>CM032328.1:15260641-15860641 GCA_019022515.1 Quercus aquifolioides
TCTCACTCGGAAACAAATTGCTCGAAAGAGTAGGAGCAGAAGAAGAGGAGGATGTCTTATGGGCTCTAGTCTTTCTAGGCATAGTGCTAGGGTAAGGACAAGACACAAGGACAAAACCAAAAAGAACAAAGAGAAAAACCAAAGGCAGACTGCAAGTTAGCATAAAAAAAATAGAAATAATAATCTATATGATGCATGAACAGATAAATGACATGATGCATGCTCTAATGCAGTGATAACAAGTTCAATTTGAGTTTAGAATCACAAAATTGGCTTAAGCATAGAGTTTAGAACAAAAACCCCAAAATTTTGAAAAACCACTTGTTCAATGTGTACCAAATTGACCAATTGATCAGTACTCAAGTTAGAAAACAGTTTAGAATGATCAAATTAATCAATCCAACAAGCCAATTTCATCAATTTAACCCAATTTGAACAAAATCCCCAATTCAAATATATTCAAGCCCTAGAATTTTCAATTTCTCAAAATTCACCAAATTGATCAAATTAAAACATCAACAACATGTTTATAATATCCCCCAACAAAAACCCATTGATCAATTGCAAGAAATATGGCTTAAATCATCAAAAACCCCAATTATGCATAGGTTCGAAATTCTCAATGAAAATGCATGAAAAATGCATGAAACTTGAAAAAAAAAAAAAAAGAGGGGTAATATGGTCTTACCGGCCTTTGGAGAGAAAAACCTTGCAAAAGGAACGGAGGAAAATGACAAAAAACTTGATTAAAGCCTTGACCGAGTCGTATGGAGAGAGAGAGTGTTTGAAAACTTTTGAAATATAAGTAGAACACGTCAAAATCACCTTTTTAAAAAACTCTTTATACGATTTTTGATTGATTGAAATTTAGGTTCGATCGATCGAAACAGACCGAGGTTGACCAAATTTTTTAATCGCAATTTCGATTGATCGAAATTCTGAAAAAAAAAAACAAATTTTTGAACAACAAAATATTTTTGTGCAAAAACTTCTCAAAGCATTGAATTTTAAAAATAAAATGCATGAATATGAGATGAAATGTCTTTAAAAAACACAAGTTTTGAACCCAGTTTTCCCAAAAATAAGATTTTCAATCCATTCTCTTAAATTCTCAAGCAACAACTATGTTTTGCATAAAACTCAAGGAATTTTCAAACTTGGTTGGTCAAACCAAAGACACACACAATAACATGTACAAAATTTAGCCAATAGTAACTTGTGTAGTGTGTGCAACTAGCAAAAACTTGAGATACATGTGAGGTGATATGTGAATAGAAATCAAACACAAAGTCTACAAAATTCATCACATAGAATTTGAAAGAGACTATCATCTAAAGAGTTACATCATATAACTCTCACATCTCCTAGATCATAAGCTTGCAATTATGTAAGTTTCTTGATTTGCCTCATATTGTACACACCAATTTTAATTTAGCAGAAACTTATTAAAATAACCGGGATAATGTACACACCAATTTTAGTTGTTTGATTTAACATTAAGTCCAATAATGTACACACCAATTTTAAGTATTTAAACCTAGGCTACACCTTATATTCTTTTTGTGCATGTGCTATACTTTTGCAAGCACAAAATCTTACGATATGTACTAAGGTGTTCATGATTGGCTAGTGAACAGTGGTAAGATGGTTATTTATGCTTTTCTCAAAAGGTTCAAGTCTAACTGTCAAAGACATGTGACTTCAAGATCAAGACAAAGTGATCAAAACTATAAACATCTTTCCCACACAACATGCACTACAAAGCTTCAACTAGTAAAGTGCAATAAATAAACTCATCCAAGCTAAACAAAGTACAAAGACATGTTATGTGAAAATAAATTGACCAACCTTGTTTTCAAAACCAAGAAAATAAATACAAAACACAATTTGCTTCCCTTTTTCTCCTTTTTTTTTTTTTATTATTTTTTTTTACTTTTTTATTTTGAAAAGAAGAAACAAAAACAGTCCTAGAATGAAATGCATGAATGTTATGCAATACAAGTCTTAGAAACAAAAAGAAAACAAAAATCAAAGAACAATGGTCACAAAGAGTAGAGCAATGAAGCACAAGAACCATGTCAGAAAGACTCAATTAGATCAAGCCTTTTGCATCCAAAACTTTTTAGATTTACCTCGAGCATTGGAGTTCTTATTCACATTAGAGTGATTTCCAACTCCAGGATTGGAATAAAGGTTGAGAGCCTTTACCAATTTACTAATAAGTACCTTACAATCTTGCACCTGAGGCACAGACAATTTTGGCTTATTTGCTCGCTTAGTAACTTGCAACTTGAAATAGTTTGGACGAATGTGCCCAGACTTTTCACAAAAATGACAAACCCAAATAGGCTTACCATGCACCTTGTCCTTAGAAAGGGTAGACTCCTTAAGTTTAGACTCTTTCAGATCAAACCTAATCTTCCTAAGAGGTGTGACCTCTACAAGTTTAACAGTCGCACTCACAGCCTCACTCACAGGGGGTTTAGAGGAAGAAGAAGGAACAAAGTTTGTGGAATAGGGTGCAGACAAAAAAATGCTTTCTACAAAACCTAAGCCAGTTTTGTCAGAGGGAGACTTTTGAACACTCAACATGTGATCAAGTTTGGAGCTTGCAGACTTAATAGATTGTTTTCTAACAATAGACAGTTCAAGTTCCAAATTCTTAACTTTATCAAGCAAAAACATATTCTCAGTTTTCACATTGTTCAAAAGTTCATTAGCATTAAACAGTTTCACAAGCAGATTATTCTTATCAAGTTCAAGAGATGCAATTTTCTTCAAGCCAAGATCAACATTCATAGCATCCTTTGCAGCAACTTTGCAAAGTTTATTATAGGCTTCTTGAAGATCTGCATCCTCAGAGAGTTTCCCATTAGAAGGGTTCTTTTCAACAGACACGCTTTCATTGACTACAACAGTAGCAATGAAAGCAATAAAGTTTCCATCCTCGTTAGAACCAGACTCATCATCAGAAACTTTATTATCATTAAGGGTTACAACCATAGCCTTACCCTTAGACCTCAAGTATGTAGGACATTCAGATTTCATGTGACCATACCCTTGACATCCAAAATATTGAGGACCCATAGAATTATTAGAAGATTGACCTACTTTTTCTCTAGGTTTTTCCAGTGTTGTTAACCTTAGTGGGATCATTCTTCCTAAAATTTCTAGGTTCAGCAATGTTCTTACCTCTTGCCCTTCTGTTGCTATTTCTAAGGAAATTCCTAAAGTTCTTGGTAAGGCAAGCAATCTCTGTAGTAGAGAGCTGATCATCAAATCCACCAACCTCAACATCATCAACTAACTTAAGAGCCATTGATTTGGATTTGCTAGTTTTGGGTAGGTCCAACTAACATCCTATTGCTACCCATCAGTAGAAAACTTACTGACACGACAACGTGCAAGCTCCGAGACCACATACTCTTTCTTTCTTGGATTCTCTAGTAAGTACAAACACTCCCGCTTGCGTATCTTTAAACTCTTCAGTGCAGCAACTGAATGATCATCAAGCTATCAATGAAATCTCCTTCTTGATAATCCTAAGCATGTGTGAAGGCAACCACCTCTCAGATCTCACAAAAGATTCACACACACAGCAAATAGAACAACCTTTAAAACGTGGCTAAGGTTTCCCTTTTATACCTAGGGTAAAACATAAAACCCTACACGTCATATGAGCTTAGGGCTGAGTTGAAAATTCTGCAGAAAAAATAATTTGCACGACTTTTGATTGATCGAGTCTAATTTTCGATTGATCGAGTCAGTCAGAATTGCACACTCAATTCTGCAGTTAACTCGATTCCAACTTTACATAAAAGACATACTTTGAGCAAGTCTAAAACAAAACTAACAACCTGTTTTGATCATGGTTTGCCAACAATACAAATTAGAATTCTAATACATTAGTTCCTAAGTACTTAGAACCTAACATGTCCAATTTTTGGTTCACCATCATAGACAATATTTGCATGTGATGGCGTGTAGTGCATCATATTGGCCACAAAGAATTAATTTTGCAATAGACAATCAATAAAGATGGAAAACCAAAAAAAGAAATATATATATGTGTGTGTGTGTGTGTGTGTGTATATATATATATATATAATGTTGTGGCCACTGATGTAGCTCAATAGGAACATAGCAACAATAAATAAAAAGAACTTTCAATATAAACAATAGATAATTAGAGTTATGATGGGTGGTGTATCACTTTGGGTGTAGTGCAATAGACGATTCTTAAAAAAATTAAAAAATTAAAAAAATAAAATTTGCAAGAGACAATCAATAAAGATGGAAAACTAAAATAAAAAATAAAAAAATACTGACGTGGCCGCTAATATGACTCAATAAAAGCATAACAACAGTAAATAACATGCTTCAACTTATATATATAAGCTATTGTGATTATGTCAAAATAAATAGACAAAAAAATTAGAAATATGAGGAAAAAAAAGTGTTGGTTTGATAGTGCCTTTACCTCTTTGTATATATCTTTGTAGTGTGAATATTTATTCAACTTATTTCTTAAAAAAAAAAAAGTATAGTATACTAGATTTTTCAATTAAATTTAAATATAATAATTGTATTATGCAATATGCATCAATCTAATGATTTCAATTAGAAATTACAAAATTTTTTCACAGACTCACGAAGAGTGAAAGAGATTAAGGGTTTAATTTTCTTATAAGAATATTAAGATTGAACATTAATTACGGGATATAATTTCTTCTACAAGAAATATTACTACTTTTACCAAATCATCTACAAATTAAAGGTTTTACGCTGGTTAATTCATTGTTTGATATGAAAATTTATTAATAACTAATTATTTGGTAGAGTTTATATATACAATTGCATACTTGAATTTGTAAGTGGGTTCTAGTTAACTCAATTGGTAAAACCTCCGATGGTTGTATAAGAGATCATGGGTTCAATCCTCGCCTACACCAAAACTGATTAGTGTCTTGCTTTGATGATAAAAAACGCTTATTAGGAGTGGACATTATGGGTTGAAAGTCTCTCAAAAAAAAAAAAAATTGTAAAATTAAGTTTAGAGTTAAGAAAATGAAAAAAAAAAAAAAAAAAAAAATCATATATATGTGTGTACACACACACAACCAGACTTTGTATTTATTTCTCAGGAAAAAAAACTATGTACCGTTATTTTGGTGTTGTATATCCGGTCTTTTAATTAAATTTAAATATATTCTTATATTAACCAATAAAACATGTTATTATTTTTTTAAAATAATTAAATTTAATGTAGTTATGTATTTTAATTTAATCCAACTACCTAATCTATTGCATCTAAAATATATATCTAAGTTTTTTTCCTATTTCTAATTAACATGCGAAGCCCACAGAGGAATTTTAGACTCAGTTAAAAGGAAGAGCAGCTCCATGCTTATTATATGCAATCAGTGCAAGACAACAATAAATTGACAGTTTTTTTTTTTTTCTTTTTGAGAAACAAATTGACAGTTTAATATAGTCCCCTTTATTTATTTATTTATTTTGAGAGCAGTGTCTATTGTAATTGAAATGGTGAATGAGTTTTCAATTAGCATTTGCACTTATTTTTTAGGCATACATGGTCAGACACAGACTGTTAAACTGGCATCTACCAATGGACTCAATGCTAAGAGAGAGTAGGTTGCAACTATATATGGTCATGTACAACACCTTATCTATATGGCTTAGTCTTCTTCATTTGTTAGAATTGTAATCATTCTCAGAAAGATAGTGATCGAAAACAGAATTAAAAGACGAAAGATGGATGAGCTACCATAAATGGATTTCTTATGTGATTATAAGAAGATTTGTAAACCAAAACAAAAGGAAAAGAAAAGGTAGACAAATAGTATTGTATGAAAGGCGTTATAATAGCTAGACACAATTCACGTGAATTCTCTGTTCGTGCTTCAAAGTTAGGGCAAAATCACACCGTGTGTATTCACAAACTGAAATCGTGGGTTAAATTCACGATTTCAGTTATTGAAACACACAATAATAAATGCTTTTTTTTTTTTGAGAAAACAGTAATAAATGCTTTTAGATTGTCCAATAATTGAAATGTTTGGGGTATTTTATGGGTGGTCCTTGTCAAGTTTGCACGTATAAATTATGTTGGTCAATCAGATTCATGCTTTAAGTATGGCTTGGCTTGTAATATATATATATATGGGTTGGGTTCAAGTTACACCTGGTGTAACTCTAAGCAATGTTACACCACTCAATATTTTTTAATTAGATGCAAATATTGACAAATTCACCGTTAGATAACATTATCTTTGTATATTCTTCATGCTTGCAAAATTTTGAGGTGATCAAAGATTAATAGCCATGTCATTAATCAATTGTTAAATTTAAATTTTTGTAGTTTAAAATAATGCATAAAAGATGAGTTTATAGATCAAATAGTAAATAACATCCAATTGATATGAAAATTGACAGACATGTTAAGAACATATAGAATATTTAATTCAACGGTTGGATTTTCAAAATATTAATTCAATAACAAGTTATTGGATGGTGTAACATTACTTAGAGTTACACCAGGTGTAACTTGAACCCAACTCTATATATATATATATATATATATATATATAGAGAGAGAGAGAGAGAGAGAGAGAGATAGAGATAGGTTCAAGTTACACTTGGTGTAACTTCACAAGAGTTACACCCCTTTTTACACCGTAGATTTCTATTAGATCTAATGGTGATAAATCACTACTTCCCATACCATTAATATGAGTCATTAATGCTAGATTTTAGATTTTAGAAGATATCTTAATGGCTGTCAAATTTTTTCATTTCATTCTTCTTGAGTTCTTCTTTCTTTCTTTTGTTTTCGTTTTTGTTTTTTTTTCTTGTTTTTTGTGTTCGTATAAACACGCCTGTGAACCTGGATACTTTCATTTCGTTTTTGTTTTTTTTTTCTTGTTCTTTGTTTTCGGATAAACACACTAGTGAACCTAGATACTTTCATCAATATATGGGTTTCTAAGAAATAAAACACTTTCTTGGGATCATATTTATCATTCTCTCCAAAATTAAAGGATTAGTGTTTATCCTCAATTTATATTAAACACAAACCACGATTACTAAAATTAAAGGATCAGATTTTACTTTTGTCCCTATTAGTGCCAAAATTAATTACTAAAATAAAACAAATCATGCCTCTTCCAAACTCCATGATTTCATATTCATATATAAAAATTAGTCATATATCAAATAACTTGATTCATTAAACAAATTCACCAACAAACTGTTATAAAAAGAGAGTTTCATTTAGAGGGTGACCATGAATTTCTGAGAAAAATCGTGTAAACCCATCACGTCTTGCAGTACAACACACACGCGCGCACACACACACACACACACACACATATATATATATATATATAGAAGTTCAAGATTCAACGTTGATGGCTATGCCCACAAATAATAATAGTGTTTCCATTTAGCCAAGTTGAGGAAAACATAAAGAAAACATAATCAAATAAGAAGCACAATGGGCTTATTTGGCATCCTACGAAAGACATAACTCGTAATAGTCAAATGATATATTATAAAAGAATAAGGTCATGCTAAAGAAGACCTGCAACTCAGAAAGTTAGGAATAGTGCTTGTGCAAGGTTAGGGATAAATTAATGAGAGGGAGAATAGAAAAAAATAGTAATATAATATTCTCTACCATTAATTTGGTTATTAAGTCATGCATTTATGACCTATTTACTAGTATGAAAGTTGCATAATAAAGAGATGATATTCAGGCAATCGATGAGTTGTTAAGAAAAAAATGTATTTCCTTTTAATATGTCTCAATAACTGTAATCTTAAAATGCTTTAACTTCTCAAGAGCCTTGATTAGTCTATTGACTACTCTCGTTTACAAGGAAAATTAAAATTAAAATCTCCTCTCTTCTAACTATAAAAGTATTTTTTCAATTAAAAAAAATTTAACATCTAGACATATGCAGCATTAGTTCAAATTGGACTTTCCCGTTATAAATAACCCAATATTTTATAGTGAATTTGAAACTTACACCTTAATTAAGATATTCATATATTCTTCTAGTTCTCTATAATTATTCAAAAAAAAAAAAAAAATCACACAAGTTGCACCTAATGGAATGGGAGGGAAATCTGGTCAAAGTTTTTGACATGCAAAATTTGGATATTCATGTCGTTGAGTTTTCACAAGCATGAATTGGTTGTGCTCAAGAGCCTTAGAGCTTAATTGACACTTCTTGAAATTTCTAATAAAAATGTTCAAAGTTCAAATCCTTCCTCCACTCTTACTTATAATTATCAAATTAATATAAATATAAATAAATAAATAAATATATATATATATATATATATATATAAAGAATTGGTTTTGTGACTTTATTTACAAATTAAAATCACAAAGTCATTAGTATTTTATTTATTTTATTTAAATTTTGGAAAAACAACTTAAAATCAAGGTATCACATTTCTTTTTTGTTGCAAAAATATTATTTTAGTCCTTACATTATGAGGTCATTGTCAATTTGGAAGTAATTAATTTGTTCCTTAATATTTTCAACTTGCAATCAATTTGGTCCCTATTGTCAACTTACTAATGAAATTTGACTATAAGTTTATTGCACATTGAAAATATCATGAATAAAATTGACTACTACCTAAATGGTACTTTTTTTTTTTGTGTGCTTATCAGTGTGACATGTCTTGTCTTATTGCACCAGATAGACATGCAAAAAGCTTGCTCAATACTAATGGATTTATATGAACAACGATATCGTCAGATTCTTTCTATCAAGAGATTTTTTTAAAATAATCTTATAGTTGGAGGGAAAGGGAGATTTGAACTTTGAATGTATCAATTAGAACTACCAAGAGTTGCAAACCCGTTGAACCATGAGGTTCTTAACATTAAGAAAACCTATTTTGAATATCTATATTCCCATTTATTATATGGGGAAAATATGGGCTCGTTACCCTAGACTGACCTCATTTCTATTTGATGTATGCGGGTGAAACTCATGCATGCACACTTAATACACCATAATAGATGTCATTACTTTTGGGTTATCATTTGAACACTTAATATGTACTTAAATCTACCACCGCGCACCCTTGGTGCGATAGTTCACTCTACAAGTATAAATGCTTATGGAGTGTTAGGAGTAAGGGCCGAGATTCAAGTTTTCATGAAGGAGCTTCACACACATATGCACTTAGATTAGGTTAGAGTAGAAATTTTATCTTGTTTAAAAAAAAAAAAAATCTAAAATAATGTACTTCTTAATACAATAATAATACCATAGATAAACCAATTTTGATATTTTTTATAGGGTAGATATTCAATAATTACTTTTAATTCAAAGAAATTGTTAGGGCGACGACTTTATTAATGTTCTTAATATTGTGTGTGTGTGCGTTTTTTTATTTAATTTTTTTATTGATGGGTTAATTTTGTGTTCTTAATAATACTTTATAACTGAAGGGCTCTTGATCTAGACCAACCCATTTTGGTCGTCTCCCAGTCCCAACTATTTATTAACACAAGTGGCTGGAGCCTCTACCAGCACCAATGGGCCTATCCACATTGATGATGTCCAGTCTCTAGAGCAATGAGATCAACAAACCAACCCTCCATTTCTAGCCCAAAAAGAAAAGTTCCAGCCATCTAGACTATGCCACACCCACATGTTAACACAAAAAAGTGATAGTTCATCACTCTACCATCTCTCCCTCCAATCCTAACTTCCTAAAATCCTAACTTCCTAATTAATCTCCCCCACCTTTTACAAGAATGTCCCACTTAAGTCCCTATTATTATTATTATTATTATTATCCAAACCCACCACCATGTAAATCGCATATTAGATTCACTAAACACGGGTGATTAAGATATTAATAGCTTCATGCAACATAAAACAAATCGAATCTCTTTCCTTAAAAAACTGTAAAATAAGTCCCATGCAACGCAACTACGCAAAGGTCACATATACTTGAAATAGAAAGTTTAAACCACGCCCCCAAATAGCGCGTGTCAACATTCCTATTACCCAAAAAAAAAAAAAAAAGTTACTGGTGTTTATTAAAATTGATCTAATATGAGCACTTAATAAAAAAAAAAACATAAAATTGGTCTCACAACTTATTTTAATATATTTTTTCTCTCTATAAAACTGACTTCACAACTTATAATACTAAAAAAAAAAACATAAAGTTGCAAAAAAAAGAAAAAAGAAAAAAAATGTAGGCAAAAATGCAAAACTAACCCTCTAACTTTCACACTTTTTCATTTCAGTCCTCTAACTTTCAGTTTTGTCAATTAAGTCCTCTAACTTTCAATTTTTGTCAATTCAAGGCTCCGTTACTACTGCCGTTACTGCTGCCGTTAAACCCACTAAAACGACGCTGTTTTGCATGTGTTTTTTTTTTTTTTTTTTTTTTTTTTAACTCGGAATTAAAAGAAAAATCTGGAAAAAAAAAAATAAAAACCCATCTATCCAAGATCCAATTGATCCTACGGCTGAGAAAGTTGGGGTTGAGGTTGATAATGATCGGGTGGTGGTTGATAACGTGGAGGGTGGTGGGGGGTCAGATCTGATGGTGGAGATGGGTTAGACAAGGGTGGTGAAATTGTGGGTGACGGTGGAGAGCTTGGCAGACACGTGCATCAGACGGATTGAACAAGGTACAGTGGGTTAACGAAGCATACAAGAGGATGATGATGAAGGAATTGGAGTACTGTGACAGTCAGTCACCGGAGTACTGTGATTTTCAGGTGAGGTTGGTGGTGAATAATAAGGTGAAGTTGCTGTTGCTGCCTATAATAATAACGAAGAAGCATTTACAGGTTTAGTGAGACTAGTGCACACTTGGCGGAACCAGAAGAAGTGTTCAAAGGTGTTGCCTTGTGATGTGTGGAGAATGGACCGTGGTGGGTTATCATGGAGTTTAGATGTCAAGGCTGCGCAAAATCGAGAAGGGGAACGATGATGACGTTCCTTTTTTTTCTTTTTTCTTTTTTTCTTTTTTTTCAGATTTCCCTTTTAATGGATTTAACGGCAGCAGTAACTAAGTTATAACAGAGCTTTGAATTGACAAAAATTGAAAGTTAGAAGACTAAATTGACAAAACTAAAAGTTAGAGGACTGAAATGAAAAAATGTGAAAGTTAGAGGGTCAGTTTTGTATTTTTGTCAAAAATGTAACACTTGTTGCTCATTGAAACACAATCTTTAACAGATTTTTCGTTAAGAAAAAGATTGGCCAAAAATCTGAGAGAGAGAGAGAGAGAGAGAGAGAGAGAGAAACCAACATGTGGTCACAAAAAGGTACACAACCCTTCAGTCTCTTCCACTTCCAAAAGTTGCAATGTCTTGGATTTGTAGCAGCTTTTTTATATGAGACTACCTAACCATGTTCCGCCACGTCATCATACGGTGCAATGCCATTGTGGGTCCTAGCCGAGCTGGCAGGATCTTGTAGTGAGAGTCACAAAGGAAGGAAGGAAGGAGGGGAAGGGAATTTTGTTAGTTGGTTTGGACATGGACATGGACATGGGGGTATTTCTCTTTTCTTTTTCTTTCTAAAAAGGAGTTAAGAGTTCTATCCACTTGGGTCCCACATTGCCCACAGCTTCTTTTGTTGGTTCTCCACCTTTTTTGTTGTTCAGATCCTCTTTAGTGGAACCATCATCTCTTTGCAGAATCTATCTTTTTCCACATATCTTTCTCCACTCTTTTCTCTCTCTCTCTCTGTCTCTAACTGTTAGTTCTTTCTAGTTTTTACCTCGCTTATTCTTATGTTGGGTCAACAATTTTCATGTGTTTCTTGCTGTTTTTATGTGATTTTCAGTAGTTTTGGTTTTTTTGAGGTGGGTTGGTTTTGCTTACTTTAAAAGTACTTGTGTTTTTTTAGCTAACTTTCTGTGTTAGCGTTTGTTTATTTTTGGTTTTCAGTAAAAAATGGTGATTTCGTGAAGTGGGGTTGGTTTTAAGTACTTGTTAATTTGTGATTTATAATGTATTGTTGCTGTTTGTTTATATTATTCAATCAGAAGATTTGGTCAATTGAGGTGGGTTGATATTGGGGACCAGTGAAGAAGTGAATTTTTCAAAAAGTGACTGATTTTGCTGCTTGGTTACCTGAATTTTTTTGGTTTATACGATTGAATTTTTCCCAAAAGTTGTCTTTTTGAAGTAGGTCGTTCTTGGGTAATTGTGGAGTTGTATTTGTTTGATGAAACAGTTAAAATTTTGCTTTGTGGCTAGGCAGGTCTTTTGGTTTATGATTGTGGGTTTTGTATAAAAGAATGGAACTGGGATTTTTTCGTGAAGTTGGTGAACATATTAGGATTTGTCAGTGGGGATAGTGGTGAAGGAAGAGAAGGATGAGAGGAGGAAAAGATGAGCAAAAGGTGTTAAGTCCTATATTTCCTAGGCTTCATGTAAATGATACAGGGAAAAGAGGGCCAAAAGCACCTCCGAGGAACAAAATGGCCCTCTATGAACAGCTCAGTGTTCCATCTCAAAGGTTCACCCCTGATTCAGCGTCCATGTTGCCAATTCGGTCCAAAAACAGCAGTAGCTTGGTTCCTTTGATATCCTCGAGCCATGTGAGTAAACAATTTATGGCTTTATGTTCATTAGTCATTGATTTATAGTTCACATAGACAATAGTTTTGGTGTTAATAACTGTTTAAATTTACTGTTTCTGTTTGGTATGTAAGCAGTGACATATTGACATGCCTTGTCTGTGCACTATCCTGTCATAGGTAGATACTGTTGAATAAAATTTATACTGTTTGATTGAACAATGACTTTGTTATTTGAGTTAATCATGCTAGGAAGAACCTGTCTTGTTTGAGATTTCTAGTGGCTCTAGGAGGATTATGGATTTATTGTCCCCCACCCCATCATCCCCAATTTCTGCTTCTGGTTCTGCAAGGTGGCTTTGGATTTGAAAAATCCTATCATGGATCACTTTTGATGGCAAGTTTCACTGCCTTGTATTAAAATGGGTTTTACTAAACGTATGGAAAGGTTTTCGGAATGAATATGAATGCTTTTACTTCTGTGGTATTTTATCTTGTCTGATCATGTGAAGTCATCCATTGTTGTAGGCTGGTGACCACCAAAAGAGTATCTTTACTCAGCTTTGCAACTCCTCTTCTTCTCATCGAGCAGAGAATCTCCACTCTTGTTCTTTCGTTGGGGTTAAGTTGAACAATAAGGTGGCAAGTCATGACCAGAATTCCAAGAAGCCTACAACTTGTCAAAGTTTGAATGCCACAAGGCTATTGTCATCATCTGCTAAATGCAAATCATTTCAATCATACAAATTTTCCAAATTTAAGAGCTACTCTTCAAAGAAGCTCGGAGATGAGGATGAGAGAGTTCCTACCCCTGGCCAAGGAATAATTCCACATCGCAGCAACAGTCAGTGCAGCAGAGAAAGGGAAAAATTCCCTCGCTTGAGCTTAAACCCTTCAGTTAAACTTCAAAATGCTTCTGATAGGCAGTCAATTAGAAATGCAACCATTGACCTAAAGTCAACAGAATTTGTGATGCAGCAAGCTGAAGAGGACTCAAGATTGTCTCAGAGTAATCAGGACCCTGGGGAAGGTTCAGATTCAATCACATCAACTAGATATAAGAATTTGGTGGATACGTCTTTAACCCCGTCAAATAAAGTTAAAAATTCTGAATCATTAAAGAGAATACATGCAACTTCTGATCAAGAAAAAAGAAGCAGTTTGGTGGATAAGTTGAACAGATTACAAGATTCTAATACACAGTTGCAACAGGTGTATGTGGCCGCGCAAGACAGAACAGCCCTCAGAGATGACATCATAAAATGCAGAATAGGCATAGGTAAGGAAAACACTTCAAAGTTGAGAAGTGAATCATGCTCGAGGCCATCAATTGGAGACCATTATCAAAGTCTTAATGGGCTTACAAATGGCACTGAGTGTCATGAAGAAAAGAAATGTGGATCTATGTCGGCTTTGGATATCTCCCCTGATGATGTTGTTGGAGTGATAGGTGAGAAACTATTCTGGAAAGCAAGAAGAGCTATTGTCAAGTAAGTATCTCTTGCCTGGTGATTGCTGTGTGCATTTACTTCTTCTTAGCTATTTAGAAAAGAAAGAAAGAAAAGAAGCCGTTGTAATTTATTTATAGCGTTTTAGCATCCATATCTATATAAGATCTGCCCATAAATTTAACTTCATATGCATTGATTGGTGTAGCTGCACTAAATCATTTTATTATCAAATGAGTTCTTAATTTAAGATCTGTATCCATTTATTTGTGGTCTGGTTTGAAGAATCTGATTTATGGTTGCACATGCTTGTGCAAGTTGTAGAAAGTTTTGATAATTGATTTGTCATTGTCATTCTAATGTATTCTTGGTTATGGTAACAGTTTAAAGTTCTCTCTCTCTCTCTCTCTCTCTCTCTCAGCACTAACCATTGACCCTTTTTTGTGTGTATGTTTTGGTTTTGGGAAGTAAATCATTGACGAATAGAACTAGTAATGGCAATTGTTCTCATTTTTTCCTACTAGAAACCCTACAATTAAGAATTTTGGACGTCTCTCAACATGCAACCATTAGACTCTGTTCATACTGCTCTGATGGCTTTGCTCATGCATTTACTTAAAAGTTATATTATATAGTATCATTTTTTATGGGTGAATTTGGTCAGGCCACCAATATTTTTTGTCTTTATGCACATAAACACAATTGCTCAATGCATCTAAAGTTCACAATGGAAAGATTTTAAGGATATATACTTTTAGTACAATCATTTGATTGATAGACATTTTAAAGGAAATTATGACACGATGACAAGATCAATGAAATAAAAAGGTATAACGCAAAGGGAGAAACAAACGATAAAGACGTACAATTAGTACTATTAGGTAAACCATCTATTCTTTAATGAAATTTCCCATCTACACTTTAATCGTCTTTCTATTGCTGGGTTCTTCAGAACTGTTGCTATTGAGACAAATTTTTGTTTCTTGTGTGCATTTGTGTGAGTATGTTTTCTTGTATACTCCAGCCCTTGTACCAGGTTACTTCAGTTCTTTTAAGCACCTCTTTTAATTAAATTTCCATTACTAATAGAAAACGTATCAGTTGACTTAAGGGTTCGGTTTTCAAGGGATGACTGGCTCTGTAGCTATCTTGGAAGGTGTGTCTTCCATGGTTACATTGCATTTCTTCCTCTGTCTTAAAATTGTGCCTCCTTTCCATATAGGGTGTCAGCTGGACTGCTTTACACCGGATATAACACTTTGCAAGTTTGCAAGACTGGATCTATCTGCAGCTTACCTCATCTATATTCTATCACATACATTATTCTTAAACGGGTCATTACTTACTGTAAAGACTAAAACCTTTTGGACCGTAATTATAAAACGATTATTAGTGCAAACTGACCAACATTAAATCCTTAAGCCACTGACAAATGGAAAAAAGAAAAAAAAAAAAAAAAAAGGGAAAATTGATCAATTGGGATCGGGAAAATGTGTTACAGATTTTTTTAAAGAAAAATGTGTTCAAATCCATTTGGAATCATTACACATTTCAGTATTGTAAAGCTTAAAAAAAAAAAAATTTGCTTAACTTTGAATTGATGAGTGTTGAAATTATCAACATTACTTAACCAAAATAGTCATCTATCAATATTAATATTCACTATTATGTAAGGCTTGGTAGAATTAATTTTCTGATTGAGCTTGGAAGGGAAGTTTCTATATGTTTTAATGTTTTGCTTGATTGAAAATGTTGTTCTTCAAAATCTTTAATCAGCTTTTGTTTTATTTTGGCATGTCCAAATCTATCTTAAATACATTATATTGCTTGATTGAAATTGTTGTTCTTTCAAAATAATCGGCTTTTTGACAGTTTTTGTTTTTGGGCATGTCCAAACCTATCCTAAAGACATTATATTACAACCCTCTCTTAAGACATGGATTGTCAAATGGAATTTGCCAATGTAAAAAATGTAACACATATATAGATGTGTGTGTCCAAATCTGGGAATCAACCTCCCCAAAATTTGGGATAAGGCCGCCTACTAGCTGCCTTTCTCAGATCCTGTGGAAGCCGTGTTCTAGACTTCTAGGTACCATGTCAAATTTTTAGATCATTACAGTCTTTCTTAAACCATACGGTATTCATGAGTTTGGGGAATGGGGATTGAAGGAGGTCAGAAACTTTTTTAGAGTTTTCAATGTAATATTCAAATCTGATGTCACATTTTTGGGATTTTTGGTTTACAGATTCTTACATCTTTATCAAGTAAGTGCATTTCTATTTTCGGGAATTTGTCAATCAAGAACACCTTATCTGTTTATAAGTAAAGTTCTTTTGCCTCTCTTGTTCTGGATGAACAATGTTTTCTTTATGGGTTTTACTAGACTAATCTCTTCCTTTTGGTTTTATCGTCATTTACCATGTCTCTTAACCCACACCGTATGTGTTGAATTTGTTTGGTCTAACTTCTTACATGGACAATTTTTTAAATAAATTATATGTTTACTTTCCAAATTTTTTATGATTGGGTTTTTTAGCTTTTGATCCAACTTTTTATGTTATTATTTTCAAGTCAACAAAGATTGTTCGCGGTGCAAGTGTTTGAGTTGCATAGACTGATAAAGGTAAGCTGGTCATTGCTTGGTTAAACTGCCAATCTGCTTCTTCCATTAGATTTGTTCTGTGTTTCCTGGTTTTTGCAATCCAGTTTATGGAGAAAGCAGTTACATTACTCTTCATATTGGAACAGGTACAAAGATTGATTGCTGGCTCACCGCGTATTTTACTTGAAGATAACTTTTATTTGGGCAAGCCTTCAGTAAAAATATCTCCACTGAAGAAATTGCGGTCTGAATATGTTTCAGAACCAACAGCTCCCTCGATTGTTAAAGCAAAAGATAATTCTCCAAGATCAATTCCTATCACTGAATATCAAGATGAAAATGTGGTTAGTAAGTTCCCACTCCCTTTTGTCAATTATGACACCAGCAAGGGATTGAATACTGAGGAATCAAATTTTGGGATTTATTCTGCAAATCCTTCTTTAGCTCCTGGGAATACCTATATGAAACCAGCCCCGTGGTATTTCCAACCACCACCAGGAAATCATTGGTTAGTTCCTGAAATGTCTCCATCTGAAGGACTTGTGTACAAGCCCTCTGCAGGGTCATGTCCAACTGCAGGTTTCATGGCACCAGTATACAGCAACTGTGGGGCTATGAACCTGAGTCCAGGAAGCGGAGACTTTTTAAACACTGCTTATGGTGTTCCTACTACTCCCCAGTGGATTGGAATTTTTCTGGGCACAACTCCTTTAGGCCAGACATACTTTCCTCCATATGGCACGTCAGTCATGCATCAATCTCTATCCAGTTCAGCTATTGAGCAAACAAGCCGATTTGCAGGAGTTCAGTTAGATGGGCAGGAAAATCAATTATCAGTTGGAGACATCAATCTTACATTACCTCAGCAAAGCTCATGTAACATATCCAGCCTGGTAAATCGAGTAATACCATGTCATGTTGGGAAATTCCCTGCATCAAAAGAGAGTGAATTACAGGGAAGTACAGCAAGCAGTCCCTTTGAGAGGGCTAAAGGAGATGCACTTCCTCTTTTTCCCACATCACCGACAATTAAGGCATTGGATCAAAATGTGCCAAGTAGTGAGCATCGGACACAAGTGATTAAGGTTGTACCTCACAATCCAAGATCAGCAACTGAATCAGCAGTAAGGATATTTCAGTCAATTCAGGAAGAAAGGAAACAATTATGAGACATACTGAGCAGGGAATGAAGATATGCTTATTCCCTATAAACGTGTTTGATTATTTTGTATCTATAATCATCCTGTATCCATCATATGTTAATAAATTTGTAAATATATTTTTGAAAGATTGAAAAAGCTTTCAGTTTTTGCTTTGTACTTCCATGAATGTATTGAACAAAATTTTTGTTGGGAGTCATTCTTTGCCATATAGATGAAATTTGATAAAAAGGCACTGAACCTATTGGCAATGATTGATAGTAACAGATATGCTTAAACAAGATGAAAGGGCAATGTATATTAAATTATCAATGTAGACCCATTCATTGTTGGTTACTCGAGACCATTGCAATAAGCCAATAAGGGCAAGCTCTGGTCATTGAAATCCCAGTTTCCTGCCTCTTTCATTCATTCTTTCCAAAGTTCCTTCCTAAATATTCCAACTCTCCAAATAATTTGGGGTTTCTTTCTTTTTTCAGTTTTCTTTAGTCCTTTGCTAGTTTGGACATGTATTTGTGTACAGGGTACCCCAAAAAAGATACGGGTTGCTTAAGTATCTTTCCCTGCAGAAAGATTTAAATCATAGCTCATAGGGTTTTTCACGAATTGTTCAAATGTTGAGGGAGCGGGAGTTACAAAGATTCTATTCTCGTCAAACAAGCTCTTCCAAATCCTGCACTCAGAAAATGGTCACTCCCCATTTGTGTGGATGTGTGAATACCATTTGTAAGGTTGAATTTAATCAACCATGGTGTTTGCCTTATTCCGTATCAAATTTTCTTGTAATTTAGCAATTAGTAACCCTGTATTTAGGTGGGAATCATGTAAGTGTAGTGAGTGAGAGAGTGTGAAGAAATGCTCAAGATTGTGCAAGGATGCAGAGACTCGTGGCTGGGACTCGCGGGTGACTCGCGACTGGCAAGCCGCCAACTGCAACACACGAGTGAAGTGTGCAGAGAAGATGAACAGTCACGCTAGCTGGAGAACTACAGGACAAAAAGTCCAGCCTGACCGTTCTGTTATCTCGCGGCTTGAACTCGAGACTCAGTTAAGTCGTGAGGCCAAGCCGCCAGCTAGCCCTGTTTTGAAAAGCCTGACTCTTCGCATTCCACTCTTACCCCAGTATAAATACCCCATATACCTACGAAATGTAGAGAGCTTCTAGAGAGAATTTTGAGAGAGAAACCCTAGAGGAAAGCAAGATTAATTCATCCACAATCTTTACATAGAGACTCTTCAAATTTCTCTACTCTCATCCTCTCCATTGTTACATCTTTAAGAGGTTCTTACCCAAATCATTTTCTCACCATACCCACATCTGTGAGAAGGCTATTTGGTGCTTTGAGAAGCAGTTAAGAAGAGACCAATGGTTATTGGTTGATGCTATGGGCTATAGTGGAATCCGGTAAGCTAAAGAAGACAAATGTTCGGTGCAACCTCGTTGGAACAAGAAGCTTGGAGGGCTTAGGTACACTAGGTAGATTAGGCTTGGAGGGTCTTCTGCTGTTCATGTATCCCAACTTCATTCTTTAGTGGATTATTGATAGCTTGGAGGGCGGCGGAGAGGTTTTACGCCGAGGGCTTCGGTTTCCTCTTCGATAACATATTGTTTTGTTGTCCTTGTGTTTGCATCTCTCTTTCCTTAATCTTTGCTATTTAATTTCTGCTGTGGATGTGATTTTATTTGGTTTAGATTGTTTATCAATTCTGGTATAAGCTTATAATCATTTTTCGTATATACATTGTTTGATATTAAGCTTGAATTGGTAATTTGTAATTTGGAGGTTTAAATGTTCATAGTGGTTTATACACTATTTGAACATTCACCATTTGGTTATGAGTGAAACATCTTTCCACAAAAATTAATGCGCGGAGTATAGTTTGCAAACTCTTTGAAGATGTCGACAGGCCAATACCCTATTGCCTCATTTTGGACCATGAGCCACCAATGTGAGTATTGAAACTGAACATAAATAAAATCGTGTGAACGATGAAAAATACTTAGGAACTCTGGGAGCATTGCTCTCGGACTACCTAAGAAAACCAAATAATATATACCACTAAATTACAAAACTCCATTATTGGTCATTGATAACAAGATATGATAGATATTGGTTAATATGTTAAGTTGTTAATTAACTACACTTACAGTATTTGTACTATTACAACATTTAGAAAATAATATTGGCAACCATGGTAGTTTGTTATTGGTAGATAATCTTTGAGAGATGCAAAGACCACATTCGAAATAAGGAAAGATGTCAGTTTTGTAATTCCAAAATTGGTGCATTTTGAAAGGGATGAAGATAAATACTTAGTATATTTTACTAGGAGTTTTACAAATTCATTAATTTTTTCTTTTTAGAAAAGTGATATGAAAGTCAAATAGTCAAGTGAAATATCCCCTTAAGATTAAAAATGGTTAAATCCAATATTGAGTTTGTCTTTCACAAATAGGATCTGCCTGCATGTGAGAGGAGGGTTGATTTTGTCTGATAGATGTGATAACCTATCCAATATTAATTTGGATTTGAAATTCAATTCTAGGCTTGAACTAGGGAGAATAAGAAATTTTTTTTTTTTTGGGTTCATAAAGTGACTCAAATTGTACCGTGGCGTGAAGAAAATGAGGATATTTCTTTAACCATAACTAGTACATGCTTTATCTTTCCTATTAAAGGAGACATAATTGAAGCATTCTAACAAGCCCATGATGTCCTCACTCCTTAGCTAACAAACCTATCTCAGAGAGAGGAGATTTGTGTTTGATCAATGCCTACTATAATGAACATTGAATTGCTGGTTGAGCTTTTATCATAATCTAAATTAATTGCACACGGTGACCTAAAAGTTTCCATAGGATGGAGAGGAACAGATTCAGTTCTGATTATGAGAACCGAGTTAAAACCTGTTAGGTTCTAAAAGTTTAGAACAATTGGCAAATCGTGAACACAAACTTGTCTAGATATAGATCTTAGAGTCTATAGGTATTATTAGACAATGCTCAAGGTGATTCAAGTCAAGATTTAAGAACATACAAGTTGTAGAAAGAAGAATTCAGAAATTGCTTGGTTCAACCGATCGAAACACGTATCTGCAGAATTCTATTTTAGCTCAAACTCTACTTAAACGTATTGGGTTTCAAGTAAAACACTACTAGTATATAAAGAAAACCCTAAGCATGTTTTTATAAGGATTTTTAGTGGGAGAAGAGTGTGTCTCCTTTGTATCTAGGGTTATTTCTTGAAGAATCTCAAGATCCGGTGTTGTAGAAGTTGCTGCCTTCTCTAGTCATCAAAGATGCTGATGATTTAAACCTTCAAGGGTGGTCTTGGAGTCACAAATAGGAGAGTTTGTGTTTTTTATCACAAGTGTGGGTGCTTGTGTTGCAAAGGCCTAACAGAAAAGGAGTCCGTGGATTCAAAGCTTGCACGTGGTCATGTCAGTAAGTTTTACATGTAGTAGCAATAGGGTGTTAGTGGTTTAAGTCTTATTGTAAACTTCGATTCTCTATAGTGGATTTGCTTTTTATCTTGAGGATAGCTAAGTTAAATCCTCCCCAAGTTTTTTACCGGTCTGGTTTTCTTGGTCATCATATCATTATGTTATTTACTTCCGCTGCTTTGCATGATATGATTGTTTTGTTTTAACCTAAATCTGAATAATAAACCTAAGTATTCACTTGGTTAATTTATTAGGTTAAACAATCTAGTTTACAGGGTCTAAAAACGTACAAAACCTTTTTGCACAAGTGACAAAAAGTAGTTGGACAGGGTTCCCTATTCAAATTGAAAAATATATTCCCTATTCAAATTGCCACCTAAAATTGCACATCACTTGGGCTTCTTACACTCATAGGAATAGACTTAATCGCCTTATTGGCTTCAAAATAAAGGAATACATAATCTTAATCTATTAAGTTTTCTTTTCACTGCTCTGAGATTAGGTCATTAAGTGAACTAATATTAATACGTTGAGACATTGTTTTGTAAGATTAATTGATGGGTAACCATTTATCGTCTCAAACGCTTACATCCTCACCATTTCCAATTCTCCACTAGAGACCAAGGGATAAAATCATAAAAACTCTCTTGCTTAAGTTATGCTCCCTTTTATGAGCAATTTTGAAAACTTGTGCATCCAAGAAAGAAGAATTTGGGAAGTATTTAGACTTCCAACACCATGTATAATACAGAGTGAGGATTGTGGATCAATCTCAATCCTTGTGTCTTCCATAAGGCTAAATTGAACAATTTAATCTATATATTACTAAAATCTGAAGCGTAGCGTTTAATACTGCTGCTCTCACGTTACGCCACATCAGCTGCCACGTCATTCTTTTTTTTTTTTTTTCTTCTTTTTTAAGATATAATTTTCCTACAATTTTAAAATGGTTTTTACAATTTTCAGCCCTATAAATGTAGCTCACTACTTATTTATTTACTTCCACTATCACCCTATAATAAATCCAGTCCACTACTTATTTATTTACTTCCACTATCATCCTATAATAAATCTGTATAATTAATCCAGCTCATCTCTTATTTATTTAGTTCCACTATCAAGCCCAATCCAAAGCCTTTTCAGTTCAGCTTTAGGATTTATGTGAGCCTTTTCAGCTTAAAGGGAAAAAAAAAAAAAAAAAAAAAAAACCTAAAGCTTGAAAGGCTGAAAAGTTTTTTTTTTTTTTTTTCCTATAATTGTTTATAACATTTATTTTTTAAATATTTACACTTCTCCAACCTTTCTCTCTCCCTTACCATTTCATCTTCCCTTACCTTTTCATCTCCCCACTACCCTCTACATTAATATCATTCTTCCTCTTTCCCTTCATCTTCCTTTATTTTTGTCTCTTTTCTTATTCACACCCTATTACTATAAATTTGTCACTATCTCTTCTATTCTATGCATTGTTTTCCCTCACAAAAAAAAGAAAGAAAGAAAGATTCCCTCTCTCTCTCCCTCTCTCTAAATTTTTTGGTGGATTTTTTTTATTTTTCTTGCATCTCTACTTTAGGTTGATAATTTTTTATATTCTTTAAAAATCTATTTTGGTTCAATGCGATTTAGTTTTGTTTTTTAAATTGTTGTTGTTGTTGTTGTTTTTTTTTTTTTTTTTTTTTTTTTTTTTTTTTTTTTTTTTTTTTGAGATTGTTAAATGTTATCCTATTGCGTTCTAAAGAATTAAATATAGCATATAAAAATATAATATTATTCTATCACATAGCATGATTTGGATAATTTGGTATTTATTCTGTTACATAGCATGATTTTTTATAGTGCTCATTAGATGTTAAACTATGAGACTTTACTAATTTTTGTTTATTTACTAATCTTTTGTGGTGGACAAAGTACTCTTAATAGTTGTATTAGAAGTACTTTATAATGCCATTTATTTAAAGAAAAGCAAAGGTTATCTAAATGAAAATAATTAGATAGGTGACAAATTTTAACTTTTGCAATTTTATTTTAATTATTATTATTTTATAACAATGCATGTATAGAAATTTAATTCTTAGATTTTGCTAATAATTGTTTATTTGATAATATTTTTTGGGTGACCGAAATTATAATTTCTACAAAGAAAATAACCTTAATAGATTATCAAAAACAAAATTTTATCCTAATATTGTTTCAATTAATCATTGTTAAGTTTTATTAATTTTTTTTAGTTTACGTTTTTTTGGTGTTTTGGATTGTTCCTATATTACATTTATGATTGTTTTTATAATAAATAAAAATATAATTATGAAATACATTACTCATTATTAGATTAGTTTAAATTGTAATTTTTTTTTTTAATAAAACCACCATAAAGATAATTATCACGTGCAACGCGCGGGTTCGAGACTAGTTTATTTAATCCCCATGCCCCCATCACATTTTGGTCTACATTGTTTGACCCATTTCAACCAATGTGTCATTTCATTTCCTTGTTTTGTGTTGACCCTTCCAAATATCTATCATGTGCATTTATTTATAACTTAGAGCTATTTCATAAATTGAATACTCAATGTCACTACTTTATCATATTATCTTAGGGTACAGTCTCATGGATCATGTTTAGGAAAGAAGTAAATTTCAAATGAATTGACATGAGTGCTTAGAGAATGTCATTTAAAACACACCCTTATTTTGTGACTTATAGCCGAAACATATATGTTGGCTCCCTTGTCTTGTAACATAATCAAGAGCATATTACATGGTGTGGGATCGATCGAGTATTTCTTTGAGTTATGGTGTCGTGGGGGATTAACTTGATCTGGTGTGATTAAGTAGTCCTAGCCATAAGCTAGATATTGTGAGTGATGTACTATATTCGTTAAGATAGTGACATAACATCATATGCCTTCTAATCAGGTTGCACACTTTTTTTTTTTAATATCAGGAGAGGAATGAACTAGAGATTAGAAGAGGTGGTGGACCTATGTGAAAGTCATATTGCTCCCATTTTAAGTTGATAATGCAATAGGGTATGAAATTGAGTGCATCCGTAGTGTTAAAGATATATATTAGGTTTATGTGTTAATTGTATATTGACCCAAAAGGCTCAATTAAATTATATACACCTAACCATGGACGGAGCTATATATTGACTAGGAGGGCAATGGCCCCCCTAATTTTTTAATAAAAATATTAGTATATTAATAGTTATTAATTTTAGCAATTTTGTTCAATAAAATTACACTTCCCCCCCCTTAACAATGCCATTAATTCTTTTAAGAGAAATATTATAATCATAAACTTTTTTACAACATTTTTACAAACTATAGATGTAGCAAATTCTTAGTGGTTCGCATACTTGTATCATTTTTTACTTATCAATAACCACTTATCATATTAGCAATTTGTAAAAATTTTATAGTTTTAGCATTTTCAACTTTTAAAGGCCATAGAAAATTAATAGATTAAATCTAAAATAAAATAAATAAGCCCAATAAAAATTAGCCTAACAAAAAAAATTACGAATAATAAAGTTAAAAAAAATTAAGCCCAATTAACCTATTTTATCCAAAACAAATATCTTGGTTCTTTAAAAAGTTTTAAACAAAAATTCTTAGTGGTTAAGCAGTAAAGTCAAAGGCCGAAGCCGTCGCATACAACGAGCAGTAGGGCTGCCCCTCTAACTCCAAGTCCTAACTCCGTCCCTGCACCTAACCCAAACTCCGAATTCCTATATATATACACCATATATAGAGTTCATTGTAAAACACACAAATGACTTATCCCAAGAAACGAAAGTATAACACACAATTTAGAAGATAATGAAGATGTAGCCACCAATGGTTTTTTTACAGGTACATAAGTCGTTAGGCAGAGTCACGTCGTTCTTGTTTTCTCTCTTTTCTCTATAATATGCTTTCAACTACTATCTCCAAGTCCTATATGCATCTTAGAAAAGGTAGGCATTACGTTGAAACATCATGCATGCATATTGGTTTAACTAATGACTTCTGAACCATTGACTATCCAATACCAACATTTTATATTGAGGCATTCAACTAATTACCATATATATTTAGGGAAAAATCTGTTGGGTCAAACTCAAAACTAACAATTTATTTTCATTTCTTCTTTAGTCTCTTTACTATTTTGGACATGTATTTGAGTACCCAGGACCCCCAAAAAAGTTATGGGTTTCATAGTTGTCTTCTCCGGCGGAAAGATATAAATCATAGCACATAGGCTTTTTTACAAGTTGCTGAAATGCTGAGGGTTTGGGACTTACAAAGGTTCCATTTTGTTAGAGTACCTAATATTCCGAATAAAACAAGCTCTTCCATAGCCTTCACTCAAAAAATGGCCACTCCCCATTTGTGTGGATGTGTGAATACCGCCTGGATCTGAGTTATAAATCTTTCTACCAAAATTATGGTCTGTTTGGATGGAGGGGGGAATGAGGGAGAATGGAGGAGAGTAGAGTAGTATTAGCTAAAAATAAGCTAATTTTGTGTTAAATCTACTCTACTTTACTTCACTCACTCTCAATCTAAACAGACCATTAATGTGTGTAGCATACTCTCCAAACTCTTTGAAGATGTTGGCAGGTCAATACCCTACTTGCTCGTCTTGATATATGAACCACCAATTTGTGTCTGGTAACTGAAACATAAATATAATTGTGTGCACGAAATATCATTAATTAGTGTCTCTCAAAAAATCATGGTAGCATTTCAGAAGGTATATATATTTGCATCACCTTCCTAATGGACATGTATGTTTCGTACTGCTTTCCATTGTATTGGGAAACAGGCTCTATGGTAGCACCGAAAGCAACTTTGCGAGATACTTGCTCGAACCCACAAGCAGCATTAACGCAACCTGTTTTGTAACCATCTTGCTTACAGATACAACAACAAATACGAACCACATATAAGTTAGAAGAGCCTATTAAATACATCTGAGTTAGACTATATATATAGCAATGGAAGGGTGAAAGTTGTTTGATTATCGCGTCTTTCATTGTAAATTTAGGACAAAATATATTTAGCGAAAAAAAAGGTAAATTATATATTTGGTCCTTATCTTTTAAGCTATTTGTCAATTTAGTCATTGACATTTTAAATGTGTAAATTTGGTCCCGAATAGTGATATTAAAATATTATTTTTTATGCAATCTAAGTTGCCACATGAGATGCAACTTGGCCTTAATTTAAAAAAAAAAAAAAATACAAAAATCTAGTCAAATTGTATTTGTTGGAGCACAAGGCTAAAGATCAATTAAAATGTTTAGAAGGTTAATGAAAAAATTAACAAACTACGTAAAAAATTGAGACCATATATATAATTTACCTAAAAATAAAATTATCACATGGAAGAGAATAGGTGAACTTACAGTCGAATATATAAATAACGTGCTTCGCGTATTACCTGGAGCAACCTGGAGGCATAACATAAACTATGTGTCATACGATCATTCAAAGGATTTGATATGTAAATTACATTTTATTTTATTTTCATTGTAACATTAATATATATATATATATATAGTGTGGGGCCAGAATAAGTCAAGCAACCCCGGCCCACTTCAGACTAGGCCCAGAGGCCCACGCCGAGGACGCGTCCTAGGTCCGAGGACGAAAGTGTAGAGCCCAGGGCCCAAGGAGCATTGCCGAGGATGGTTACATCCTCGGGAGACCGAGGTCAGAAAGTGGGCAAACAGCATGCCCTTAAGGGGAACCTCCCTAAGCATCCAAGGAGCAAATAGCAAGAACCAAGCACCGGACATTGAAGCATGGTGGAGGAGCAAGTCCCAGGTGAACTGTCACCTCCACATTAAATGCCCTCAACTAACGCCCTGGCCGCATTAATGAGGATAGGACCTCTGAACAGTGTCGTCTTGGGCGCTGCAACCCACAGGAGGGATGAGAATGCGGCTGATGGGACAGGCTCTCAAGTGGAAGCCGGGTTGATCAACAAATGTAGGGCTAGGATCAACTGAGAGAGAAGTATATAATGTAAAAAGTCCCTCTTGAGAGAGGGACGGACGAAAAATCAGAGAGAAAGGAATACTGTAGCGGTGTATTTTCCCTCAACCATTGTAACCTTTCTTGAAAGAAATAAGAACAACTTCAACCTCTATAAGACCCGTCCGAGGAGTCCTATTGTACATTCCGACCCACGTTTAACTTATCACAATCCACGAACAACCATGCATGGCCGTTGCATTCTTTACTAGGGCCTAGCTCTTGAACCCATACTCTATAAATTTATTGGAGGGTTAGCTGGGCTTGGGTTCACTCTCTCAATCTGCAGAGAGCGCTCGAAACCGGTCCCTACAATTGGCGCCGTCTGTGGGAAGAGCTTGTGTGGTAGTAAGGAGAACAGTCAAACATGGTAGGATCAGGTCCTCACCAAAGAACTCCGAATCGACTTGAACCGGTGAAGTCAAGACATCAGGGTAACTATGGCGACCCCGGGGGCGGTCAGAACGACAACAGACGATTTTGAGAAGGAAGCGTGCGTACTTCAACGGCGAGCGAAAGCCAGGGGGACGGGCACGTTCCCCAGAAGCGCGACGATGGCCAGGCCACGCGATCGGAAGAGGCCCATAGCCACGCTTCCCAGAGAAAGGATGATAAGGTGGCCATGCAGCGCGAGATAGATGATCTGAAGAGGAAGCTACGCCGTGCGCAGCGGAGACAGTTCGAACTCAGCCCTGACCTGCCCTCTGACGACGAGAGTGATGACAAATACAGGCAGAGGTCAAGGACGCCCCCCAGCGAGACTTTCTCCCACGAGGAGGAACGCTACCAGAGGCGTAGGCGTGCCAACCCAACCCCCAGGGGCTTAGAAGGTGACGCCATGAGCAAGGCGCTGGATCAGCTCTCCAGGTCGCCCTTCACGCGTCGTATAGAGGAGGCAGAGCTTCCTCGGCGGTTCCAGCAGCCAACCTTCATTGCTTACAACGGCAAGACGGATCCCGTGGAGCACGTGAGCCAGTTCAACCAGAGGATGGCTGTCCACTCCAAGAATGAGGCGCTGATGTGCAAAGTCTTCCCATCCAGCTTGGGACCTGTGGCGATGAGGTGGTTCAACGGTCTAAGGACGAATTCCATAGACTCGTACAGACAGCTGACCCAGGCCTTTGGTTCCCGCTTTGTCACGAATAGCAGGCCTCCTCGGCCCACGAGTGCATTGCTGTCCCTATCTATGCGTGACGGGGAGACCCTCAAGGCTTATTCGGACAAGTACTGGGAGATCTACAACGAGCTGGACGGCAAGTATGACGCCGTCGCCATCAGTATATTCCAGAATGGGCTACCAATGGGGCACGGCCTGAGGAAATCCCTGACCGGAAAGCCTGTCACCAGCGTGCGGCAGTTGATGGATCGGATCGACAAGTACAAGCTGGTGGAGGAAGATATGCTGCAAGGCAAAGGCAAGGAGAAGGTTATCCCTCAGGAGAGGAGGGATTTCAGGTCGGACAGGTACAACAACGCCCGTCCAAGGAGGGATTTCGGTGGGCAATCCGGGGCGGCCAATGCCCAGACTGTCGGCGCAGTATTCCGAGAACCCGTTCACAAGGTCCTGGAAAGGATAAAGAACGAGCCATACTTCAGGTGGCTGACGAAGATGATCGGAGAGCCTGGTAGGCGCAACCAGGACCGTTACTGCCAATACCACCAGGACCACGGACATGCCACGGAGGATTGCAGGAACCTCTGGGACCACCTGGACCAACTAGTCCAGGATGGAAGGCTGAAGCACCTTCTGCACCATTCCAGCGACCAGCGGGGCCGAGCCTACCAAGAGCCTCGGAGGGACGCCGCCATGGGGCAGCCCGCTGGGACGATCAACATAATCTTGGCCGCGCCAGGAAGAACAGGCACACCCCCTTTGCGAGTGTTGTCTGTGGCCCAACTGCCCGCCGAGGACCCTCGGATGGGGCCAAAGAGGTCCAGGAGGAATCCTCCCCCAGCCCTGAGTTTCTCGGAGGAGGACAAGATAGGGACCATCCAACTGCACGAAGACGCCCTAATCGTCACCCTCAGAATTGAGGGTTATGACGTGAAAAGGGTGATGGTGGACGGTGGCAGCGCAACCGAGGTCATGTGTCCAGACCTCTACAAGGGGCTGGGGCTAAAACCGGAAGACCTCACACCTTATAGCTCCCCCCTAATGAGCTTCGACGGAAAGCTCGTCATCCCAAAGGGCATGATCAGACTGCCCGTACAGACAGGCCCAGTGGTGGTGGAGGCGAACTTTGTAGTGGTGGACACATACTCCCCCTACACGGCCATCGTAGGAAGGCCCTGGCTACACGCCTTGGATGGCGTAGCCTCCACCTTGCACCAGAAGGTGAAATTCCCATCAGGGGACCAGGTTCTGGAGATCCGAGGTTGCCAATCCACAGCTAGGCAGTGCACGGTGGCTGCCATATCCTATCGGCTTGATGCACAGTCCTCGGCCCCAGCCGAGGAAGATTCATAGCAATCAAAGACCCAGGTGGCGCCTCCGGATGCACCTGCCGAGGATGCTAAATGTGAGAACCTGGAGAAGATGGTAATTGGCGATGATCCGGAGAAGTTCTTCCAGGTCGGAACCCAGCTGCCTCCACAGGAGAAGGAGGAGTTACTTGAGTTCCTCAAGAGGAACCTTGACGTGTTCGCATGGGACCCCTGCGATGCCCCTGGGATTGATCCGTCCTTCATCTGTCACCACCTTAACGTCAACCCATCTGCGATCCCCAAGCAGCAGCCACCCCGGCGCCCGTCGAAGGAGCACGCTGATGCGATCAGGGAAGAGGTCGATAAGCTTAAGCGCGCGGGGGCTATCAAAGAGGTCTTTTACCCCAAATGGTTGGCCAACACTGTGGTGGTCAAGAAGAAAAGTGGGAAGTGGAGGGTTTGTGTAGACTTCACAGACCTGAACAAAGCGTGCCCAAAAGACCCTTTCCCAATGCCACGAATAGACCAGCTAGTAGATGCGACGGCAGGCCACCCTCGGATGAGCTTCCTAGATGCCTTTCAGGGCTATCACCAAATCCCACTAGCCTTGGAGGACCAAGAGAAGACAGCCTTTGTGACACCCATTGGGAACTACCACTACAAGGTTATGCCGTTTGGCCTGAAAAACGCCGGATCCACCTACCAGAGGATGATGACGAGAATGTTTGAGCCGATGTTGGGCAAGAGCATCGAGGTCTATGTTGACGATATGGTGGTAAAGAGCAAGCTGGTGTCCGAGCATTTGAAGGACCTCGGCCGCACTTTTGATGTCCTGAGAGAGCACAAGCTCCGCCTTAATGCCTCAAAATGCTCGTTTGGCGTAGGCTCTGGCAAGTTTTTGGGGTACATGATCACCCACCGTGGGATCGAAGTCAACCCCGACCAGATCAAGGCCATTCACAATTTGAAGCCTCCGCAGAATCCCAAGGAGATCCAAAAGCTTACTGGGATGATCGCGGCGCTGAACCGATTCATTTCCAGGTCGGCCGACAGATGCAGGCCCTTTTATCTCCTGATCAACAAATGGAAAGGATTTGAGTGGTCCGAGGATTGTGCCATAGCTTTCCAGCAACTCAAGGAGTATCTATCCTGGCCGCCTATCATGTCCAATCCTGAGCCCGACGAGGTCCTATACGCCTACCTGGCGGTGGCGCCCCACGCAGTGAGCTTAGTGCTGATACGGGAAGACAATGGCGTTCAAAAGCCAGTTTACTACGTCAGCAAGTCGCTGCACGAAGCAGAGGTCAGATACCTACCCCTGGAGAAAGCCATACTGGCGGTGGTCCACGCCACGAGAAAGCTCCCCCATTACTTCCAAGCTCACACGGTGGTTGTCCTAACCCAATTGCCCTTGAAGTCTGTACTCCGGGCCGCTGATTACACAGGTAGAATTGCGAAGTGGAACACAATTCTGGGGGCTTTTGACGTCAAGTACATGCCCCGGACTTCCATAAAAGGCCAGGTTCTGGCAGATTTGACGGCCGAGTTCGCCGAACCAGTCGTAGAAGTGACAGCCGAGGATAAGAGCCGTGGTGAGAGATCAGTTGGGGCAATCTCCATCCCAGAGTCACCATGTTGGAAAGTATATGTGGATGGCGCGGCAAACCAAAGGGGGTCCGGAGTGGGGCTGGTCCTAGTATCCCCTGAAGATCATGTCATTGAGAAATCCCTGAGGCTCGGATTCACGGCCACAAACAACGAGGCCGAGTATGAGGCATTACTGCAAGGGATGATCATGGTGCAAAAGATGGGAGGAAAGTCGATAGAGATGTTCTCAGACTCCAGATTGGTGGTAGGGCAGGTGAAGGGGGAGATGGAAGCCAGGGATTCGAGAATGCAGGAATACCTGAGCCAAGTCAAGCGCTTGCAGTTAGAGTTTCGCCCCTTCAGCTTGTCCCATATTCCTAGGAATGGGAACAGTCATGCCGATTCACTTGCCACACTCGCAACCTCCTCGGCAGGGGCTCTGCCTCGGATCATACTTGTGGAGCACCTGGAGAGGGCAAGTGAAGTGCCAAAGGGAGTAATCCCCGTCCATCAAGTTGTGATGGGTCCCAGCTGGATGGACCCCATAGTGAGATTCCTCAAAGATGACGTCCTGCCTGAGGAGAGATCAGAGGCAGAAAAGATACGAAGGAAAGCTCCTCGGTTCTGGTTGTCCGAGGATCACAAGCTATACAGGCGGTCCTACTCTGGGCCATATCTACTGTGCGTTCACCCCGAAGCGGCAGAATCCTTGCTCGAAGAGCTGCACGAAGGAATTTGTGGGAGCCATACAGGGGGGAGATCCCTGGCTCACCGAGCTGTCACACAAGGATACTGGTGGCCGGGAATGCAGCAAGAGGCCCAGGAGTATGTCAAGAAGTGTGACCAATGCCAAAGGTTCGCCCCAAACATCCATCAGCCAGGAGGGGTCCTCAATCCGTTGTCCAGTCCATGGCCATTCGCCCAATGGGGCTTGGACATTGTGGGACCTTTCCCCAAGGCACTGGGGAACAAGAGGTATCTGTTGGTGGCCACGGACTACTTCACCAAGTGGGTCGAGACCGAGCCACTAGCCAACATCAGGGATGTAGACGTGAAGAAATTCCTTTGGAGGAATATAGTTACACGGTTCGGGGTCCCTCATACCCTCATCTCGGATAATGGGCTCCAGTTCGATAGCAAAGCCTTCAGGAGGTACTGTTGTGAACTTGGGATCACAAACAGGTACTTAACGCCAACCTACCCTCAGGGGAACGGACAGGCTGAGGCTGTCAACAAGGTCATCGTCAACGAGCTTAAGAAGAGGCTGGATGATGCCAAGGGGAGATGGGTAGAGGAGCTGCCCCACGTCCTCTGGACATACCGGACTACGCCCTGGCGCTCAACGGGAGAAACACCTTTTGCCATGACTTATGGTGCAGAGGCAGTGATCCCCCTGGAAACCAACTGCCCAACACTAAGGACGAGCTCCTTTACCCCAGACAGCAACGATGAACTGCTGGGGCGGAGCCTGGACATGGTAGATGAACGAAGAGAACAGGCAATGATCCAGCTGGCCTACTATCAGCAAAAGCTCAAGCAAGGATATGATGCTAATGTAAAGCTCAGACCACTAACACCGGGAGACCTGGTGCTTAGAAAAGTCGTAGGAGCTGCCAAGAACCCTTCTTGGGGAAAGCTCGGACCCAACTGGGAGGGCCCTTACCGAATCACCTCAGTGGCAGGGATAGGAGCATACTATTTAGAAGATTTAGATGACAAACCTGTACCTCGTCCATGGAATGTAAATAACCTGAAAAGGTATTACTATTAATAAAGAAGCCTCTTTTGATTCAGATGTTCTGCCTGTCATGATCACACATATCGCGTCCCAACGCCACTCATATCTGGGTACTAAACTGAACCTAGGTCTTGCATGGTCCAAGGACTCAAGCCTATGGGGAAACTAGTTACTTACAGCCAAATTGAAGGTAGCAACTGTACCTAGGTCTTGCATGGTCCTCGGACTCAAGCCTATGGGGAGCTAACCACTTATCTTGAAGGTAGCAACTGTACCTAGGTCTTGCATGGTCCAAGGACTCAAGCCTATGGGGAGCTAACCACTTATCTTGAAGGTAGCAACTGTACCTAGGTCTTGCATGGTCCAAGGACTCAAGCCTATGGGGAGCTAACCACTTATCTTGAAGGTAGCAACTGTACCTAGGTCTTGCATGGTCCAAGGACTCAAGCCTATGGGGAGCTAACCACTTATCTTGAAGGTAGCAACTGTACCTAGGTCTTGCATGGTCTTCGGACTCAAGCCTATGGGGAGCTAACCACTTATCTTGAAGGTAGCAACTGTACCTAGGTCTTGCATGGTCCTCGGACTCAAGCCTATGGGGAGCTAACCACTTATCTTGAAGGTAGCAACTGTACCTAGGTCTTGCATGGTCGAAGGACTCAAGCCTAAGGGGAGCTAACCACTTATCTTGAAGGTAGCAACTGTACCTTGGTCTTGCATGGTCGAAGGACTCAAGCCTATGGGGAGTTAACCACTTACCTTGAAAGTAGCAACTGTACCTTGGTCTTTCATGGTCCTCGGACTCAAGCCTATGGGGAGCTAACCACTTATATTGAAGGTAGCAATTGTACCTAGGTCTTGCATGGTCCTCGGACTCAAGCCTATGGGGAGCTAACCACTTATCTTGAAGGTAGCAATTGTACCTAGGTCTTGCATGGTCCAAGGACTCAAGCCTATGGGGAGCTAACCACTTATCTTGAAGGTAGCAATTGTACCTAGGTCTTGCATGGTCCTCGGACTCAAGCCTATGGGGAGCTAACCACTTATCTTGAAGGTAGCAACTGTACCTAGGTCTTGCATGGTCCAAGGACTCAAGCCTATGGGGAGCTAACCACTTATATCTGGGTGCTAGACAGAACCTAGGTCTTGCATGGTCCAAGGACTCAAGCCTATGGGGAAACTAGTTACTTACAGCCAAACCAAAGTGTCAGACAGAACCAAGGCACTGCATGGTCCTCGGACTCAGGCCTGTGGGGAAGTTAACTACATTGAAGAGATCCTAAGTGTCTACTCGAAGAAATTCTATCTGGTCCTTAGGAAACGAAAAGTGCATCAGAGCATACATGCCCTCTCATTATAATAACTGATGCCACGATTGGCCGAGATGCAATTGAAGCTAAAATCATGCAAGTAAAGAAAAAGCGGATAATGTGCAAGTAAACAAACAGCCACAACAAACAGAAAAAGAAATAAAGCTCTCATTTCATTAAGTCCAAAAGAATTACACCAATGAAGTCACATTACAAATAAAGAAAAGGGGAAGAAAAAGATGCAAAAGTGAAGTGTAGCAGGCGGAAGTGCCAAGGAGCCTAGTTCTTCTATTTAGTTGCCCGCCTCGGTGGGTGGCTGGCCCATAGCTGCCTCAGGGTCCTCTGAGCCCTGACTGATTGGGAGGGCCTGCAGAGGCACGGCAGGAATAGCTGCCCCCTCGGCAGAAGAAACCTGGGCATCGAGGGAAGGCTTTGCAGCCTGCTGAGGCGCATCCTCGTTGGAGCCATCACTCAATTCAACCACCACGGGAGGATTACTCCCTTGGACTGGCTCATCAGTGACCCCAGCATCCGAGGCCCCCTCGCCCGGAGTAGCAGCAGTTTCCACAGCAGCCTCCTCGGCTCCAAAGCCATCTAGGGCAGCCTCGCGGATGACAGGGGGGTAGTATACGCTCTCCTCCTTCCACAAGTCAGAAGAGGCCTCCACCCCAGCTTGTTTGAGGGCTTCATTCCAAGTTTCAGAGCAGTAGCGCCTACATACCCCAGGGACTTGGGATTTGTAGGCAGCTGCTGTCTCAGCTGCCCCAGCAGCATAGGCTGCCTCTTCAGCTTCATCCTTGGTGGCCCAGGCCTCCTCCCGGCCTTGATCTGCCTCAAACTTGGCCCTCTCGGCCTCCCCTTTGGCCCATTCGGCCACCCTCTTGGCCTCCTCGGCATCGGCCACTTTCTTCGTCAGGCCAGCTATCTGATCCTCGGCAAGTTTCAGCAGCCCCTCTACCTCACCCAGATGTTTCGTCTGAGTTTCAGCCTGCCTCTGGGCACCCTCAAGGCCTGCCATTGCGCTGTTCTTAGCCTGGGTCATGGCCTTCAGCTCCTCCCTGGCCTTGGCAAGGTCCTCCTCGGATGTCTTGAGGGTCCAAGTAGCCTCCAAGCGCTTATCGCACTCTAAATCCATGGCCTTTCCATGTTCATTGGCCGCCTCTTCCAACCTGAAAGGGGCCTGGACAGCCTGCCAAACGAAACAGATTAGTTATAATTAGCCGAGCTCAAAAAAGAAAGGAAAGCAGAAAAAACTGAAGCAAGAAAAAGCACAAGTGTTAAGGGTCTTACCATCCCCAAATATCGCTTGAGGCAGAGGAAGACGTCCCTACTCCTCATGGTCCCCAGCTCCGCCATGTCCGCGGGAAGGAGCAAGCATCTCTCCACAGCGTCGGCCACATACGCGCCTTCGCCATCCTTAAAGTCCCTGAGGGAGGAGTCATCCCTCAAAGGTGCCCCGCGGAGCATTGGGGCGGGGAGCCAGGCCTGGACCTCAGGCGGGGGAGCGACCTGCTTATCCTGCGTTGAGGAGCCTATCCTCAGTTGCTTCGATGGCCGCCGAGTGCCATCGCCCTCCCGCGTGGGCCCAGATTTGTCCTTAAGGGTCCTCTTGCCCTTGTCCTTCTTCTGCTTAAGGTCAGCAGGCTCGTGCCTAAACGGCGGGCTCGCCTGAGGTGGAGGAGGAGGAAGCCTGGGCTGTGTTGAGGCCGACCTAGTTGGGCAGGACGAGTCTTTGGAGGAGGAGGAGGAGGAGGAAGTTTCGGCTTGGACTTCCCCGGCTGACCTTCGATTAGGTCTAGTAGACTGGGTTGGGCTTTCTTCTTGTAGCCCATCTCTAGCCGAGAAGATGTCACTGACGCTAAGAGGTCTGCCTCGGTTAGGCGAGGGTCACCCAAGTCTCCAGAAGGGTCCTCGGACTGATGGAGTTGCTCAAAAACGCTAAAATCGTCCTCGGCAGGACCAAATTCTACAGCGTCCCCTTCCCTCTCTAAGTCCTCTTCCGCGGCCTCTGGGAATGTATGGGAAGACGAAGGGACTGCTACTGTGACACCTTCTGAAGTGGAGGGATCCTCGGGAAACTCGAACCCGTCCTCGGTCACTTTTATTTTCTGCAGCCGAGGATCCTTTGCTCTGATCACGTACTTTGGGGCCGCGAATGACTTTTGGAGTGGAGTGTACCCCAAAATCTTGTGCACGGCTCTGACCTGGTGGTCTGCTTCGTTCTCAAAAGCCGCAGACCTGAGCACCTTCTGCAAGTCCTCCCTGTTGATCAAGCTGAAGTGGCGCGCGAAAAAGTGCAGATCTGCAGAAAGAAAACACATCCACGGTTAGAAACCAAACAGTACAAAAAGAAATAATGCAGAAAAGAAGTTAGAATCTTTGAATCCCCTCCTATTCCCACTGCCCCACCTGGTGTTCCCTCTGTCGTCGGGTAGTGAAGGCCATCGTGCCATGCTCTAAACACGATGAGAAAATCCTCGTTCATCCCCTTGTTGGACTCGGGGAGGCACTGGATGAGCCGGACCCTGTCATCCCTCGTCCTCATGTAGTAGGACTTGTTCTTCAGATGTTGAAGATTGTAACAGTAGTTCACATCATGATAGGTCAGCCTTAGACCTATCTTCTCATTAAGGGCATCCACACTGCCCAGAATTCTGAACATGTTGGAGGCGTATTGGGTGGGGGTTAACCGAAAGTATGTAAGGTAACCCCTCATCACCGGCCCCATGGGGATCCTCATCCCCCCTTCAAGGAAGGCGATGATGGGAATCACCACCTCGCCCACCTGCTTCCGGAGGTGTCACTCCCCCTCCTCACAATACCTTAAGCCCACGTTGGCCGGTATCTTGTAATCGGCGATGAATTTCTCCATCGCCTCCTCAGAGCCAACATACTTCTTAAGTCTACCCATCCCAAATGACGCCTAAGAGAACTAAAAGAGGAGCGAGTGAAAGAGAAGGACGAGTAGAGAGGAAAAAAGCTCAGAGAGGGATAGAGCGACTTACAGAAACGAGGAGGAGCTCCTCGGACTGGCCTTTTATACTGGAGATGTAGGTGGAAATTTGGCTGGACTCTGAATGGAGGCGCAAGAGTTCTTGGTTGTAAATGAAAAGGGAGGAAGTGGTTCTAATGGGTATTTATACCTAGATGGAAGAGCCGCGCGAGTTTTCCCGCCCATGAATGCCAGACGCATCCCCACCGTTAGATTGTCATCTGCCCGTTGAACGTGGGAAGCATAAAGCCGCCCGAATTTAATGCAGGACACGTTACGCGCACCGAAGCGCCAGTAACGCACCTTGGGCAGGTGAAAAGGCTCCAATGCTAACGAGGGACAAGACTCGATTGGACACGAAGCAGGTCCGAGGATATCAAAATCCTCCTTCCCGCCCGAGGATGCGGACAGCAAGATTTTGAGGGGCTATTGTGGGGCCAGAATAAGTCAAGCAACCCCGGCCCACTTCAGACTAGGCCCAGAGGCCCACGCCGAGGACGCGTCCTAGGTCCGAGGACGAAAGTGTAGAGCCCAGGGCCCAAGGAGCATTGCCGAGGTTGGTTACATCCTCGGGAAACCGAGGTCAGAAAGTGGGCAAACAGCATGCCCTTAAGGAGAACCTCCTTAGGCATCCAAGGAGCAAATAGCAAGAACCAAGCAACGGATATTGAAGCATGGTGGAGGAGCAAGTCACAGGTGAACTGTCACCTCCACATTAAATGCCCTCAACTAACGCCCTGGCCGCATTAATGAGGATAGGACCTCTGAACAGTGCCGTCTTGGGCGCTGCAACCCACAGGAGGGATGGGAATGCGGCTGATGGGACAGGCTCTCAAGTGGAAGCCGGGTTGATCAACAAATGTAGGGCTAGGATCAACTGAGAGAGAAGTATATAATGTAAAAAGTCCCTCTTGAGAGAGGGACGGACGAAAAACCAGAGAGAAAGGAATACTGTAGCGGTGTATTTTCCCTCAACCATTGTAACCTTTCTTGAAAGAAATAAGAACAACTTCAACCTCTATAAGACCCGTCCGAGGAGTCCTATTTTACATTCCGACCCACGTTTAACTTACCACAATCCACGAACAACCATGCATGGCCGTTGCATTCTTTACTAGGGCCTAGCTCTTGAGCCCATACTCTATAAATTTATTGGAGGGTTAGCTGGGCTTGGGTCCACTCTCTCAATCTGCGGAGAGCGCTCGAAACCGGTCCCTACATATATATATATATATATATATATATATATATATATATATATATATATATATTTGTAATTATTCTTTGCAAGCTAATTAAAACTTACCGTCCATCCTGCTTCCATTGTGCTAATGTTTACTAGCGGACCTGATGATGATACCCAAACTTGAGAAGTACTAAATTCTCCAGTAGATGTGACATTTGGGTGCCATACGTTAAGATAAGCTTCTAATCCATAGTAGTGGCCAACTCGCGAGGTAATTACTAATTTGGGCGTACTTTTCCATATATGAAAATTAAAAACATATATTTAAACTAACATAAATTTAAATAAATTGTAGACTACAAGAGAAAAAAAAAAAAAAAGAGTTCTCTGTGTTAGAAGGATACCTCATGCTCTTTGATCATAGTTAGTTTTTTTGAATTCCGTATTATGGGGACTGTTCTTTCAGGACAATCTCCATTCTTATGCCATGTTTGAAATTTCTCAGCTTGAAAGAAATTTGGTTTCGGTATACTTAGGGTTTGCATCTATTTTAATCACAAACGAAATTGCTAGCTCATTAGAACAATAAATTATTTATTTATTAATTATTATTATTATTAAAAAAAAAACTGAAAATTTCAGGGCAATGAACTTTTGACTTAGTATATTTACTATTTTATTTTTACTGAACTCCACAAAAGAACCATTCATCATTGTACAAAATTAATTAAATTAGAAAAAAAATAATGTAAAGAAAGAAAATAAAAACCTGTATGGTATGATTCTTGAGAGCTGGATGATCCAAAGAAGGTTGTTGATAAATATTGACAGAGTCAATAATATCACCACCTTCACTCTGCAATGATTTGGCTAAACCAATGTAAAATTTAAAAACTCAAACTATAAGAGGCCTCATCCTTTAGGCCATTATAAGGAACCGATTATATACATAACAGAGAGATGCAAAAATGAAAAAATAAAAATAAAAGAACATTTGGAATGAAAGCATAGCCATAGAAGGCAAGTATGCAGGACTAGTTATAACCTCAATGGTTTTGACTGTTCCTTTGCGCGGAACCAGTTCTGTATTTTTCATGGAAGACATCCTTCTTCCATCAACAATTTTTTCGCTTAGCATACAAAGTAAAGCTATGAAGAAAAATGTGCTGCATCCTAGTTTAGTTTGAATAATGTCATTAGCCATCGAAAAAAATATTTTTTGAGGGAAGCTAAATTGAGTGATTGTATATGGGAGGAATTCTAAGAACAATATTTATAGGTGTGTGAATATTATTAGCTTACCTTTTCTGGACAGAAACAAAAAACTAAAATTAATTTTGAATAATAATGATTACTTTAAAAAATATTTACTATAAAATATTTGGAAATTGCATAAAGTCACTACAAAGAAAAAGAGTTATTACAATGAAAACAATTTGGACATGCATGTAATATATGACTCCATATTTTTTCGTGAGTATTGATAGACATATCTGATAAATTATTAAGTGTCTAAGTTTTCGAAAAAATTGATATTTTTACATTATATCAGAAAAGATCCTAAACTCGATCTATGTCTTCCACAATATCTCTCATTTGAAATGTTAAAAATCTCACTTGTTGGACAAATATCATGGAATAGATTGTGAACTCTGATAAACTTGTGATACTATGTAAGACTAGTACTTGTATGATTTTGTCTTAAAATAATGATTTATTAATGTGATTAGAAAGCTTTTCGACTCAACTTAAAATGACAAAAGAAAAATAAGTATAGTAAAAATCATTATTTATGATAATAATAAAATTACACTTAATTTGACTAGTTTTGACAAGTGCTCTAATGAATTTGACCATTATTTTTATTTATAATTCAATTATTACACAAAAATTAAATAATGAGTCATTAAAACTCTAGTTCTCCTTATAAAGGAAACCAAATAATATATACCACAAAACTACAAAAATGCATTATTGGTCATTAACTAGATAATAGGTATCTTTCTCAAAAAAAAAAAAAAAAAAAAAAACCTAGATATTAGGTATTGGTTAATTGTTAACTTGTTAACTACACTTACATGCAGCCATTAATTTGTACTATTACAGAACTTAAAAATAACCTTTGAGGGATGCAAAGACCCCGTTTGAAATAAGGCACAATGTTAGTTTTGTAATTCCAAAATTGATGCATTTTGAAAGGGGTGAAGATAAATAATTAGTATATTTTACTAGGAGGTTAACAAATTCCTTTTCTTTTCTTTTTTATTTTATTTTTATTTAAAGAAAAGTGATGTGAAAGTTGAATTGTCATGTGAAAAATATCCCCGTAAGAGTGAAAAGTGGTTAAATTTATTTTTAGAGTTTGTCTTTCACAAATATATAGGATCCACCCTCATGAAAGATGACGGTTGACTTTGTCTGATGGATGTGATAACTTATCTATTATTAAGTTTGACTTCAAATTCAATGCTAGGCTAGAACCAGATCAGTAAAACGAAGATTTTATTCATAAAGTGACTCAAATTGTAATGAACACTGGGCAGCAGGAAGCTTAAGTATCTCTTTCCTGGTGATTGCTGTGTGCATTTACTTATGCTTAGCTATGTGAAAAAGAAAAAAAAAAAAAAAATGAAACTCACCATCATGCACCCATAGTGCGGTGGTTACTTCATAAGTATAAGTGCTTATAGGGTGTGGGGGGCAAGAGCCGGGGTTTAAGTCTTCAGCAGAAAGTTTCACACATATATACCCTTAAATTAAGTTAGAGTAGAATCTTTGTCTTGTATATATTTAAAAAAGGAAGAAGAAAAGGAACACATATACACATATGCACTTCTTATGCGGCATTGATTGGTGTCCCTGCACTAAATTTTTTATTATCAAATAAATTCTTAATTTAAGATATGTATCCATTTATTTGTGGTTTGGTTTGAAGAATCCGATTTATGGTTGCACATGCATGCGCAAGTTGTGGAAAGTTTTTGATAATTTTTTTTTTAATTGTGAAGTGACCATCACACAAAGGGTGCGAGGTGGTGAAAGATTTTGATAATATATATAGAGAAGACACAAATATATAGAGAAGACACAAATATATAGAATATAGAAAAAATATATATAGAGAAGACACTCGTAACACACATAATAGAGGGTGTAAGAAGATTATTATGGAAATTGGTTAAGAAAGTAAACAACTAATGAAATATAGAAAATTACTTGTAAGCATGGAATAGAACAGGAAATTAGATACAAAAAACTGGCTGATATTATTAGATTAAAAAGGGTTTTTACATATGTCATGAGGACTCTACATAAGGGAGATATTTTAGGGGCTGAGTTATGCCTTTCCATATATAGATACAAAGTGGCCCGGAACTCAAACAAACTTAAATACAATTTACAATCAGTTTTGTCTTATTATGCAGTAGATGGTAGAGGCCTAGCTTGTGATTGACAAGTGTCTGCAAAGGTAGGGGTCTGGTTGAGTTAAAGCTTCTGCTAGGATGAGGTTGTTGCAAAGGCTGCTGACAAGTGAAAATGCTTCAAGATTGTTTTTGTATCTTTTTTAATTATTTTTTTTATTTTTAAAGTATTCAACACATTTAGTCCCACCCATCTCTTCCTTGGAACCATTCTTCGTCAACATTAGCATCTGGGTCATGGTTATCATAATAGGGGTTATGGTAGCCAAGTATAGGATTGGCCATTTCCCAAAGGTTAGATTCATCTGGCCACTATTGTTTGTAAGTTTCTGGAGTGCTGTTTCAGATAAGGTTCTCATATTAAGAGATTCTGCCCTTCTAAGTGCATTCTGATAACATGCCTAAATGGTGTCCATATGTATATGGAAGGAATCATCTGGGTTAGTGAGCCAATGAATTTTTGATGGGTGAAAGATTCCTTCTGCTTGGATGTCATTTTTTGAATTGAGCTCAACAATCAGTGAATTTGTAGTGACTTTGTGACCAAATTTTGGATGATATGTGATTAGATACTTCTTCCAATCTCCATTATGAGCATCTTTTTTCAAAATTTCAAACTAGAATATCTATTGTCATTGGGGAAAATGAGTCTGTAAAATCCTGGTTCAAAATGAAGACACAAGTAATACTCATTGAGTAAGTACCACATGTAAAGATAATATATGATAGTCCAGTTGGTTATCCAAAAGGCAAAAGGGGTTTTCTATGGTTGATCTGGGTCAGGATAGATGGCAAGAATATGATTGTAATTTTGCTTGAGGTAACCATTGAGGACTTCAATTATCCTTTTGGATTTGGCTTCAAGGGTCTGAGTTTTTATTTGGTCTTTTATTTTTAGGGGAAGACTATCTATCATATTAAGTATATCATCAGGGGTTGAGGAGGATGGATCTAAGGATAAGGACATATCTATAAGTGGATATACACACAAGGGTGGGGGAATGAATTTGGTATTAATAGCTAGGGGTTTTCTAGAAAGGTAATCAGCGATCATGTTATCTTTTCCTTTAACGTGCTTGAATTTGAAAGATCATTGTGAAAACTAGTTTGACCATTTGAGCAACTGAGAGTGAGGGAGCATCTTCCGTTTGAATTGAAGCATTTTTGGAAAGGAGGACATATCCATCTCTACGAGGAATTCATGCCTGAGAAGATGAAACTGAAAATTTTCAATTCCATGTTTTATTGCAAGTATTTCCTTGAACGTAGAGTGGTAATGGAGTTTTGAGGGTTTGAATGCACTACTTTTATATTCACAGATGTTTTTTTTTTTTCCATCAATTTCTTCAAAAAGGGCCGTCGTCCAATAATCATCACTTGCATCCGTTTTTAGAATTCGTTTACCTGGTCTTGGAATTTGTAGAGGGGGAAGCTTTTTCGCTAACCTTTTCAATTGATGGATTGCTTCTTTGTGAAGGGAATTCCATTCCGGAGGGGCTTTCTTCAGGAGTTAGGCTAGATAGTTCTTGTATCTAGAGATCTTTGGGATGAAATCGGACATGTAATTAACAATTTCAAGAAACTGTTGTATCTGTTTGGCATTTGTGAGCTTATCTAGAAATTTGCCAAGAGTGGCAGCAATGTGCGGTAAGTGTATTTTCCATTTGAGATGTTTGCTCCCAAAAATTCTATAGAAGTCTGCCCAATGACCATCTTCTTTTTTGAATGCATAATCCCTTGAGATTTCACTAAATTGTAAAATTTAGTGAGTAATCTTTCATGGGATTCTGCATCTTTGAGAATAGAAGTATATCATCCGTATATATCAATGCATTAGCTAGGAGAGGTTGAAACAGGGCTACCATTGCTTTTTGGAATTGAGATGGAGCATTTTTTAGTCCAAAGGGCATAACCATCCATTGGTAATGATGATCTGGGATGTAGAATGCTATTTTTACCTTTCTTCAGGGTGGATTCCTAGTTGCCAAAATCTCGCTTCAAGATCAAATTTTGAAAACACCTTCTCATTTGAAAAATGCTGGAAGAGAGCACTTTTGTTTGGCAAAGGGAACTTGTCATCTGCCAGAAAATGGTTGAGATCTTGGTAATTAATCTCTAGTTTGAGTTTTCCACGGATTTGTTCAGCATGCTTATTGGCATAAAAAGCTTCACATACCCACAGGGAGGATATGGGTTCAATAAGGCCTTCTATAAGAAGGGTGGATAACTCTTGTTTGGCTAAAGCGAAATGTTCTGGGTTCATTCCTTTATGAATGGCTTTTGTGGAATTCACATCTTCATTCTTTTTAAAAGAGAGGTGTATGAAAAAATCTGGATTTTTCCATAAGGGATTTGGAATTTTAAGGAGGAATTCGGAATGACTATTTGCACATCAGTCATTAATGATTTGGGTTCTCAAAGAGTCATAAGGGTCAAATGTGAATAGGTGAGGAACCTGAGTCCAAGTAAGGAGGTGTTGTTTGTGTGAGAGTCCTTTTAAGGACCACCTGAGGCTAGGTATTTGATGTAGGATATCAATACCTATAAGGAGGTCTCTGCCAGTGAGAGGGGATCCAAGGACTTGGTGTTTTATGGTGAGTGTTGAGAAAATTCTGATAAGGATAAGCTTGCTTTTTTGAGTGTTTGGAAATGTTTTTCCATTTTCTGCTTGGAACATCTTGTAATAGGGCAACTAGAACTTTGTAGGTAAGAGTTTGGGATGGAGAATTGTTGCTGCAGCTCTAGTGTTAAAAAGGGCTATAACAAAAGTGGGTCTAAAGTAGGTAACTAGGAGGATATGTACTTGGGCTATAGGAGTGGGCCTGGTTAGGGGAGCTATAATGGGCTGGGATGTATAGATGGTTTGGATTTCTAGGTCTGAAGTATTTGAATTGGACGAGTCTAAATCTTCTTCCATTGTGGAATATGCTATGACCATTAGGGCTTGGGGGAGAGTATTCATCATCCAGTAAATATAATGACTCTAAATCAGAGAAGGGAGTATCTTCTGCATGAATATGGGCTTGTTCAAGAAGCTTTGCTGCTTTTTCCTCTTTTGGGTAGCTTTTTCAAAATGACCTGATTTTCTACACACAAAACAAACCTTTGAATTCCTTCCTTTAAATTGCTTTCTTCTGAGAAACTTTCATTTCTTCTTCTTGAAAATTTTCTTTTTTGATTCTACATGGTATCTCGTTTTTAAAGGATATGTCTTGGAGTGACTTTTTTTTTTTTTTTTGGTCAAACAATCACAGCTTTTCTCATAACATTTTATTTGCAAGTCTTTCCTTTTGTAGCTATCCTTGAGCTTGCTGTGAACCTTTTCCATTTCTGAAAAGAATTTTCTTTGGTTGCAAAGCTTTTCTAGAGCAATGAGCATGTGTTGATAGATCTTTCCTAAGGAGGCTTGGTGATCATGTGAAGAGTTTCATCTCCCAATGGCTCTGGGAGAGAATTGAGGAAGGTGCGCTTGATGTTTACATCATCCATGCCATTGATAGAATAAAATTGTCTTGACATTCTGTCAAAGTGCTTTTCCAGATCTTTCCTTTCAAATGACCAACATTTCATGGCCAGGAATTCTTCTTGTGCAACTTTTGTATAATGTGTCGTTGTGCTAAGGAATTCATTGTGAAGGATTGTGAAAAATTCTTCTAGGGTTTTGGATTGGGTTGCTTGTCTTTGCTAAAATTCTCCTAGATTGATCCACCATTCTTTTATTCTTCCTGTGAGTCTTGTGATGAACTTAGCAATGACTTGGGTAACGGTAGAATTTGGAGTTTTGCCGTACACCATGAATACATGTCAACAAACTTTTTATGCCATTTAGAAGGAAGAACATCATCAATGTTAAACAGGTGTTTCGAATTAGTGTTTGATGAATAAGTAAGACGAGTTTGGTTGTTAGGGACAAAAGGTGGAGGAAGAAAAATAGGCGATGGCGGTGAAAGACATCATCTTCTTCTATAGTTGGCTGGTTTTCTGGTTGGTGCATGAACACTTCTTCTAGCCCAAGATCAGACAAGTCTAAGTTAGTATCAGTAATTACCAGGAGCACAGAAATGGATCTTGAGTCTTCAAGATTAAGGGTTTTCAGGAATGATGAAATTGGATTTAGAGGATCAGGATCTATGGCCAACATGTTCATATCTAGAGGTTTTGAGGGTGCACCAATGGTTGGATCTAGAATTTGATCCAATTGATCTTTTGTCTTTTATGCTAGGAGGGGGTTTGTTTTGTAGGTGGTTTTGGGATTTTGACTTGGGTTGTTGCGAGTGAGTTATGGCTGGGAGAATTCCACTTGTCTTGAGAGGATTGTAAGTAGGATGTATTATGGCTAAGGGTTGAAGATTTTGTACTATAGGGTTGGACAAAAATGGGGAGATTATGGGTATAGACAAGTCTTTGTATAGTAATTGTCTAAGTTGGTGGGGGGTGTAGACAAACATTGGAGAGGGTTGTGTAGCTATCTTCTGAGATCTTTCTATGGACTGGAGTTGGGTGAGCAGTTTCTTTCTTTCTTTTTTCTTTTGACCAATAAGGGGGAAGGAAATAGACATATCTTTGACCGTAGATGCAACTATTTCAAGTTCTTGCTCAACCATTTTGTTCTTCTTCTTCAAGTCATTGATAAGAGAATCTGAGGATGATAAAGACTGTGTCACTACTTCAACCAGCCTTTGTTGGTTATCAAGGATCTTTGATAGGGCTTGGTTTTGGGCAATAGAATTTTTTTTCTTGTCAATTTAAAGCTACTTCTGCTGACGAAACTTGTTTTCGGGTTCCATCTGGATTGGTTCCAATAGGGTTTTTATTTTCCAAACATGTTTTGTATTGGCTTGGGGGTGCTCAAAACTTTCTAGAAGGGGGAAATCTTGTGAAAAAGGAGGGTGATGCTCTATCAAACATGTAACAAGGTAAAGGTCTTTGTGTCTGGGTTTGTCTAGAAGGAAAATGTTGGCATTTAGGTAGTTGGGGAAGGATATTCTGATAGTATGGGATTAATGGAGGTTTAGGTTCTTGGTCAATATCATGTTTGGATTTGGCTTCTTACATGGAGAACATTGGGGGTTTTGATTTCTAGTTTTAGGATAAAGGAAATTGGGGGTTCTCCATGGAGGTTTACTTTTGGCTCACCTGCTTCATATCTTTCTTTCAAGATTTGTTGGGTGAGTTTTTTCTTCCTTCTTCTTGGATGGTCATCATCATGGGTTTTTTCTTTTCTGCATTCAGCACAATCACAGATATCCCACCATATGGGGCTAGAGGGTGACCTTCCTTCATAGCAAGGCTTTCCATCTTCATAGAATCCCTTAATTGTAAGGCCTTTTTTGAAGGCATATGATGCTGGTTGAAGCATTGCCATCTAGGCTTGAAAAACCGTTACTTGTTTCTTTTCTAATGTGGCTGTCACAAACCTTGTCTCCACTTCACCGCTCTCTTTTCTGATGAAGAAAGGATTATTGGACTGGATTAGCTTGACTGTTTGGTGAAGCGCCTCATATTTTGTAATCCATGATTCTAGAAAACGAGAAGTCATTTGGTCCCTTATAAGGTGTCTTGGGACAAACATACACATTGGGGTCATCCTTGGATCAACTTGGATGAACAAGGCATCATTGGTTTGGGTCTGGGATTGCCATATCAAAGGCATGATTTTGAAGCCTGTAAGCAAGCTGATAGTGAAGTGTAGCTGCGCATGTGTCTTGTACCTGAGAAGCTCCTATGATCTGAACTTGAACCTAGCTCGAGAGCATCACAAAGATGAGGATCTTTGAGAGGCATGTTCAAATTTGGAAAAAGTGTGACAAAGATAGTTCCTGCATTAAGAGTTGTCTGAATTGTTCCTGTAACTGCATGTTCGTACTCCAGAATCCTAGAGTCAAGAAGTGAAATTCTGGAGACTGCAGAGAGTCATTTTCTTCCATGAAAGGTCAATGCTAATCTTAGAAAACCAAAATGAAGATGAGTATACCCTTGTTTTTTCCATGGAATAACAAATTCTTTAGGGAGAGTAAGTGTGATGAAATTTTCACTATCACTTGTTGGAATATTGAACTGGTCAAACTTAGAGGCTTGGACATATTCTTTAATAGTAGAGGATTGATAAGGGCCAATATATATTTTTTATGGTTTTTTTTAAAGTGAAGACTGGGGCTTATTAAACACAGTGTAAGGATTTACAATGGGGAAGTCATTAATAGGAATCTTACTATCTTTAGGTACATGAGAGATTTCATACAAGTAGTCTAGTCTATTTGAAGTAGATCTATGGAGGGTAAGATCAGAAAAGATTTTGGAGGTATCAATATTTGTAAAAGACAAGCTAGCCATATTGCTTTCCTTAAGAAAGAATTGTTTACCCAATACCAAACAGGACAAGAACACCAACTCTAGGCTTAAACGTCCACAAGGTGACTGTGGTAAGCTGGATTCTTTGGAACTTTTGAAAAACAAACTCCTTAGTTTTCTACTTGATTATCTAATCCAGTGTTTTGATGTGACTAATATAGAGGATCCACGTGTTATGGCAACAATAAATCACAGAGCATACAAATTAGGATAATAACGGATAATAACCAAAGTATAATAATCAAAGGAGATGAAAACTGTATATGGCTTTGACCACCTCGCACCCTTGTCATTGTCATTCTAATGTACTCTTGGTTATAATAGCACTTTAAAGTTCTCTCTCTCTCAGCACTAACCGTTGACCTTTCTTGTGTGTGTTTTTTTGGTTTTTGGAAGTAAATCATTGACGTATTGGACTAGTAATGGCAATAGTTCTAATTAGTTCTACTAGAAACCCTAGAATTAATAATTTTGGACGTCTCTCAACTTGCAATCATTAGACTGAGTGTGCATTTGGATTTGGATGAAAGTTATAAATTATTTTACTATTCAGCTTATTTTTGCTACTATTCATGAGTCTCACTGTACTTTTTGGTACTATTCATGGGTTCTACTGTATTATTTCAACTAACTTTTACTTTTATCTACAATACTTTTAAGAATAAGTTTTTAGTTTCAGCAAAATAAGTGGTATCCAATTAGACCCTGAGTTTACTCATGCATTTACCTAAAAACGATTTTATATAGTATCATTTTTTATAGGTGAATTTGGTCAGGCCACCAATATTTTTTTTCTTTACACACAAACACAATCGCTCAATACATCTAAAGTTCACAATGGAAAGATTTTAAGGTTATATATACTTTAGTTCTCAGCATAAAAAGAAAAAGGATTTATACTTTAGTATAATGATTTGATTGATAGACATTTTAAAGGGAATTATGACATGATGACAAGATCTATGAAATAAAAAGGTACAATGATGACGCAAAGGGAGAAACAAACGATCGATAAAGACATACAATTAATAATATTTGGAAAACCATCTATTCTTCGATGAAATTTCCCATCTACACTTTAATCCTCTTTCTATTGCTGGGTTCTTCAGAAACTGCTGCTATTGTGACCAATCTTTGTTTCTTGTGCGTGTGGGTGTAAGCTGGTCGTTGCTTGGTCAAACTACCAGTCTGCTTCTTCCACTAGATTTGCAATCCAGTTTATGGGGAAAGCAGTTACATTACTCTTCATATTGAAACATGTACAAAGATTGATTGCTGGCTAGCCCCATATATATTACTTGAAGATAACTTTTATTTGGGAATAGTCAAGAGTATATTACATGGTGTGGGATCAATCGAGTATTTCTGAGTTATGGACTCATAAGGGATTAACTTGATCCGATGTGATAGTAGTTTGGCCATAGACAAGATATTGTGAGTGATGTACTATGTTTGTTAAGATAAAGACATAACATCATATGCCTTCTAATTAGGTTACCCGCTTGATTTTCTTTATCGAGAGAAGAATGAACTAGAGATCAGAAGGGTTGGTGGAACCATGTGAAAGTTATGTTGCTTCCATCATAAGTTGACAACTCAATAAGATGTGAAATTAAGTGTGTCCGTAGTGTTAAAGATATTAGGTTTATGTGTTTATTGTATATTTGCCCAAAAACCCAATTAAAATATAAAGCCCATGTATACCTAATCCTAACTCTAAATTCCTATATGTACCATACATAGAGTTCATTGTAAAACACACAATTGACCTATTCCAGAAAACAAAAGTATAACTTACAATTGGGAAGATAGTGAAGATGTAGCCACATAAATTGTTAGGTTGAATCATGTATTCCTTGCATTCTCTCTCTTCTTTATAATGCTTTCAACTGCCATTTCCAAGTCCTATATGTATCTTAGAAAAGACAGACATTACGTTGAGACATCGTGAATATTGGTTTAACTAATGACTTCTGAACCATTTGAATATCCAATACCAACTTTTATATTGAGACATTCAACTAATTACCATATATGTTTAGGGAAATATATGTTGAGTCGAACTCAAAACCAGCAATTTATTCATTTTTTCTTAAGCCTCTTGCTAGTTTGGACATGTATTTGAGTACCCAGGACCCCCAAAAAAGATATGGGTTTCAAAATTGTCTTTTCCTGCAGAAGGATTTAAACCATAGCACTGAGGCTTTTCTACAAGTTGCTGAAATTGTTTGGGATCAAGACTTACAAAGGTTCTATTATTGTTAAGGTACCTAATATTCCGAATAAAACAAGCTCTTCCAAAGCCTTCACTCGGAAAATGGCCACTCCCCATTTGTGTGGATGTGTGTAGCATAGTCTCTTTGAAGATGTCGACAGGCCAATACCCTACTGCCTCGTTTGGATACATGAGCCACCAATGAGAGTCCGGAGACTGAAACATAAATAAAATTGTGTGCACCAAATATCATTAGTGTCTCTCGAAAAAGTAAAAACCATGGTAGCATTTCAAAAGGTATATATATTTGCATCACCTTCATAATGGACATGTATGATTCGTACTGCTTTCCATATTATTATTGGGAAATAGGCTCTATGTAAGCACCAAAAGCAACTTTGCAAATTGCAAGATACTTGCACGAATCTACAAGCAGCATTAAGGCAACCTGTTTTGTAACCATCTTGCTTACGAATACAAAATTAAATACAAACTAAATATTAGTTGAAAGAGCCTCATTAAACAGATCTGAGTTAAACTAGATATACAGCAATGGAAGGGTGAGATTTGTTTGATTAATGAGCCCTTCATTGTAAATTTAGGAAAACATATATTTAGTGAAAAAAATGGTAAATTACATATTTAGTCCTTAATTATCCTTTGGGTTATTTGTCAATTTGGTCATTCACCTTTCAAATGTGTTAATTTGGTCCATAATCTTTCGTTATTGTATCAAAATGGTTTTTTGGCTAAGTAATGGGTGAAAAATATTGACGTGACTAAAATAAATATTAAAATATTATTTTTTATGCCATCTAAGTTGCCACATGAGATGCCACTTGGCCTTAATTAAAATAAAATAAAAAAACTTGGTCAAATTGAATTCCTTGAAGCAAATCAAATGTACTAATTAGCAAAAAGAAATCACAAATACAGATGAATAAAATTCCAAATTTTTGGAAATAATCCAAAGAAAACCAAATTCAAAACTGGTAGATCTGAAAAATCAAATTGAACAACAAAACATGACGTAACTGAATTCCCTACCGTGGGTACCTTTAGGTGGGATTAATAGTTGATTTTGGGTTTTCCATTAGCGGTGGAGATGATAGGCAAATTAAATGAAAATAACTTTAGGAGGAAGCTGCAATCCAACCGAAGAGTTCCATTAGCTCCAAAGATGTTAAGATTAAATCTAAAGAATTTTTCTACTGTTAGGGACCAAAATTTTCTACAATTAGAGAGAACATTTTGACACAATACCAAAAAGCTAAGAACCAAATTGACACATTTATGGTATGTTTGGAATCTGTTTATTTTGCTGAAATTGAAATTTTTTTGCTGAAAGTGTTGTAAATAAATGTAAAAGTTAGCTGAAATAGTACAGTGAGACCCATAAATTGTAGCAAAATAAGCTGAATAGTAAAATAAGTTGCCAAAAATTATTTTTGCCAAACAGACACTTAGAAGGTCAATAAATAAATTAACAAACAACCTAAAAGATAGTTACTAAATATATAATTTGCCGAAAAGAAAATTAAAATTATCACATGGAAGTGAATAGGTGAACTTACAGTCGAATATATAAATAATCTGCTTCGAGTATCACCTGGAACAACCTAGAGGCATAGCATAAACAATGTGTCACACGATCATTCAAAGGATTTGATATGTAAATTACATTTTATTTTATTTTCATTGTGACATCAGTAAATATATATATATATATTTGTAATTTATTCTTTGCAAGCTTAAACTTACCATCCATCCTGCTTCCATTGTGCTAGAGTTTACTATTGGACCTGATGATGATATCCAAACTTGAGAAGTACTAAATTCTCCAGTAGATATGATGTGGCATTTGGGTGCCATACGTTAAGATAAGCTTCTAATCCATAGTAGTGGCCAACAGACGAAGTAATTTTTTTTTTTTTGAGAAAACAGTAAGTCCATATTATTAAGCTAAAACAGAAACATCAGAGAGGAATACATCCTCTAAATCACTAGGTAGTTCTTCTACCCATACATCAAAATCTACGGATGAAACCGCTCTCCTAGCTAAGACATGGGCCAACTTATTGTCCTCTCATCTAACATGCTGAAAATGACAAGCTTGCATAGCAGCCCCTTGAAGACGTGCATCCTCAATAACATTTCCATACAGAGTATTGCAATGTTCCCTAGCTTTCAAAGCCTGAACCACCTTCAAACAATCACCCTCCACTATTACCTTGAAAACACTCAGTTCTCTAGCAAACACAACAGCGCGAAGTGCAGCCAGTGCTTCAGTTGTTTCCACTGAATGAGGCAGCCTAATTTTCTGACTTAATGCAGCAATAATCTGACCGGTACAGTCCCTTATCACAACTCCTAGTCCTGCATAACCCAATGAATCAAAAATGGCAGCATCATAATTAACTTTATACAAACCATCTTTAGGCGAAACCCAGCTAGTAGGAGGGTTGTGAACTCTTGGCTTGGCTTCTGGTTTATTAGCATAAAAAAATTCAAGCATCAGTCCCTTTGCTCTGTCACCGACTTCATGTAAAGGCCAAATAGATTGCTTCATCCTCAGCCGGTTACGTCTCTGCCATAGACACCACGCCATTGTAGAAAATAAAGCCACATGATACTTTGACCCTTTGTGCATCACTTCCTCCAAAAGATCAAAAAAAGTTCGAAAACCTTTTCTATAATACTGAGTAAAAGTGATATCAGACTTCCACACCTCCTGAGCATGCTCACACAGCCATAAACTATGCAGTGTAGTTTCTTGATAATCCCCACACAACTCGCAAGTATCCTCCAGAGGCAGGTGCCGAGCTCTCAAGTTCAGTTTTGTAGGCAAAGAATCACGAGCAGCACGCCATATAAAATGGCGAATCCTATTAGGAGTCTGAATCTTCCAAATGCCCTTCCAAACCTGTTGAAGCTCTTGTAGAGATGAAGAACCTGGTTCTTGGCTACTCACTTCATCCATCAACGTACGATAAGCACTCCTTACGCTATAATTACCATCCGGAGTTAAAGGCCAAGTCAGCAGGTCCGCCACCCGCCCTTCACTAACAGGAATGACCTTTATCATCTTAGCTTCCCACGACAAGAAAGTCCTTTCCAACAGTCCTGGATCCCAGATTCTTGTACCTGGATAAAACAGATCCTTAACATGCACAACAAATGAATCAAGTCTAGGAGAAATAACCTTATTATGATCAGGTGCAGGTAACCATCTATGACCCCAAACATCAATGGTACTCCCATCCCCAACTCTCCAAATAGCCCCTTTATTAATTACATCACGTGCCTGTAAAATACTCTGCCACGCATATGAGCATTGAGGATGAACATTAGCATAAAAAATATTCCCAGATGGAAAATATTTTGCACTAAAAACCTTCCAACGTTTCCTTTTGATGTAACAACCTCCACACCTGTTTAGCAAGCAAGGCATTATTAAATTTTTGAATATCTCTAAAACCATACCTCCCACAGACTTTGAAGAACAAAGCGTATTCCATTTAACCATTTAACCCAATGAATTTTCTTAGCATCTCCTTGACCCCACCAGAACTTGCGAATCATGGCTTCAATATCTTTGCAAAGGCTCACTGGGATCTTGAAAACACTCATGGAGTATGTGGGAATAGCTTGTACCACCGCCTTAATCATCACCTCCTTCCCTGCTTGAGATAGAAGCTTTTCCTTCCACCCTTGCATTTTGGCCCAAATTCTTTCCTTAAGTTGAGTAAAACATGCTTTCTTTCCATGCCCAACAAAAGAGGGTAGACCCAAATACTTCTCATAATGTTGTATTGCTGGAACCTGTAGAGATATTTTAATAGCCTCCTGAATCTGCACATCAGTATTTTTACTAAAAAATAAAGTAGTCTTATTTTTATTAATCATCTGCCCCTAAGCTGCTTCATAATAAGATAGAAGTTCTTGGATCTTCTCACATTCAGCCAAGGTAGACCTGCAAAACAACAAGCAATCTTCTGCAAAAAAAAGGTGAGTAATCTTAGGTCCTCATTTGCACAACAAAAAACCTTGAATTTCCCCCTTCAAAGCTGCACCCCTAATGATGGCATTCAACCCCTCCGCACAAAATAGAAACAGATAAGGTGAGAGGGGATCTCCCTTCTCAAACCCCTGGAAGGCTTAATCAAACCTTTAGGCTCACCATTCACCAAAATGGAATAAGACACGGTCGTGATACACTCCATGATCAAAGCCACCCAAGATTCTTGGAATCCCATCCGTAAGAGAATTTTTTCAAGAAATAACAATTCCACCCTATCAAGCCTTACTCATATCCAATTTCAAAGCCATGAACCCTGTTTTCTCCGTACAAGTATTTTTCATATGATGGAGAGACTCAAAGGCTATAAGAATATTATCAGTAATCAATCTATCAGCAGTAAAAGCACTTTGAGCTTCTGAAATAATAGAATTCAAAAAAGGTTTCAGACGATTTGCGATAACCTTACTAACAATTTTATAGATCACATTACACAAGCTAATAGGTCTGAAATTAGTCACACGTTTAGGATTCTGGACTTTAGGAATAAGGGTGATAAAAGTATGATTAATGGATTTCAACAGTGAACTCAAATTTAAACTAGATAATACTGCCTAGGAAATATCCATACCAACCTCACTCCAATATGTTTGATAGAACAACGGGGGCATTCCATCCGGTCCTGGAGCTTTTAAAGGGGTCATTTCTTTAATTGCAAACTCAACTTTCTCCATCAAATAAGGCTTAGCCAAGTCAACCCTCATCTCATCCGTTACCACATTTTGGACACCATCTAATACACGATCTAAATCATGGGGGTTAGAGGAGGTAAATAATTCAGCAAAATAGGTAGTAAACCTACCCGAAATATGGTCCTCATCTTCATGCCAAGTACCCCCTGCATCCTTTAAACCCTTAATAAAGTTCCTTTGCTTTCTCTGAGTCGCTGAACCATGAAAATTTTTTGTATTTTGGTCTCCACATTGCAACCACTGCAGTTGAGACCTTTGATGCCACATTTTTTCTTCTTTTGCTTACAATTCGGCCAACTCTTGTTTCAACCTCCTTACCTCTCCATCATTCCTTGATCTCACCGCCTCCTCTTCAACCCTCCACAGCAACTCCTTAGTCTTTTTAATTTTTTGTAAAACATTCCTAAACCGGTCCCTATTCCAAGCCTTAAGCATCTCCTTGCACTTAGCCACTTTCTTGGTAGCCACAACCATTGGTGAACCTTCAGCATTACAAGCCCATGCCATGGAAATAACCCCACTACATTCTGGATCAGTCAACCACATTGCCTTGAACTGGAATGGCTTCCTTTTCCACCTTTGGTTCTCACCATTTGAATCTAGAGAAAGAAGAATCGGGCAATGATCCAAGGTGTAACAGTGCAAATGCAGAACCCTACCTGTAGGAAATCGAGAGAGCCAATCATAGTTGACCACCCCCCGATCCAACCTCTCCCAAATCAACTCCCCTTGATGACGACCATGCCATGTGAAATTTGGACCCAAATACCCTAAATCCACAAAGCCACACTAATCTAAAACATCCCTAAAAGCTTGCATGAGACTATGCGCCCTTGGTGGTCCACCTCTCTTTTCCTGAACATGAAGTAATTCATTAAAATCACCAATACAACACCACGACAAGTGTGGTTTCGTACTAAGCATCCTTAGCATATTCCACCCTTCATCCCTATTACTAGTATCTGGCTCACCATAAAACCCTGTAAGCCACCATGCATCTATTGTCCCACCATTAACAATGACGTCACTATGGTAAGAAGAAAAGCTATCAACCCATACCTTAACACTATCTCTCCATAACATTGCTAAACCACCCCCCATTATTCTCACTAGAAACAGTAAACAAGCCATCAAACCTAAATTTATTACGCATACTTACCATCTGTGTTTTTGTTGACCAAGTCTCTGACAAAAAAACTATCCTAGGATCTTTTGCTTGGATTAATTCACCAAGCTCCTCAACTGCACGTCAGTTCCTAAGCCCCCGGTAGTTCCAAGCTAAGAGATTCATTGTTCTCGGCGGGGCTGGAATCCAGCCTCCACCAATGATTCTGAAGTTTTTGCATTCCTACTCTTCTTACACCCCAACTCTATACCAACCTCGGGGTCAATCTCTTTATGGCTTCTTTTGTTCAAGATAGATTGCTTATTGCCCTTGGTCATAACACTATCCTCATCGATTAAACGTTTCGGCCTTTTTAAGACTCTAGCTCTCCCTGTACCTCTAATACTTGAACCTTGTTGCTGACTGAACCCGTCACTATCCTTGACAAAATCCACTTCCGATGAGTTCAAAACAGCCCCATTGTGCACATCAACATGATGCTCCTGCCCAATCCCACAATCCACACCTACACCCTTACCAATATCAAACGTAGTCAACTCTGTGTCAATGGCATCCAATTGCACCTGAAAATCTGATTCAGGTATCCTCCTATGCATACCAATTCCCTCCATTGTAGGCAATTCTGAATCCACTAAAATCGAGCTTATTAATTCTGGATCATTTGGTATGAGATCCAACGTAGGAGATGCATTGACATCCTTCCGCCTTACGCTTGAACCTTCAAAAAATCCTGACCGTGTACCTTCACTATCCCCTTGTTCATTAGCATCTGAGCCAGTCATCGAGTGCCCTCCATTCTCCCTTTCTAGCAGCCCTTCTTCATCATCAGAATCAGTGTCATGACTCTGATCACCAACAATAGGGTCTTCATCCTCCAAACCCGCCACCTTCACCACTGTTTTCCCAGCCAGATTTGGAGTTGAAGCTCTCAACCACGAGCCATACTGATGATCCTTCTCAGTCAAAACACCCTTCCCTTTAAGCCAAATGGAACACTCTCTATCCATATGTGTCAATTTACCACACCAATAGCAGAGATTAGGTAACCTTTCATAGCGAAAACTCACCCAACTCTCAATACCGCATAACGGTTTTGTCACATCCACTGCCACCCTTACTCTCATAAAGTTGCCTCCTTCATACTTCTCATCCTCAAGAGCACTCTCATCCACCCTTCCCACCACTGAAACAATATTTACTGCTGCCTTCCAAGTAAGACCATAGGCACATCATGTAGTTGCACCCACATATTAGTATAATCAAACACCAGATTCTTAATATCCGTATACTTCTCCACCTGTTTCAGAGCTTACAAGGTGTTTATCGAACGTCCAAGGTTCTCCCCTAATAACTTGATCCACGTCGCGCTTGTCCAAGAAAACAAATAGGACTCAGTGATTCCCCATGTCACGCACTTCAAATCCCTTCCTCGTCCTCCACATCAACTTAAACGTGCGCGCAATGGCATCCATACTTAGGGCTCGACCTGTGAAAAAACGTGCTGCAATAGAAAACTCTCTCCCCGTCACACACTCCTCCACAACATATTTGCTTCCTTCCGATTCCGAGAGAGAAAACTTCTCCCACAAAACAGAGAGTCGGTCCATACCAGTCAACAAACAAAAATGTCCTCTGTATTCTGATGCAAAAACTAGAGAAAACTAAGCCTCCCTGAACGAGTAGGCACCAAAATTCTACTGACGGCTAGGGTTTAGAGAGTAACCGCCCTAGGCCAAAGAAACTTCGTAACTAAGTAGATAAATTCTCACCCACTTAATCCTATATATTTTATTTATATTCAACAGACGAAGTAATTTGGGCGTACTTTTTCATATATGAAAATTAAAAACATATATTTAAACTAACATAAATTTAAATAAACTGTAGACTACATGAGAAAAGAAAAGAAAAGAAAAGAAAAGAATAGTTCTCAATGTTAGAATGATACCTCATGCCCTTTGGTCATAGTTAATTTTTTTGAATTTCGTATTATCGGGACTGTTCTTTCAGGACAATCTCCATTCTTGCGCCATGTTTGGAAACTCTCAGCTTGAAAGAATTTCGGTTTCGGTATACTTGGGGGTTGCATCTATTTAATCACAAAAGAAATTGCTAGCTCATTAGAACAAATAAATTATTTATTTATTATTATTTAAGAAACACAAAATTTCAGGGCAATGAACTTTTGACTTCAATTCGTATGCTATCCTTTTAAATTACTATTTTACCTTTACTGAACCCACAAAAGAACCATTATATCATTGTACAAAATTAATCGAATCAGAAAAAAAAAAAATGAATGTAAAGAAAAGAAAATAAAGACCTCTATGGTATGATTATTGATAGCAGGATGATCCAAAGAAGTTTGTTGGTAAATATCGACACAGTCAATAATATCACCATCTTCACTTTGCAATGATTTGGCTAAACCAATGTAAAATTTAAATATTTAAACTATAAGACCTCATCCTTTAGGCCATAAGGAACCAATTATATATATATATATATATAACAATGAGATGCTCAAATGAAAAAAAGAAAAGAAAAGAAAAAAAGCATAGCCATAGAAGGCAAATATGCAGGACTAGTTATAACTTATAACCTCAATGGTTTTGACTGTTCCTTTGCGCGGAACCAATTCTTTATTTTTCATGGAAGACATCCCTCTTCCATCAACAATTTTTTCGCTTAGCATACAAAGTAGAGCTATGAAGAAAAATGTGCTGCATCCTATTTTAGTTTGAATGTCATTAGCCATCGAAGAATTTTTTTTTTTTTTTTTGAGGGAAGCTAAATTGAGTGATTGTATATGGGAGGAATTCCAAGAACAAATATTTATAGGTGCGTGAATATTATTAGCATACCTTTCTGGATAGAAACAAAAAACCGAAATTAAGTTTGAATAATAATGATTACTTTGAAAAATATTTACCATACAATATTTGGAAATTGCATAAAGTTTGAAAGCTCAAATTAGTGTGAAAACACTAAAGCTTGTTTAGACCCTAATTTTAAAATTACGACTAGATTGCTTTTACTCTAACTGAACAAAGTGCAGAGCAAGAGTAAATATGCGCAATAAACTAGTAACACTACTCTAAACCATATTCAACCACAATGAACAATAAAATGAAAGCTTAAAAAGCAGGGAAGAGAGATGTAAATACAATATAACAATAAATGTGTTATCGAAGAGGAAACCAAAGAACTTGGCGTAAAACCTCTCCACGACCCTCCAAGTCAAAATCGATCTACTAGTGAATAAAGTTGGAGTACATGAATAACAAAAGACTCTCCAAGCCTAGTTTACCCCATGTACTTGAGTCCTCCAAGCTCCTGCTACCAATGGACTTCTCAGAATCTTGTCTTCACTAGCTTTCTGGATCCCGCAATTCAGCCCGATTGCAGCCGCTACTAAATGGCTCCTTCCAATGCTTCCCAAAGGTACCAAAACTTGACTGAACACTCAGATTGGGTGTGGTAAGTGTTTGGGCTAAGAACCTCCCAAGGATGTAGAGATGGAGAGGTAGGAGTAGAGGAAAACCTAGAGAAAATGTGTCATGCCCCAAACCCTAAAAGGGTCAAAAGCATGAGAAGGACATCTTAAAAGTACCTATAAAATTTTCCTTTTTGGCAATTCAATCCAAATAAATCATATCAAGTACCAACATAAAAAATAATCATAATGATTCCATTAAATATACTCCCAAAGTAAGTCAGAACTTTAAGCAATAATTAGAAGGACCCTTGACCACAAAAGAATGGAGGTCTGAATAAATAATTACATATCATCAACTTGTCTCATCAGCGAGGATAAAGTCATAACCACTATAATATACAAAAGAATAAGTCAAGTCTACTCTATGATGTACATCATCTAATATCTCTATCACAAAAGTTCAGCCTCTATCAATAGTTAGTCTAACTACTGTTAGCCACCCAAAAGCTGTCTCAAAAAGATTGTTGCCTACTTTGAAAAGTTTGTAAAAATAATGGGAAGAGACAGAGCCTAGTAAGTAGTATAATTAATGGGGGTGGGGGAAATGCAAGTTTCATCTTCAATAATAATAATATGACAAGAATGATTAAATAATGAAATACAAAGTTTCTTAAAGTAAATACCTTGAAACTATATACTGTAATCTGTGAGCACTACCAATACACTTTCAAAGCCATAAAATCTAACATAAGGTAATTTATCACAAATATCCCACACTACCACATAGACCGGTCATGGGATCCACCCGTTCACAATTGACATGATATTGTCCTCTCTGGTATGCAGTCTCTTGGCCTATGGACAGCAGCCTCACCCATACCCTTAAGGTTTTTCTTTCCCCCCATGGGCAGTAGAGAGAGCACGTCAAATAGGACATCTTTTGCATGTGGTCTTTTGGCCCATGGGCAACAGCTTCACCCACACACAGTCAAGGAACCTCTTCCCCCATGGGCAGTAGGGAAGAACGTGTCATCCAAAGTGAAAGGGCGCTAACCTGGATCTGATTTCGTTGTCACAAAGACTACGGAAACCAAATCGGGGTGATCATCGAGAAATCACACATGGTTTGTAATAAAGCTCACAGGTTACATTTCCTTTCAAATATGTTAGGACATATGTGTTTTTCACTTGTTAAGAACATATGTCACTTTTTATGTAAATTGGCTAATCCTTATGACAAAACGCACTCTACTTGTAATTGGGTAGTTCTAGGTGTTTTTAATACTTCAAGAAACATTGTTTCAAGATCAAGTGTTGAAGTCATCAAGTCTGTCCAAGAAAAAGCAAGCTGAAGTGCAATTTCATTAACTCTCGACACCTGCTCGATAGCTACCTCAACACCTGCTATCTGTCGAGAATTGCGAAAATCAGTTTTCTGATTTGATTTTCTTGGAATCTGTGAATATGGTTTTGGGCTTTCTTTTCTTCTAACCCTAAACATATAAAAGGATTGTTTTAAGAGCCGTCAAACAAGACACAAGTTGAAAAAGCATTGAGCAATCCTTGTTCAAGCAATTTGTGATCAAAAGACGAAGTTCTTAACCTAGTTCATCTTCTCTCTTGAAGTTGCTGTGTATTTGCACCATAGGGTTTTGTAACCAAGCATCTTCCTGATCTTCATCGTGTATGATGAACTGAAGAACTTTGCAGCCAACCTCTTCTTCTAAAGTTGGTGTTTGAAGACGCGTACTGAGATCCGCGCATTAGTTAGTCACGTACTTGGGAGCCATGCATCAAAGGTGGAAATTGTCACTACAGATCAAGTCCAATTGGGTATTGGGGTAAGGGTTCAACTGTAGGTTGGTAAGGTACTTGAGATTCTTTTACTTGTAACCGCTTGATTTGATAATAGTGGAGTTTCGGGAGTGGTGACCTGAAAATCACCCGGTGGGGTTTTTGCCATTAGGGTTTTCTCCATTCGTAAACAAATCACCGTGTTATTTATTTTCCGCTGCATATTTAGTATTTGGTGATTTGTTTGTGCTTCCACGAAATTGCATGCTTAATTGATTAATTAACAACTTGGCTAATTAATTAATTAATTAGGGTTTATCACAAGGGGTCATTCAGATTATGGCCTATCAAGTGGTATCAGAGCAGGCACACTCTGATTAGATTTAATCTTTGATGTGTTGATCCATTGACCCCTATTTGTCATGGATAGAGGACAATCTTTAATCATACGTCCTTTATTTGATGGTACTAACTATGCATACTAGAAAGTATGCATGAGAGCTTTCTTGCAGTCTTTAGATGAAAAGGTGTGGCAAGCTGTAGAGATTGGCTGGACTAAGCCAAAAGAAGAACCGGCCGATTGGGATGATGCAAAGATCAAGGCGGCTAACTTCAACAGCAGAGCGTTAAATGCCCTATTTAGCGCAGTCACCAATGAGGAGTTCAAGAAGATTTCCTCAATTGAAACTGCTAATGAGGCTTGGACCATCCTCCAGACAACCTATGAAGGAACAAAGGCTGTCAAAGATTCAAAGCTTCAAAGGCTCACTACAAGTTTTGAAGAAATTAAGATGGAGGAGGATGAGTCGTTTGATGAGTTCTATGCCAAGCTCAAGGACATAGTGAACTCAGCCTTCAATCTTGGGGAAACCATCCTTGAACCCAAGATTGTAAGGAAGGTGCTCAGATCTCTACCTGAGAGATTCCATGCCAAGATTACGGCGATAGAGGAATCAAAGGACATTGACAAGATTCCTTTGACTGAGCTGGTTGGAAACTTGCAAACCTATGAAATAGGGTTATCTAGGATTGACAAGTCAAGTAAAGGCAAAAGCATGGCCTTGAAGGCAAAGAGCAGTGATACAGATGAGTCTTCCGATGATGAAGATTCCAAGATGAAATCCTACATCACCCGGCAGTTCAAGAAGTTCATGAAGAATGCCAATGGAAGGAGCTTCGACAAGGACCGTAGGCAGTTCAGTTCTTCCCAGTTTAAAAGCCAAGACAAAGGGAAGAAGGATGCTAAGGATGGCGGTCAGTACACTGTTCCTGCAGGACCAAAGTGCTTTGGATGTCATGGGTTCGGTCACATGAAGCATGAATGCCCGACATATCTCAAGAGCATTGGGAAGAGTAAGGCATTTGCTGCAACCTTAAGTGACACTGAGCCTGAAGATGATTCCGACAATGAGGATGACGGAATCTTAAATGCCTTCACTGCCACATTCAATCCTACTGAATGGATTGTTGAAGAAGTGGATGAAGAAGAAGAACTGGTGGAGTCAAAATTTGAAAAGATGGATGATCAAGATGATATCCATTCAGCCTATGAGAAGCTTTACAAGCTCTCTGAAAAACATGAGAAATTATATAGGCTGGCCACCAAGAAGCTCAGTGAGGTGGAACTCGATCGTGAAGAGTTATCCACAAAGTTTGATGAGGCGAATCAAACTATTGGAGCACCGAGATTTGAGAACAGCTTTTTGGCTGAGAAGACCAAGAAGCTTGAAGTGGAGCTGTTTCAAGTTAGAGCTCAACTGGAGAGGACTTCAAGTGCAAAGCTTGATGAGATGCTCAAAAATCAGAAATCTGCTTCGGATCGAACTGGTTTGGGGTATGGTCTTTCTTTCTCTAATACTGCTTCTACTAGCAATACTGTTTTTGTTCCTCCTGCTAATAACACTGAAATTGAGAATGTTGATGTTAAAACTAAATTAGCTAGTGAGAACTTAGACAAAAATAAATCTATCTTAGGAGCACCCCCTAAGCAAGATAAGAAAGATGCTAAGAACCCTAGGGCTAAGAAGGTTAGCTCTTAAAAGCCTAAACAAAAGAAGCAGCATCTCTGTCATCATTGTGGAGCTGCTGGTCATACTCGACCAAATTGTTATAAGTGGCTAGCCACTCAATAGAGCAATGGCATGATAGCATCTGGAAGCCAAACTCAGCTTCAATCCTCTCTTGCTCCTCTTGGAGATCTTCTGAAAGCCCTCATATTCTTTTCGAACTTGAACGGTTTCAATTCTTCCCCCTCACCGCCAGTTCAAGGATTCAATCAAAGGAAAGGTTCTTCCAAGATGTGGAAGAAAAAGGACTCTAAGTGATTTTATCACTTTCTTTTCCCTTCTTGTTTTTCTGTTTGTTGCATTGCTTGTGTGTTTTACTTTTCTGCTGAGTCAGTCTAGTTTTTGCTTTGCTTTGTTAACATGTTTTGTGTGTTTACTTTCAGTTTTGTTTATTTTTTGTTTTTAAATATAAAAATAAAATAAAAATTGAAAAATTGAAAAAAAAAAAATACAAAAACAGTGTGTGTTTTGTGTACTTTGGTATTTGTGTACCTTGGATGGCCATTGAAACAAAGTTTCTAAACTTTGTATCTATTGTAGCTTAGATGAGCATCTCTATGCACAACTAAGCAAGTGAGCTTTGTGGCTCTTGTTTGTGATGAGTAAGATTAAGTTATCTCTTAAACTTAACACTCATATCACTCTTTTTGACGGGTAGGACTAGAAAATCCTAAGAGAAAGGCATAAATAACCATCTCACCACTGTTACCCGCCAATCATAGTATGACACCTGTATGCTTCGGCATAGCAAAAGTGCAGTGTCATAGACACCTGTATGCTTCGGCATAGCAAAAGTGCGATGTCAAATGCTTAACATCTTGGGTATTTCTTTTCTCTCTTTTTATGCCCATGCATGATATGCTTAAAAGAAAATATGCAAAGAAAATATAAAGCAAAAAGATTAAAGATGCTTTAAATATGATTGCAAGCGTGTTTTATAGGAGATGTGGGAGTTATAGGATGTACCTCGAAGGTGATAGTCCCCATCAAACAGTTATGATTGTGTGTGAGTTAAAGTTATTTTCTCATATCTCAGATCGTCATAACATGTATACACATATGCAATCTTGCGATGTTTTTCACACACAACACGCAATATTCTTTGCTACTCTTGATACATGTGCAGGTACAATGTGATTTGACCATCACAAGTGTTTACATATGCTAATATATGCTCACTAAACTGTCTTGACTTGTTTTTGAAATATAAAATTGGTTAGACTTGTTTAGTGTGTGTGTGTGTTTCTGAGGATCCATGTGCTTTTAACTTCTTTTGAGAGATGATTTTGAGAGCTTAATATGTTGGTTGGATCTCTGGTTGAGGTGTAAGTTGAATTGCATTCATGTCTGTGTTTTTCTCTTCTCGAAAAACTGCTTTTTACTGAAGGCTCGACACCTCCTCGACACCTCCTCGACACCTGGTCATCTGTCGAGCTTCTCAAGCTTTTCTTATCGCAATCTCGACACTTCCCACGATACTTGGTGGATCGATCGAGAAACCTTCTGTCTTCTCGATACCTTGTCGATCGATCGAGCTTCTGATCTCTGAAATTTGTCTTGTACCTCGACACCTTCTCGACACCTTTAGCTGTCGAAGGCCATTTTCTCGATACCTTCCTTGACAGCTTCCTCGATACCTCTCGACACCTCAGCTGTCAAGATTTACTGAAGTGTCTATATAAGCTTTTTCCGCAATCTGCACTTCATTCTCTCGATCTCTCTCGATCTGTCCGCGACTGTTCATCTCCCAAACTCCTTTTTCTCACTCCAAATCCTCAATCCACGTGATTTTCGGCCCTTCCTTGCTTCAAATCACTTGGTATGATCTCTCTTTCCCTCATAATTCATGCATTTCATGTTTTGAAACTTAGGTTTTGGGGTTTTTGAAAATTTTTGGGGTTTTTCAAAATTGATGAGGTTTTTCTTCAAATTTTGGGTTGGGTTTGCACTTAAATGTTTTTAAAAGGATGGAAACTGATTCTGATCTCCCGACGCGATCGTGCTATTGCTCTTTTGAATGGCTAACCACTTGTAGCAATTAGGTCAAGTATGTCCAGCTACACCACAGTGATGACAGAAATGCTGCTTTTTCTACTTAGGCTTTTGAGAGTTTCTCTTCTTAGTTCTAGGGTTCTTAATCTCTTTCATATTAAGCTTAGGGGGTGCTCCTAAGATAGATTTACCCTTGTCTGTGTTCTCACTAGCTAATTCATTCTTAACATCATTGTTCTCAGTTTCAACATTATTAGCAGGAGGAACAAAAATAGTAGTACTAGTAGAAGCAATACTAGGAGAAGAAAAATCATACCCTAAACCAGTTCGATCAGAAGCAGCTTTCTGAAGACTAAGCAACTCTTTGAGCTTAGCATTTGAAGTCCTTTCCAGCTGAGCTCTGACTTGGAACAGTTCAGCTTCAAGTTTCTTGGTCTTCTCAGCCAAGAAATTATTTTCAAATCTTAGTGCTCCAATAGTCTGATTGGCTTCATCAAACTTTATAGAGATTTCTTCTTGCTTAAGCTCCACATCACTAAGCTTCTTGGGGGCGAACCTATACAACTTCTCATGCTTTTTTGAGACCTTGTATAACTTTGCAAAGGCTGTGTGGATGTCATCTTACTCATCCATCTTTTTAAACTTAGACTCCACCAATTCCTCTTCTTCATCCACATCTTCAACAATCCCTTCAGTAGAATTTACGGTGGTAGTGAAGGCATTTAGGATTCCATCATCCTCATTATCGAAGTCATCCTCAGGCTCAGTGTCGCTCAAGGTAGTAGCAAGTGCCTTGCTTTTTTCGATGGTTTTGAGATAAGTAGGGCACTTTTGTTTCATATGACCGAAACCTTGACACCCACAGCACTTTGGTCCTGAGGGAACAGTATACTGATTTCTATCTCTAGCATCATTCTTCCTTTTGTCTTGGCTCTTAGATTGAGAAGAACTCGATTGTCTACTGTCCTTGTCGAAGCCCTTTGCATTGGCATTTTTCATGAACTTCTTGAATTACCTAGTGATGTAGGACTTCATCTTAGAATCTTCGTCGTCTGAAGACTCATCAGTGTCACTGCTCTTGGCTTTCAAAGCCATGCTCTTGCTTTTGCTTAATTTCCCTATCCTCGTCAAACCCAACTCATAGGTCTGTAGATTTCCAACCAGCCCAGTCAAAGTAATTTTGTCGATGTCCTTTGATTCCTCAATGGTAGTGATCTTGGCATGGAATCTCTCGGGTAAAGATCTGAGCACCTTTCTTACAATCTTGGGTTCAAGAATGGTTTCCCCAAGATTAAAGGCTGAGTTCACTATGTCTTTGAGTTTGGCATAGAACTCATCAAACAACTCATCCTCCTCCATCTTGATCTCTTCAAAGCTTGTAGTGAGCCTCTAAAGCTTTGAATCCTTGACAGCCTTGGTTCTTTCATAGGTTGTCTGGAGAATAATCCATGCTTCCTTAGCAGTTTCAGTGGAGGATATCTTCTTGAATTCCTCATTAGTGATTGCATTGAATAGAGCATTTCGTGCCCTGCTGTTAAATTTTGCCACCTTGATCTTAGCATCATCCCAGTCGGCTGGCACTTCTGTAGGCTTAGTCCAGCCTATCTCTATAGCCTTCCACACTTTCTCATCTAAAGACTACAAGAAAGCTCTTATGCGTACTTTCCAGTATGCATAGTTAATGCCATCAAATAAATGAGGTATAATAAGAGACTGTCCTTTATCCACGACAAATAGGGGCTAATGGATTACACAACAAAAATTAACTCTAATCAGAGTGTGCTTGCTCTGATACCACTTGATAGGCCAAGAATGTATTGACCCCTTATGATGAATTAATTGATTAATTAGCCAAGTTTATTAATTAATCAAATTAACATGCAAGATGCGTGGTAGCACAAACAAATCACCAATTAAACTAAATATGTAGCGGAAAATAAATTGACACAGTGATTTGTTTACGAATGGGGAAAACCTACACGGCAAAAACCCCACCAGGTGATTTTAAGGTCACTACTCCCGAGAATCCACTATTATCAAAACAAACGATTACAAGTAAAGGAATCCCAGTATCTTATACCAACCTACAGTTGAACCCTTACCCCAATACCTAATTGGACTTGCTCTATAGTAACAATCTCTCCTTTTCAATGCACAGCTCCCAGTACGTGATTAACCAATTGCACAGATTCCAGTATGCGACTTAATCACCAACTTGAGAAAGATGTTGCCTGCAAAGTTCTTCAATTCATAACACAATAAAGATCAAGAAGTTGCTTGGTCACAAAACCCTAAACTGTACAAACATAACAGCTTCTTCAAGAGAAAGATGAACTAGGGCATATGTCTTCGATTTGCAATATGCTTGTGAAAAACTTTTGCATTGAGTTGCATCAGCTATGACGGCCTTTAAAACAATTCTTATATATGTTTAGGGTTGTGAGAAAAAAAAGCCTAAATACATATTCACGGATTGGATGAAAAACAGCTCTGAAAAACTGAGTTTCATAAACCTCGACAAATAGGGTATCTATCGAGCTAGCTATCTATCTTTAGGCTTCACAGCTTTTTAAACCTCGATAGATGCTAGCTGTCAACCTTGTTGTCGAGCTTTAAAATCTTGCTCTTTCTCACTTGATTCTTGGACAGAATTGCATGGCTTTAACACTTAAACTTGAAACCTTATTTCTTGAAGCATTAAACACATCATAAATCTACCAAATTACAAGTAAAGTGTGTTTTGTCAAAGGATTAGCCAATTACATAAAATGTTGACATATGTTCCTAACATGAATCACATATGTCCTAACAATTACACTAGATTCAAATTCATAGATCCAAGCACATCATTATGTGCTATTCAATTGTGAAGAAATCACCCCATTTCGCGAGTAAGTAATATGTCATTGCGTATCCTTTCATGACATTCAAGTACAATACTCTAAGTTAACACTAACACGTTTGTCTACATAGTGTACACATAGCGAAGATCAAGGCTAATTCCCCTTTTCATGTAACCGATGATGTTATTCAAAAGCAACACATGGAGAAATTCTGTAGCTAGTTTAGGAACTGTGTAAGTAAAGCATATATATAAAACTTTATTGTCTATAATAGGTGATGTCAATGTTTATATATAAAACTTGGTTGTAACACTTTAGATAGCATACTTATAATAAACGTCATTGTCTACTATAGGTGATGTCAATGGATGCATCTGAGAAAAAGAAACTCTTTGATAAAGTCATATGGCTTTCTTGATATCCAAATAATGAAACAAAACAGTTCAAGTGTTATGTTATAAATGGTTTTAAGTTTTTGCTCCAAAGACTCTAAGGTAGCTAGGAAAACTCAAAGCAGTGGAGTTTGTGTTGTTACTGAAGGTGGTGCTACTTATTATGGTGTACTAATCGATATTATTGAGTTGAACTACTCTAACAAGTATCGATATGTATTATTTAAATGTCAATGAGTTGACGTTATTAGTGGGAGAGGATGCAAAAAAGATGAGTTTGGATTTCCACTTGTCAATTTTTCACGATTGATACACACAGGTGATCGATTGATTGATGAGCCTTATGTATTAGCATCTCAAGCTTTTAAAGTGTTTTATGTGGAAGATGTGAGACATAAAGATTGGGCGGTGGTGGTCAAAAAAAAACCTAGAGAGGTTTTTGATGTTAGTATTAATGCTTCATATGATGATGACGACGACGATGATGATGATGAAATGGGTACCTATCTTGAGAATGTCCCTTATAATATAACTGTTGATGATGCATGTGATGATGCAAATGACAGCCATGCTTAGGTTTGAGTTAATAAAGAAGGAAGCATTTATGATGCACCGTTGATCAGTGAGGATGAATTGTTTGAACAAGACTTTATCGATGATGAAGAGCTTAGTGATGATGTTTATGAGTCTAATGATGATGAGTCCAATGATGATGAGTGTAGTTAATACTTTTGTTATCACTCATTATATTTTGCCTTAATTATTAGAGTTTCAAAACCTTTCTCTAGTTAGTTTCTTCTCCTTAAAATTATATCTCAATGTTTGTGTGAAATTTCTTAAAGAATTCATTATGTTCTAATACAATTATTTGAGACTTGGTTGTGTTAAGATTGGAGTAATTGTTTGTATTGTTGGTGCATGTCAACTATTACATGATTGGCTTACCAAGAAGACTAGGGCCATTAGGAGAAGGCTTACCAAGTGCCAGGTATGTCTATCTACGAGTTTGTTTCATATATGCATTTTTTTATGCTTGTTACTTTTTATGCATTTTTTTACATTTTGCATTGTGTACTTGTATAGTCTTGTCCCGTTAGCATGTTTATATTTGAACTTGGGGTGTTTGGCTTGGCTATTGTCTGATTTGTTTTACTTTCTTTTTGTTTGCATAGGCATCGTTGAAGACTGAACGGGAGAAGAAGAAGGGTGTATTTCCCCATGAGGAAGTATGCTATCAAGGTGTAGGGCCTTTAGTTTATGTGATCTTGCTACCTTGCCCATAAATCCATTTGGTTTGCAAATTTTTCCATTTGTTTAAATACTTTGGAACTTTGATTGTGGTATTAGCTTGGAACTTTGATGATGGTTATAGACAATGTTATGTATTTGATAATATATTTCTATGTTAATATAATGTTAGTTTGGAGACATTTGTGGTGTTATCAAGTTACATTTGTTGTAATGTCTTAGTGGAGCTAAAATTATTATAGGTTATTTGTAATAGAAATGTGGTTTTAGAACCAAGGAGGAAAAAAAAATTAACCTATAGCGGCGGGAAAAAAACGCCACTGAAAGACTAAAATTATGAAATAATTGGAGACCTATAGCAGTAGCCTGTCGCTAAAAGGTGCGTACAATCTATTATTTAATAAACCCTATAGCGGCGCTTAATGCCTGCCGCTAAAAGGTTAGTTGACCCGAATGGTAACCTCATATGGCGGCAGTTTTCTACCTGCCGCAATAGGCCAAAACTGCCGCTAAACGGCTGTTCTATTGTGGCATTTTTTGTGATCGCCACAATAGATCTATAGCAGCATTGCAATAGTGGCGGGTAGAACCGCTGCAATAGGTCAAATGGACCTTTAGCGGCGGTTTTGGCCTGCCACAATAGTACAATTTTTTTGTAGTGGTTTCAATTCAACGCTTCTAAATATAAAAGGAAAAACCTAACTATGTTTTGAAGACTCTTGAAAGATTTGTGAGTTACTCTTGTTAGATCTGAGAGGTTCTATACCTTCTAACTCTATAAGTGTCTACCGAAACAAGATCTACAATCAAGTGTTGTTGGAACCTAGTTGCTGCAAGATCAACAAGTGGTGATCTGAAACCTTTGAGTGGGATCTCAAAGTTACAAACGTGGGAGTTTATGTTCTGCAAATCCAAGAGAGAAAGAGTCCATGGATTCGGAGGTTGCACATGGTAGTGTCAGTAAGTTACTATTGGAGGTAGCAATAGATTTAGGGTTAAATCTTTTGTAAAAACTTTTGTTCTCTTTTAGTGGATTTGTTTTACCTTGACGATAGCTAAGTCAAATCCTCCTGAAATTTTTATTTTGAAATGGTTCATTTTCCTCATTGGTTCTCTTTTGTCTTGAAGACTTGGAAAAGTTAGAACCTTGAGAACATACTATTGAAAATCTTCCTTTATTGCACGTATTGTGTAACAGAGTCTAGACAAGACCATGTTTGTCTTTGTTTAATGACCACCTCCTACCAAGAAGTTGAAGCATGCTTTCAAGTAAATCTATTTAGATAACATGTTAATTAAGGTGAATAGGTCTTTGGAGCCATTCTTTGCCTTATAGATGGGTTTCCAATCTTAAGATTGATGTCGAGAGCTTGGTGATCGCTTCAGTTGCTACATAAAGAGCTTAAAGAAAACACTAGTGGGAGTACTTGTGGTTGCTGTGAATTCAAGAAAGAAGTAGTCTGTGGACTTGGAGCTATCACGTGGTCGTGGTAGTAAGTTTTCTACTCGAGGTAGCAATAGGATGTTAGTGGTTTAAATTGCTATTATGTAAACTTCAATTCTTTCATAGTAGATCTGTTTTACCTTGAGGATAGTTAGATTAAATCCTCCCGAGGTTTTTACCGGTTTGGTTTTCTTGGGTTATCATATCGTTGTGTTATTTATTTTCCGCATTGTTCATTGATATGATATATTTGTGTTAACGTAGATCTGAATAATTTACCTAAGTTAATCACTTGGTTAAATAACTAGGTTGATCTGTTTGTGTTTAAGGGGTCTAAAAATGTACATAAATGAAAAAATTTCAAAATCCACAGTTGAATTGCATTTTCTTTTTATACTTTCTATACTTACAAATTCTCAAGATGATCAAAGTTTAATCACTATATCATCTATCAAATGTTTATATTTCATGTTTTCGTAATTTAAATTATTACGAAATTAGAAATGTGTGTTAAGAACATAGAGAATATGGATTGAATGTGTATAAAATATTTATAAGAAATTAGAAATGTGTGCTAAGAACATAGAGAATATGTAATCTAGTGGTGCAATTTTTAAAATATTGATCAAATCAAAAGTTTTTAGGTGGTGCATGTATGAAATTATTATTCTAGTAACCTAATTTTGTGTTATATTATTAAACATGATTGTTAGATTTAGACCCCTAAACAAAGAGTGTTTGACCAATTTTAATGCCAAGTTTTTAATCAAATTAATTATACAAGCCTTAGGTTAAAAAAATAATCAAACATATCATGCACAGCAAGAAGTAAATAACACAATGATATGATGACTTAGAAAACCTTATGAAACAATATGTTCCAAAGGAAAAACCTAGTAGGATCAATCCCAAGAAGAAAAATCCACAATCAAATGAAGATTGACAAATAGAATATCAATTTATAGTAAACCTAACCAGAGTTAACAAAATTAACTCTGAATTCCACAGACTTCTTTGATATAGATCTATTTTAACATGAACCTCTAGTACACTTGATAGCAGAAGATTGGGTCGCAACTTGATTCCAATAGTACTAAGAGTGTGAGTGTGATCTCCTGTGTAAGTTTGAAAGTGTAAAAGGCATAGAACCTCTTAGATCTCAAAATGGTAGCTCTCCAAGTCTTGAAAAACGTGAATTATGGTTTTCTTTATATACTTACTGTAGTAGGACTAAAGCCTATGGACTAAAAATAAATTCTATAGATTCATGCTTTGATCGATCGAAGCTACTAAAAATAGATTACTTTGATTTGCAGCTTCCTTGTTTTTGTACTTTTACTTGTAGCATCTTAAGTATTGTTTAATCAAACTTATAAATACTATGATCTATACTTAGACAAGTTTGTGTTCACCTGTTTGTCAATTATCCTATATGTATAGAACCTAACATAATGTTAAATGCAGATATTTTCTTCTATACCAAATATTTATGTAAATGAGTTTTTATGATTATTTTATAGTTAGATCTATATAAGAAGCCTTTTATTTAAAATATAAAATTATTGCTCATATATAAGATGAAAGCATTTTTAATTACATTCGATGGAGAATATAAAAGGTATATTTTTATGAGGATTTTCTCTTAGAATCATTTTTGAAAGGATTATATAAAAGATAATTGTACACTTAAATTTATGGTGTTAATTAAAACTTTATTAATTACTGATGCAATTGGTTCATATACTTAATTATAAGTGAAGTTGATAAACATTATAACTTATAATAAGAATCATCCATGGGTGTGATGGGGCATAATATATTTGTTACGAAATGTTATAAAATGCACCACACATACAATACCTATTTGGGATTGTTTTATTTTATTTTTTATTTTTTTTAAACCTAAACTAAATATAATTTATAACTATAAATGAGCCAAATCAAAACACAAACCCTCCAGAGCAGGGGAAGGTAAGACCTCAATCCAAAAAACACCATTAGAAATATGTCTAACATAATAGAGAAATCCTTTAACAGAGAAAGCTGCCATTAACTTGCCCTTGTCATTCCGTATCATTGCCCAATAACCCGAAGCAACATTAATCCGAGAATACAGCAGCATCAAAGTGAGGAGGGATTGTGGATATTGGATAGCTATTTGGTTTCTATCTGGTCGAGAGACTAGTGCGTATACATGTTGTTTGCTTAGTTTTTATGGGCAGATGAATAAAGAGAGAATTTTTTAGTATAGAATTGCTTTCAGCTGGTTTTTATTTATTTATTTATTTATTTTATTTAAACTAGATTTTAACAAGAGATGCATTAGCTTTGACTGCTCTAAAATATTTTCTACGATAATGAGACTATTCATAGCCATGTATTGAGGCTTAGTCTATAAAGTTGAGGCCTGGGCCGACAGAGATCAACTAAGATGAAATAAACTATTCTAGCTAGAACCCCTGCACTTCTACACAAAGGCGGAATAGCAGATGATAAATTAAAATTTATACATAAAATTACTTCTTGGCCCCATGAATGTTCTTTCTGTTGTACGAATTTTGTGTTCTTGGTTTGTTTATGAATGCTAATGATTCATTAAAAAATACGAAGATAAAAAGATAAAAAAATTGTGCCTCCAAAGATATGTATCATTGAAAATTTAATTGGACCACAATAACATTTGAGTGATAACTACGTAAAAAACAAACGTAATTGCCTTTCACAGACCTCTCGCCTGTGTGGATTATTATAGTTATCACAATGATTTTTTTTCCCACTTGCTAATTTGCACATTGTGTTGAATAGCCAGGACCCCCAAAATAGAAATGGGTTCCAAAGCCTCCATTAGTATTATTTGCAACTTCTACATTATAGCAAGATGGTCTTGTCGCATATTTTTTCAGACTTGGAGCCTCCACGTCTATGAACTTGCCACTGTTATCCATGTATCCAATATTTCGAAAATAACTTGCTTTTCCATAGCCTTCATTACCAAAATGGCCACTCCCCATTTGAGTCCTTGTATGATGATCACCCAGTTCCGCATTGTAAACCTCTCCACCCCATTCAATTCTGCTAGCACTACTCACTAAATAGTTGAAGATGGTGCCGGGCCAATATCCAAGCACCTGATCTTGCACTTGGAACCACCATTTTCCATTCTCCTGAAGCATAATAAGTTCAAGAATTTAGTGAACATGGCATGTACACAAAATTTTATAGACTACTAAAACTCCTCCAGGAAATGCCGGTTTTTCTTGGTAATGATTGGAATGAGATAATGGCTAAGCATCAAAACGGTTTTACAAAGAGTCAAATCATTTTCCGCAAAGTCCTTGGCTTAGCATGTACATAAGATACTTTAGAAAGAGTACTACTACTACTAGGAAATAAATTTTCTTAGAGAAGTATAATAACATATATATATATATATATATAGAGAGAGAGAGAGAGAGAGAGAGAGAGGAAAGCCGTTTGATTTTTTATTCACCTTATAATATTGTTCTACACATCATAATTACATATGCACCATAATCTCTTTAAATAATAGAACATATAATTACATATACAAACACAATCATAATAAATGCCTAATTCTAGGATATATGGTTCCATATAATAAAGGGGTTTTTTTTTTTTAAATGACAAAATTTGGCTACAAATTTGATTATAGCCTAAGCTTACAACTTCACTCACTATCTTTTTATTGGATATGAAATTTAACAAATCCACCATTGGATTATATTTTCTTCTTATAATCACATATTTTGAAAATATAGTCATTTGATTTCACATTCTTTATGTTCTTAACACACATATCAAAAAGTCAATAAGATATTATTTATTATTTGATTCATAATTTTTTTTTTTAATGTATAATTTTAGACTACAAAACTTGAAATTTAAACATAAGATTGATGGCATAGCTAATAATTTTTTTTATCTTCTAGAAATTTTTGCAAGTAAAGAGGATATAAGAAGAAAATGTAATCTAATGGTAGATTTGTTAAATTTCACATCCAATAAAAAGATAGTGAGTGAAGTTGTAACCTTAGGGTATAATCAAATTTGTGGCCAAACTTTGTCATTTAAAAAAAAAAAAAAAAAAGATATTGAATGAAGTTATAACCTTAGGTTATAATCAAATTTGCGGCTAAACTTTGTCATTTAAAAAAAAAAAAGATAGTGAGTGAAGTTGTAACCTTAGGCTATAATCCAATGGTGGATTTCAAAATATGTGGTTATTTAAATTTCCAAAATAAGTGGGAGTTATAGCATTGGGCTATAACTAAATTTCATCATTTTTTGAATACCTATTTCCATATAAAGAGTTGATCATTATAAAGGTTTATTAATAACAATCATAATTATCAAATTTCATATTTAAGCACAAACAAAAAGGAATAGAAATCAAATTTATGTGCATTCAATGTCTTATCAACTAGTTATTTTTATTTAAAAAAAAAAAAAAACTAGTTATTTTTATAAATATTGACTTGGTAATTTTTTCTTGGAGTAATATAATTTTCATATAATCCCACCATTGACATTACTTTATATTAATCATTGTATATCCTCTTTAAAATAAAATAAAAAAATCATTTTATCTCATTTTAGTAACGAAAAAAATTGTGATTTTTTATATATATATATATATATTAGAATATTTTTTTTAGGAAATAAATATATGTATTACCTTGTATATGGTTATCCCTATATCGAATTGCTGTGCAGAGTACCTGGAAACTGGTTCTATGGGAGAATCAAGGGAGAAATTCTTGTTTACTTGCACGAAACCAGGACATTCTAGATTGAAGCATCCCATACTTTGGTAACCATCACTCTTAATTACAAGGACAAGAATAAGTTAGTTCAAGAAACACTTGCACGAAATATTTTATTTATTACTGATTTTAAACATTGAGGGTAACTGACTTGATTTAAAAAGGCTGCACTTGATGATAGCAGGTGGATAGACTAGTTCTAAAATTCTAACGCAAATTTAATCTTATTTTGGAAAAAAGTAATAAGCAAGCAAATTAACTTACAGTCCAAAATGTGAACAACTTTGTCTTGTTTTCTGGTGAAGTAACCTGAAAATGAATTGAAATGCTTGTCAATATATTATATACACCGCAAACTTCTATTTTCAAAACTAATATCAGTTTTCTTAGGTACATTCAAATAGCACCAAGTTTCTAATCATATCAAAGTTTTTGGTTTTAATTCATTCAAAAAAATGGTTTTAAAATTTCACTTTTGTTCATTTTCTCTTGTACTCGTGAAGGAACAAACTCGCCTGCTAGTTCGACCTTCTCTTGTAATCGGGAAGGAACCATCCCTATCTCTTTAATTTTGCATTATCTATTGGGTTCTTGTGAAGTAGATGATAACAGTTCGTATCTCATTTTGCCTTTTGTGTAATATGTCCTGTTTCATTGCCCAAAAAAAAAAAAAAAAAAAAAACCTTACTTTGTGAAACTTACCTTCCATCCAGCTTCGATAGTGTTTAATTCTTCATCAGGACCTGCTAAAACCCATATTTGAGCAAGACTAAATTCTCCATCATCAACGACAGGGTTCCATACATTTAATGATGCACGTGCGCCGTAGATTTCGCCAACCCCGAAACTAACAATGGCATGCTAGTTCAAAATAGAGTAATTCGAGTGTAATTAGTTTAAAGCGTACGGTGCATCTTGATTATATATGTACAACTATCACGACATTTGATAAAAATGATATACCTCATGATTACTGATATCATAAAAGCTATGATTAAGTTGTGTTCTACGTGGTTTCCATTTGACACCACGAGTGTATTCATCTTCTTGTGTTCGTCTTATGGGGACTGTTCCTTCTGGGCATTGTCCATTTTTATGCCAATTTTGGAATAGCTCAGCTTGATATGAATTCTCTTTTGGACTGCTTGGGATTGAGTTGGGTTTCATCTAATCAACCAAAGTCAAATTACTAGTTTTAATCCTTAGTAATCATAATGAAAAGCTAATGCAAAGAATCATATATATGAACTAAGAAATAAGAAATTGCAAATGTGGAGTTAGTACTTCTCTTCAGCTTCAGCTTTAATTTTCTTTATTTATTATTTCGTTTCTTTTCTTTTTTAATAATCTCGCCCCCATAACTTATATCAAAGTAGTGAAAAATATATATATAAAGGAAATAGTTAACTATCTGATTTTTTTCATCCTTAATATTTAGCAAGGATGGCTATTTTAGAAGAGAACTATAAAAAAAGGCAAGATGAAATGTGTCTGATATGCAAATGCATGTAAAATTATGGATTTTCTTTTTCTTTTCTTTTCTTTGGGGAGTCAGGGGTGGTGGGGAAATAATGGCAAATTCACCACAATACCATGGTTTTGAAACCTAGTCTGTTCAAAGGACTGACAAAGTGAAAGATTTAAGATTTTTGAGGTTGGACTAAGATTTAACCAAAGTCAAACCATAACATATTATTATTTTTTTTAATAAAATTAATTCATAAATTGTCTTTATATATAATAATTTTCCAATTTGGACCAACACAAAGCTTGTGGCCCAATGGTTGCCACACCAAACATGCATATCTACTAAAAGAATGCAATTTCAAGCCCTAAACATTTGATAGACTGTAATAAACCTTATTGTTTGATTGTGTTTTCATTATTAGAAATAGCTATTCATTAAAATGACGTATAATTATTCCTTATCAAAAGCTCTGAATTCCAAAAAGCCTTCGTTTAGTTGACACTATGCAGATTCTACCACTTGCTGTAGTCTATAATTGTTTACTACCCACGAATAAGGATATTAGATTGACATATTTTCTAAAACCCCAGTAATATTTTCGCTAATTTTTACAATCGATTTTTTCTGTTTTATTGTCGCTGCTTTAGCCATGATAGTAAATCTCAAAATTTGAGCACATTTGAGGTCCTTAAGCCTATTTCTCTGATGCTTCGGTGATATTATATTACTTTTAAAAATCATGATGAGTTACAGGGATATTGGAAAGTATGCTTTCATTCTACCAATCAATATCAATCAATCAATCAATCAATCAATATATATATATATATATATATATATATAAACAGACCTTATGTGCGAAACCATGAGGTTTTACCAAGTGGCGCATTGTAAGATTATTATTATTATTATTATTATTTTCATTTGGGCTTCCACCTCATTTAAATTTAGCAGTTATATCAAAATATTAAGTAATGACATATGCATTTATTTTGAAGCATTGATAAAATTCAAAGAATTTGTATACATTTAGAATTTGAAATGCTTTGGATAGATACCAGTGGATCTAAAAAGTTGTGGGAAATATAGGAATTAAGAAAACTTTTCAATTTTATGCATAAGACTAAGTTCAGTGTAGAATTGCAAGAGTCAGATTCAATGAATATTAAGTAATATGATTACTTGTCTCCATATTTGTCTAATATAAATCCTCATTTTCTTTGGACTTAAAATTCAAACTTCCATAATTTCTCTCACAATATCTTTAGTTTCCTTTCTGAGAGGAATGTTAACTTCCAAAATATTATGCCCGTATTTAATATTTTGTTTATATTTTATGTATTCGTTTTTGCTGATGTTGCATTGTAATGTGGTTAGGATGGTTTTTTCATATTATGTGCTAATTTAGATTTTGGGTTTTCTGTATGATGCATATACTTGGTAAGGATTTCTAGTATATTTGGTTTTTTGGCTACTATCAGCTCAATTAAAATTTGGAGGTAAAATTGTGATATTATTGTGTAATTATGACATTATTGTTTTTGTTGTTGTATCATGAAATTCTAGCAATTTTTATAACTAATTGATTAAGATATTATTCTTTCAATTTTCACTCTATTATAATTAAGGTCTCAGAAAATCAAACTTTTCTTCAATTAAAATATTAATGGGCCTTAATTTAATCTCATATCAATTCTGAAACTAAAGAAAAGCTACTTTTACTAACATAAAAATTATAGGTGTTGATATAGTGGAGATAGAGACTTTAGTGGCATAAGAAATGTAGAAATTAACACTACAAAATCTATACATAAAGCATAAATCATACAATAAAGACACCTAAGAACCACTAGGTTTGTAGGTGACAATGTAAACATAATATGGTGACATTTGTTGGTTGCATGAATTAGATGAATTTTTCCCCAATTTATTTAGTTTGAATTTTGTTTTACTAGAAAGCTTCATAGATTAATTATGACAAACAATAATAGTATCATGAAATCAGTGGATCAGAAATAATTTCTTACTAATTTATTAAAATGCATTGCGCATCGCGTGGGAAATCCACTAGTTAAATACAAATCTAGAGTTCTATTCCTATGTTTTTACCAATCAATTGAATAGTAATATTTATTCAATTACACCTCTTATATTACTTGTAATTTCTATTCATATTCCTATGTAATCACTATTACAATGTATCAAACGTGACCTTAGTTTCCAGCCTTCAACTTTCCCAAGATCCCAATTGAACTTAACACTATGTTTGGCAAAATGGAGGGTGAGAGAAAGGAAAAGAAATCGAGAGAGGGAAAAGAGAGGAAATGGAAGAAAAGAGAAAATTTTCATCCTTCATGTTGTTTGGTTAAGAGGAAAAAGAGGAAGGAAATGATTTCATTTTTTTTTTTTTTTGGAAAAGTAAAATTTAAACTATCTATTTCACTCTTTTTCCATTTCTTTCCTATTTGGAAGAAAATTAAATAGTGGATTTGGAGTGTAACAAAATCCTTCAGTTTCATTTATCTCCCCGGTTTCATTTATCTCCCCTTCATTTCCATCCAACCAAACAATAAAAAGGTTTCTTTCCCCTCATTTGTCCCTCAATCCCTTTCCCTTCGACCTCTTTTCCCTTGAACCAAATATAGTCAAAAAGTCTTGAAGTGGTCCTCGTTCCTCAGCGACTTTGTTTTTATTCTTTCTTTCTTTTTTCTTTCCTTTAAATTACAAGAAAATTACATGAAAATTGAAATAACCCTCAAAAAAGAACTAAAAAATTACAAGTTATATGAAATGTTTGAGTGAACAACAACAGTGACAGAATTAATTAAAATACTGGTATAAAAATTAAAAATCAAGTAAAGAAACCTGAATAATATGATTTTTGAGAAATGGATGATCAAAAGCAGGTTGTTGGTAAATATCAACACAATCAATTGTATCACCATCCTCGCCCTGTAAATTCATTAAAACCTTAAATAAGATTGGAATATATGTATATATTGAATCAAAATAAAAGAAAATAGAAAGAAAGAATTATTTAGTGTTCATTATAACCTCAATGGTTTTGATGGTTCCTTTTTGCTTAATGAAGCCTTTATTTTTCATAGTTTCAATCCTTCTTCCATCAACAAAGCTATCACCTAACACATAAGATAAAGCAAACAAAAAACACATGAAGCATTCTAGTTTATTGTTAATGACGTAAGCCATGGGAAACAAAGCAGCAAAAGTCACTTATTTTTTAATAACACTTCTGTCTAAAAATTGATACTTCCACATATGATACAAAATATTATGGAAATTAGGCTTTGAATAAACCACATGTGTGCATGCTCACACGTCTATATATAATAGTCTAGGATTCTGTTAAATGGTTTATGCCTTTCCAAAACATGCAGATTCTCTTCAATTTATATCAATATATTAATTTATTATCATGCATTAATTATTTAAATTCATTTATTTTCATGTATTTATTCTCCATAAGTGGTGCACTAATGATTTATATAAAATGAACTTCAATGATTTTCTTTTTAAACGTCTATATATAATAGTCTAGGATTCTGTCAACTGGTATATGCCTTACAAAAACATACAGATTCTCTTCATTTAGCTTTCCACCTCACCATCGCGCACCCTTGTTATGTTGATCAATCCACAAGTATAAGTGCTTGTAGGGTGGGAGATAAGGACCAAAATTCAAGTCTCTAGGAGAGAGCTTCACACACATATACAATTAGATTACGCTAGAGTAGAATTTCTATCTTGTATTAAAAAAAAAAAATAAATAAAAATAAAAAGCTTTCTACCTCATTAACATCAAATATATCAATTTATGACAATATATTAATTTATTACTATGCATTAATTAGCTTTCTTGCAAAATTTCAAGATGATCAATGTCCATATCTCAAGTTTTTGAATTTAAATTTTGCATATTAATATGAGTTTTGAATAGTAAATAACATTTGATTGATACAAAATTTAACATAGATTTTTTTTTTTTTTTTTTTTGGAAATTTGATACTTACATTGAGAGTGGGAGTATTTGAGCCATTCATGTTTCTATTGGAAATACCAAGAGGGGCCAATTCAGCAACAAGGCTCTTTGAAATTTCATATCTATTAAGAACATAATGAACATTTCATTTTTCTATTGGTGGTTAAAGCCCAAGGCTACAACATGTTTGCAGCTAAACCTTTTCTTATTAAAAGAACAAAGTTTGGCACCAAATATGTTTGGAACCTCAGGCTCCAACTACCAATAAGAAGATGACAATTGTCTTTGTCATGTGTAAATGTGCAATGCACATACTCAATTAACTCAATCAACTAAGTTGGTCTTGTGCATTACACATGATGGGACACATGTTATTTTTCTATTGATGATTGAAGCCCAAAGCTCCAAACATGTTTGAAGTCAAGCTATTTCCATATATTAATTAATTTTCAGGCATTTTTTATAAATAATTATTTATCATGTATTATTATTTTTTATATAAGTAATTAATTATCATGCATTCATTAGGTAAATGCATTTATTTTCATTTATTTTTACCTTCCATTTATTTTCATATATTAATTCTCCATAAATGTTGCACTAATGATTTATATAAAAGGAACTTCAATGATTTTATTTTTTTAATAAAGTTTTATAAGAACACTTATTATTAGAAAGAAAATTTATTTTATTTGATAAATGATATTTTTCCTCATCTTTAGTTGGTTTAGCAACAATTAAAACGAAAACTATCATAATGAGACAAGTACCATTTTCCTATTATTCATTTACCTGTAAAGCTCCAAATATGTTTGGGGTCAAACTAATTCCATATATTTATTAATTATCATTCATTTTTTTTAAGTAATTAATTATCATGCATTCATTAGGTAAATGCATTTATTTGTATACCTACCATTTATTTTCATATATTAGTTCTCCATAAATGGTGTATTGATGATTTAAAATTATACACACACACAAACTTGAGCAATATTATGCCACTCACTATGTCATCGATTAAATATTCATATTTCAAGTATATTTTTAATTTAAATTATGCATACAATATTTTAAATGCATATATTTTCTTGTACTGATTATCAATAGGTGGTATACCAAATATTTATGTAAAATGAGTTTTTATGATTATTTTGTAAGATTTATATAAGAAATTATTGATTTAGAATATAACATTATTGCTAAAATTGAGTTTCTTTGGAAAAAATTAAAACAAAGAACAACAAAAGTGTTAGGTTCTAAAGATTTAGGATTTTATGTATTTAGAATTCTAATGTGTAATGTTGGCAAACCATGATCAAAACAATGTGCTTAGTCTTGTTTAAGCTTGCTCAAAGTTGATAAAATATTGTAAAGTTGGAATCGAGGGACTGTAGATGCATTGGGGCATTTCGGTCTGTCTCGATTGATCGAAGGAAAGGCTCGATCGATCGAATCACGAACCAGATGCGTTTTCTACAGTTTTTCCAACTCAGCTCTAACTCATTAAACGTTTTGGGTTTTCTGTTTTTACCCTAGGTATATAAAGAAAAACCCTAGCCACGTTTTTAGAGTTGCTCCAGTTGTATTGTTGCTCATACATTGCTGTTTTGTGTAAATCTCTTGTGAGATCTAGAGGAGCTTTCCTTTACACAAAGCTTAGGGTTTTCGAGATAGAGATTACTTCAACATCTTGATGATCAACTCGGTTGCTACCATTAAAGCTTAAAGAATATCAAGCGTGGGTGCTTGTAGCTGATTGGAGAATTCAAGAAAGAAGGAGTCCGTGGATTCGGAGCTTGCACGTGGTCGTGTCAGTAAGTTCTAGTGAGTAGCATTAGGAAGTCAAGCGGGGAGCTTGTAGTCCTTTTGTATGAACTTCGATTCTTTCATAGTGGATTCAGGTTTGCCTTGAGGATCGGTGGGTCAAATCCTCCCCAGGTTTTTACCGTGTGGTTTCCTGGGTGATCATATCATTGTGTCTTTTATTATTCCGCTGCTTTATTCTTTTGATATGATTATTTGATTGTTTTAACCTAGAATTGTATAATTTGACTAAGTAACAATTTGGCTAATTAATCTAGGCTAACCAATCTGGTTGTTTTTAAGGGGTCTAAAACTGTTCAAAAGATAAAATCATTTTTAATTACATTCAATCTAGAATTTAAAAGATATATTTTATGAGGAATTTTTTTCCCACAATCATTTTTAAAAGGATTATATAGAAGATAAGTGTACACTTAAATTAATGGAGTTAATTAAATCTTTGTTAATTTACTGAAGCAATTGGTTCATATACTTTTTTGTTTTTTTAGCAGAATGGGGGTTCATGCACTTGATCATAATTAAAGTTGATAAACATTATAAGTTATAATATCATATATGGGACATAATATTAATTCTTACGAAATGTAATAAAATGCACCAGATATATATAGTTGAGAGATTAGTACGTGTGTGTGTCTATATATATATATATATATATATATGTGTGTGTGTGTGTGTGTGTGTGTCATTAGTTTACTTGTTTTTGGGCAGTTAACAAAGAAATTTTAAGAATAGACTTACTTTCAGTTGTTTTTTGATTTAATTAGTTTTTAACAAGTATTGCTTTACTCTTGACTGCTATAAAATATTTTCGACTATAATGAGACTATTTAAAATATTTTATTGTGATACAAAAGGGTAAGTGCAAATAACCTAGTGGTGAATTTCCTAATATCAAAAAATCAGGATATATATTTGAGATTGAGAAAAAGGCATATTCTCTATTATGTAATCAATCCATCAAACAAAAAAAAAAAATGATATAAAAATAACCTTTGTAAATTTTTATATATATATATATATAAAATATTAATTTAGGATCTTCCAAAAGTAATCTACCTTGTTTGGTTTAACCGCAGTATAAATGCTGATTTTGTATCTCAATATATTGATATAAAAAATAGGATGGACTTTGACAAAAATAAGAAAATGTTTGTTGGGGTTGTGTCAAACATCTATCCAATAAATAAAGGAAATATTCACGAAATTCTGAAATTTGTGAGATACAAAAATAGAGAAAAATATGTGTCAAAGTAACAATCACGCAAGAAAATATTTACGTGGTTTGGCAATTTTCTTACGTCCACGAAGTTATAAGGATTTCACTATTCTTAGGAAAAAATACAAAATGCGACAGTACAATTTTCTCTCTCAAAGACAACATAAAGCCCTATTCTCCAAAACAACAGTTTTTCTATCTTGCGCACAAGATTCACAATGGGCTACACAGGAATCACAATGAGCGCTACGACTTGGGCCTATCGGCCCAAGCCTCCGCTCCATGAACTAAGCCTCAAAATATCTCCCATTAAAAACCGTAACAATATTATTTCGAGTCAAGTCATAATCCGGATCAAACATAATTAGGCTCCATAAAGCCCAACAAATCTATTTTTTGGAGACTAGTTCAATCACCAACATCAACCGCAATCCTCCAAAGACAATCCCTCATCATTGTAACTCATCCTCCTGTCTTCAAGCTAGAAGACCAACTGAAGCTGCACACAGCTTCAGCTTCTCAATAGTGACACCCTTAATCAACATGTCCGCCGGATTCTTAGATCCACAAATCTTCTCAAGTATTACTAGCTTATCTTCAACAATGTAACGGATAAAATGATATCTCATCTGTATATGCTTCGACTTTGAATGAAAAGCCGAATTTTTAGCAATAAAAATTGCACTCTGAGTGTCACTGTGTAGAATACCCATCTCATGCCTCTTACCCAATTCATCCAAGAAGCTATGTAGCCAAATCATCTCTTTTGTAGCTTCAGTCACTGCAACATACTCAACTTCTATAATAGACAAAGTAACAATATTTTCTAGATTTGAAGCTCAAGATATAGCTATACCACCCAGAGTAAATACAAACTCAGTAGTACTCTTTCTACTATCAATATTACCTGCTAAATCAACATCTACATAACCCTGCAGTTTCAAACTTTCACCTGTGAAGAAAAGACATGTATCTGATGAACATCTCAGATACCTTAGAATCCACTTGACTACCTCCCAATGCTGCTTTCCTGGCCTACTCATGTATCTACTCACAACTGCCACTACATGTGTAATGTCTAACCTTTTACACACCATAGCATACATTAGGCTGCTAATAGCTGAGGCATAGGGGACCTTGCTTATATGGTCCCTTTCTTCTTTTGTCTTCGGTGACTATTCTTTACTTAGTCTGAAATGACTACCCAATGGTGTACTCACTAGTTTAGCTTCATTCATATTGAACCTGCTGAAAATCTTTTTCACATACTCTATATGTGAAAGCTTTAATGTACCATTGGCCCTGTCTTTAGTGATTCTCATACCAAGGATTTGTTTTGTAGCTCCCAAATCCTTCATTACAAACTGTTTTGACAACTGCTTCTTCAAATTATGAATCTCCTCAATGCAAGACCCCGCAATGAGCATATCATTCACATACAGTAGTAAAATAATATAAGAGTTGTCAAAGAACTTAACATAGCAACAGCGATCAGCTTGAGATCTCTTGAACCCAATTTTATACATAAAACTGTCAAATTTCTTGTACCACTGTCTTGGAGCTTGTCTTAGGCTATACAAGATCTTTCTCAGTTTGCAAACTAGACTCTCTTGTCTCTGATCAACAAACTTTTCTAGCTGACTACGTAAATGTCTTCCTCCAAATCACCATGAAGGAATGTCGTTTTCACATCTAACTGCTCAAAATTTGGATTCTCTATAGTCACCATTCCTAGTACCAGTCTAATTGTTGACATCTTCCAAACTAGAGAAAATATTTCTGAGTAATCGATGCCCTTCTTCTGCAGGAACCCTTTAACAACTAATTTGGCCTCGTAGCACTTACTACCATTATGCTCATTCTTTATTCAATACATCCACTATTGTGCAAAGTCTTCTTTTCTTCTGGCAATTCAATCAGTTCCCATGTTTGATTCCCTAACAAAGAATCCATCGCATCCTTCATGGCTAACTCTTAGTTGCTTGAAATTTCATCTTGCAAGGCTTCATCATAACACTCTAACATACCACCATCAGTCAACATGAGATAATTTAGAGCGGGTGAATAACGGTGTGGAGGTCTAATGATCCTGGAAGATCTACGAACTTCAGCTACAGGTATACTCTGATCTACTTGTGAATTTACATTCTCCTTATCTTCTTCACCCCTTTTCTAGACAGTATTCTCAATCAATTCCTCTAAGTTAACAAACTCAGACTTTTTTTTTTTTTTTTCTATCTCTGTAACATCTGGCATTATAGTTGATTTTTTCTTGTACATAACATATTTATAAAATATCACATTTCTACTTCTGATAATTTTTCAGTTTTATTCATCCCAAAACCGGTAGCCAAATTTATCATCACCATAGCCAAAAAAAAAAAAAAAAAAAAAAACATATTTTAGACTTTGCATCAAGTTTACTATGAGCATCAGAATCAATATGAACATAAGAAACACAACCAAACAATTTTAAATGTGAAAACTTTACCTCTTTACTGCTCTAAACCTCTTTAGGAACTCTGAATTCCATGGGAACTGATAGTCCTCGGTTTATCAGGTAAGCTGTAGTATTAACAGCATCGGCCCTAAAAGTTTTTGGTAATCCAGCATGCAGCCTCATACTCCCAGCACGCTCATTGAGAGTTCTATTCATGCGCTCAGCCACACCATTTTGCTGTTGTGTCCCAAAAATGGTCTTCTCCATCCTAATTCCATGTGCAACACAATACTCATTAAACCCTCCATCTATGTACTCTCCTCCATTATTTGACCTCAAACATTTTACTTACAAATCTGTTTCTGTCTCAACCATGGCCTTCCACTTCTTAAAAGTCGTAAATACATCAAAATTATTTTTCAAGAAAATAAACTCATACTTTTCTGCTTGAGTCGTCAATGAAAGTGATGTAATACCTTGAACCTCCAAGGGATGCAACTGAAGAAGGCCTCCATAAACTAACTCTAATTTTCCAGCCTTTGGTGTCCTACTAGTTTTCAAGAAGCTCATCCTTTTTTGCTTTCCTAAGATTAGGTCTGGCCAAGGGTAGACATGGCAATATGGGTCAGAAAATTATGACCCGACTCGACCCGAAAAATACCTGACCCGAACTCGATTTTTTTGACTTGAAGCAAAAACTAGTTGACCCATGACCCGACCCGACCCAACCCAGATAATCGTGACCCGACCCGTTAAAAAAAATCGCTAAAAAAATATTTAAATTACAGCCAGATACTAGGTGCATAAAGCACAAAGTACCAAAACTAATAATCAATATATTATAAATATAAAGTTATAAACAATTAAAATTGTTGTCAAGACACAACATGAGAGAATTACTATTTGCGCTTCATCACAACCAATAAAAGCTAGCTTCAGTGCTTGACATGAGACAAGACAACACGTTACACAAGGCTGTCAAGAGTCAAGACAACCATTAATAAAAAGAAAAAAAAAATTCTCATTCAATACTAGCTGTAGTCCATTGTCCAAAGCCAAAGGCACAAACAATGCACAAACCTGAAAGTTGAAATGTGACAAAGCAGTCAGTAACTCAGTTCAGTTCAGTTCCTCTACTATTTCTCTTGCACCTCTAAACTCTACCCTTCAGTTGAAAAGATTGTAATGTTGTGTGGTATTATTTTTCATTGCAATTTTTTTTAATGATTAGGAATTTGATCATTATGAAAGTGGTCATGGTGCCAAAACAAAAAAATCTCAGTTGGACTTGTATTTAGAAGAGCCTAGACTTAACAAAAAGCAAAATTCAAAGTTGGAAGTTCTCTCTTGGTGGAAAGAGCATTACAATTGGTTTCCAGAGCTCTCTTCAATGGCACAGGATCTCATGAGCATTTCGATAACCACTGTTGCTTCTGAATCAAGTTTTAGCACTGGGAAAAAAATTCTTACTCCGTATCGATCACGTCTTTTACTTGAGAATGTGGAAGCCACGTTGTGTACTAAAAGTTGGCTATATGGATTTGAAGGTAATTTAATTTTTTTATAGTCATAATTATACAATTTTAATTCTTTATTGATTTGCTTTCATGGTACATTAAGTTATATTAAAATATTGTATTGTAGATGAAGATGCTGACGAAATTGGCCAACTTGAGCTACAATTTACAAGTATGAATATTTGCAGTGCTGAATCTGCAATCAACGTTGAGTAGATTGAGATTGAGGTGTAATTCTTGTAAAATATTTACTTATTCTTCTTCACTTAATATGTTATGTTTATTTTTAATCTTTTTTTGTTTAATTTATCTTTCTAAGAGCATCTCCAGCAGAATAGCCAAATTTTTGTACTGTTTGGCTAATGAACAGTGCCATTTAGCTTTTGCCTACCCACTTTTTCAAATACACTTCCAACAGATTCTCTATCCCATTCTCTATCTCATTTAAATATTATTTATTCATTCATTCTTTATTTATTCTTTATCATCATTTATTCTTCCTATATTTATTCCAAATAATTATATTTTTTAATGAAAAGTGTTATATTTATAACATTTTTCGCAATACTTTCACAACAAAATTTATGTGAAAAGTTGTTACTAGTTCTAATTTAAACCCACCACTGAAATTATTTTTTTACTCGCCAATATTAACTAATAACAATCTGTTACTTAAAATTTATTGTAAAAATATTGTGATAGTATTTTTCAATTAGAATTTTTTTATTTTTTATATTATTTTTCTTCGTTTCATTTTCATCCACCGTCCACGTTTCATTTCTTTTTTTCTTTTTTCTTTTTCTTATTTTCCTCCTCCACACAAGTGTCCCCTTCTTTTTATTTTCTTTTTCACCTCCAGAACCTTCCAGCCTTTCACATTTGCTTCACATCAGAGAGAGAGAGAGAGAGAGAGAGAGAGAGTCGTCGACCACCGCATCTCCAGCGTCGTCCAGCATCGTCGTCGTCCACCGCATCTCCAGCGTCGTCCAGCTTCGTCGTCGTCCACCGCATCTCCACTGCCGCTGGGTCAGATCGGCTTTTTTTTTTTTTTTTTCATATTTTCTTGTTCTGATTCAACTTTATTTTATAAGAATTGGAATTTGTTTTGTGTTCTGTGTTTGGATTATGTGAGAAACGGGGTCAGCTTGTTTTTTTTTTTTTTTTTTTTCATATTTGCTTGTTCTGATTCAACTTTATTTTAAGAATTGGATTTTGTTTTGTGTTTGGATTATGTGAGAAACGGAGATAATGAGAGGAAAAAAAAAAAGAAATCCGGAGGTGAGAGAAATAATTGATATAAAAGTAGCTGGGATAATTTTTTAATCTAAGAAATTCGATTGCTAATGAACAGTAGCCCATCAGACCTGATGGGCTACTGTTCATGAGCCAAAAAAAAATCCATGTTTGCCGAGTCTGCTGGAGCATAAACAGTGCAGAGATTCTCCAAATTTTAGCTAATATACCCGGATGGCTACACTACTGGAGATGCTCTAAGTAATCTAACTTTACTGTTATTTTAAATGCAACAGGAACATGTGCACTTAAGAAGACCAATTACTTGCTACTTTGCTGGCTTACTTGTTTTGTTTGTTTGAAGATCTATCTTTTTTTGAAGATGTGAACTTGTAATTATATGCATTTTGACAGTAAACTATTAACATTGAAGACGTTTTCCATCATGAATTTATGACTATAAATAATTTTTGTCATGTTCAAAACTGTCAGAATAGGAAGGATATTAACAAGTGGCATTAAGTGCAATTCTTTTGCTTAATTGATTTTATTCATTCTCTCTAAATAGGTTGTCATTGATTTGATTTTATAGTTGAAAAAAAAAAAAAAAAAAAACTTGTTTGAAAATATTGGTCAACCCAACCCGACCCATAACCCAATTGACCCGTTTAAAAATGACTCGTTTTGACCCACGACCCATTTGATCCGCAAACCCGATTGACCCGAACCCGACCCGCCCGTTTTGCCACCTCTACTCACGGGTTGGGTTGAGTTATTGAAAATGTGACCCATATTCGACCGAACATACAGGTCAAACCTGGTGGTTTGGGTCTAGGAATGGCAACGGGTCGGGTTCGGGCCGGGTTTTTCCATACCCGGACCCGACCCGCGGGGCAAGATCCGTGGCCCGGACCCGGCCCGTTTAGGATACCGGGTTTTTTTCCGGGGCCCGGACCTGCCCCAACCGGGCCCCGCGGGCCTCGTTTAGGAATTGGGCCCAATTCATGGCCCAACCCAAAAAAAAAAAAAATTAAGCCCAGTTTTTTTTTTTTTTTTTTTTTTTTTTTTGAAGAGAAATTTGTATTTCAATAACACAGGAAAAGGAGTAGAAATAGAGGCCAAAAGCTAATTAAAACAACTTAGGCCAGATTGACATAAGTGAACTAAACAAGTGGTATAACACCTTTCCAGATTTTTTTTTGACTACATTAAGCCTGTATATTCTAATTCAAGCCTAGATAACGTGGCCCAAATGCCAAATCAATCCAAATCATAGGCTACTAATCATAAATCAATAAATCATCTGTTAATTATAAATCTATAAATCAATAAACCATAACTAATATCATAATCATAATTCAATAAATCATAACTAAGATTTTAAATCAATAAATTACCTAGCTAAGATAACTATTTAATCATTAATCAACAAAATCATAACAAAATCATAACCATTTAATCATAACCAAAATCATAACTAAAATCATAACTATGAGGAATTAGTTAGGTTAGATTATAGGTATATATATATATATATATATAGGGTATTTTGGTAATTTTAGGAAACTGGGTTTTTAACCGGGTCAGGTCTGGGTTTTTTTAATAAAACCCGGACCCGACCCGGATCCGCTTCGGGTTTTTTTTTTTAAAACCCATACCCGACCCTATTCCTAATCGGACCGGGTAAAACCCAACCCATTAGGGTCGGGCCGGGCCGGGTACCCGCGGGTCGGGCAAAAATTGCCATCCCTATTTGGGTCGTTGGTTGAGTGGGTTGGATTCGGGTTGGATTCATCGGTTATATGGGTTTGGGCTTCAAATTGGGCCAATTTTGTGAATTTGCATGAATTTTTTTTAACTCTATTTTTGACAGGTCTTTTCAGCCCATATTGAACGGTTTTAGACCCCTTAAAAATAACCAGATTGGTTAGCCTAAATTAATTAGCCAAGTTGTTACTTAGTCAAATTATGCAATTCTAGGTTAAAGCAATCAAATAATCATATCAAAAGAATAAAGCAGCGGAATAATAAAAGACACAATGATATGATCACCCAGGAAACCACACGGTAAAAACCTGGGGAGGATTTGACCCACCGATCCTCAAGGCAAACCTGAATCCACTATGAAAGAATCGAAGTTCATACAAAAGGACTACAAGCTCCCCGCTTGACTTCCTAATGCTACCCACCAGTAGAACTTACTGACACGACCACGTGCAAGCTTCGAATCCACGGACTCCTTCTTTCTTGGACTCTTCAATCAAGTACAAGCACCCACGCTTGTTATTCTTTAAGTTCTTGAATCTGCAACTGAATGATCACCAAGGTTTTGATAATATCTCCACCTTGAAAATCCTAAACTTTGTGTAAAGGAAAGCTCCTCAAAGATCTCACAAGAGATTTACACAAAACAGCAATATGAGCAACAACCTTAGAGAGGTTTGGGTACAAAACCCTAAAATACCAAATAGGCACAAGAGGCACTCTAATCTCTCTAAAAAGCTCTAAAACCCCTCTCTAGGGTTAGCTTATGATGTCCTTTAAACACTGGAAAAAATGGCTCGAGATTTGGGCTTCAAACGAATAAGTTATGGCCTTTTTACGTTTGCTGATAAGTGACTTTCGATCGATCGAGTCTAATTTCTGATCGATCGAATCAGGCCGAAAGTCACTAATACTTCTGCAGCCACTTGATTCCAACTTTACATAAAGGACCCAACTTTGAGCAAGCCTAAACAAGACTAAACATATTGTTTTGATTATGGTTTGCTAACAATACAAATTAGAGTTCTAAATACATAAAATCCTAAATCTTTAGAACCTAACACATATTAATGGGCATACTTTTGACAAAGATTTATATATTTTTGAACCTTGTATATATATCAAATGGGCCACTTTTTACATAATTTATTTCAAATTGGGCCTTCAAGCTCAGCTTGTATGCCACTACACAACTTTGAATCTTTTGGGCCTCCAGGCCTTATCAATCCAAATTTAATGTTTCTAGCTCCCGCATATAAACAAATAATGACAACAAATATAGTAAATAACATGTAAAAACCTAGGCAAAATAGCAATCAAATAAAAACACACATAATATCACTTTTTAACCACCTATTAAAACCACAGAATACAAGAAATATTTTTCAAAATGCCTTAACCTTAAGACCTAGGCAGTACCTTAAAAATCCAAAAACAATTTGAGAATACTCAATAGTCTCATTGGCATAAAAGCCCATCTCAACCTATTAAACCTGCCAACCATTCCACACATATAACACAAGTCAGCAAACAAATTCCAGCAAATAAATCAATCACAACCACATCACAAGTATGGCAACAACAGATAATAAGAGCATCTTGCAATATTTTCATAGAGGCATAGAAGGCAGAAAGGCAGTTACTGCAAGTGTGTAAGGCAGTAAATTATCAAGGCAATAGCTAGATATAATTAGTTACAATTATGAAATACCTAAGTATTTCCAAAAAATAGCTTTTCTAAAGCATTAAAGAACAACTACTCTATTCTCTATAGTTAAGTCCATGACTTATAGAAAAGAAAACTTAATAGTTTATAGGTTTTCTTTCCTATAAGCTAGAGTTGATTTATAAGTTAGAAAAGCAATTTGTCCAAAAGGGCTTCCAAAATGTATCCTAAAATTTGCCTCCTAAACAAAATGTGTCCTTCCTCCAACAAGGAAAGGGATAAAAAGATATTTATCAATAATATATAAGGACAAGACCAAAAAATACAGAATAGTAGTAACCAAAATCAATAGAAAGGGCAGTAACCACACTCAATAGAAATAACAATAAGGGCAAAAACTTACCCGGTTAGTGACCAATCATCAACACTAATTAAGATACCTTTGCTTGAGCTTGAACTTCCACCACCTGCTACTGCTTGACTTATAACTCGAAAAGAAAAAGAAATGAGGGCTATTAGATAAAATTTCATTTGAATAAGACATATTTAATAGCACTTAATAGACAAAATTTTGGAAGTTAAACATATTACCTAAATCATGAAATTCATCCTCCAAGGCCTCTACATCATCCTTTTATTTGCGAAAAGAAATTGGAACCAAGGCTTGAAGCCAGTTTTGAGCACAAATAAGATTTTGAACCATGAGAGGAGAGAGTGAACTCCGAAATGGATAAAGTATGCATCCTCTAGTACTAAACACTGACTTAGAAGCAACTATAGAATCAGGTCTAACTAGCACATCCCTAGCTACTTTGGAAAGCACTTGATACCTATTTGAATTGGCCTTCCACCACCCCAATATCTCAAATTTCACATCCCTTCTACTTTCACAATTTTTAGCCAAATATTTGTCAATCTCATTGCTACACCCTATGGACTACTCAGCCTCTCAGAAACGCTTTTATCTAGAATTAACCATCGCATATGGATCGGTACAACCAATTGAATCACCTTCTATGTGTCTCCTCTCACTCTCACTTGGTACTTGCACATTTGGTGGATCAATACAAAAGTAAGTCATACAACTTGACCAAGGTACCCCTCACCAATTCAATCATCTCATCAGCCACTTCATCCTTATAAATTTCAGGAAAAATAAATAAATAAATAAACCTTAATATCTTTCTTGGATCAAGAACCACAGCCACATACAAAAGATGATTAATTTTATCCTCTTTTCCCCAATACTTATCAAACTTAGATTCCATTTTAGTTCCATGTTTTTCAAAAGGTGGTTTTGAGATTTACTTAAATGGGAAATATTCTCTTGAATAACAAGCATTTCATCAAAAAAGGTGTTTGAAGTAACATACAAAGAACCGGAGAACTTCTATGTTACACTGTAAAAAAGTTTAAAAAACCTACAAATGTCCTACAATTTTGGAAATCAATACCACTAGGAGAACCCATACCACCACTATTCTCCTTGTTCATAAAGTATGTAGAATAACTATCATCCTCAAACTCCATTCGTATAAACACTTTCTAAAAATTTTAGTAGTTTCTAACATGCGGTAGGTAGAGTTCTACCTAATTAGTACATCTAGACAAAGAAGAGACTTAGACTCAATACCTAAAAGTTTAATTCCTATTTGGTGAGAATTTCACATGCCTCACAGCTTCAAGCACCTTAGCAATGGATGTATCAATTTCTTTCAAACCATCCCCCACAATCAAATTTAGGATATGTGCACAACACCTTCTGTGTAAGAACTCATGTTCTAAAACAGTCCCCTTCCAATTTTTAGTTACAGTTTGAAAAAACTTGATGGTGGCACCATTTGAGCTAGCATTGTCCACTATCAAAGTGAATATGCCATTAATACCCCACTCACGTAAACACATCTCAATCTTTCTACCTATAGTCCCCCCCTTATGGTCTTCAACTTGACAAAAATTCAGAGTTGTCTTATGCAACTTCCAATCATCATCAATAAAATGACATGTGAGGGACATATAATTCAGATTTTGAATACTAATCCATGTGTCCGTAGTAAGGCACACCCTATGACCCTTTAAGGTCTCCCTTAGTTTCTCTCTCTCCCAATACCATAAATGCCAATCACATCCCTAGCCACAATTTGACGAGATGGGATATCCCTAATTCACAACTTAGGTTGTAAGGTTGTCAAATATCTTTGAAACCCATTGAAAGCTCGAAAATGTGTTGAAAACTCAAGAGCTGTTTAGACCCCCAAATTAAAGTTACAGCTCGATTGATTTTACACTAACTTAATACTAAGTGCGAAATAGTGTAAAAGTGAGCAAATAAACAAACAAGCTACTCTAATCCATAATTAAAGCAACATAGCAGTAAAATGGAAAGTAAAAGAGTAGGGAAGAAAGATGCAAACACAAGATAACACGCCGATGTGTTATCGAAGAGGAAACCGAAGAACTCGGCGAAAAATCTCTCCGCCGCCCTCCTAGCGGTAATCGATCCACTAGACAATTAGTTGGGATACATGGGTTAGCAAGAGACCCTCCAAGCTTAATCTACCCGATATACCTAAACCCTCCAAGCTCCTACTCCAACAAGGCTTCTCGGAACCGTGTCTTGTCTAGTTCTCCGGATCCCGCAACAAGCTCCATGTTGCATCTGCCATCCTTGGCTTCTTCCAATGCTTCCCAGCAGCACCAAAACTTCACTTGACACTCTAAAAGGGTGTAGTAAGTGTTTGGGATATTAACCTCTCAATGGTATGGAAATGGAGAGGTAGGAGTAGAGGAAATTCCACAAGAAAATGTGTAGAGGATTGTGGGTATAACAATCTCTAACTCTCAAGATGTTTGGCTAGGGTTTTCCCTCAAAAGCACTCCTCAACATTTGTGGGTAATGTGGGTATATATAGTGTAGGCACAGAAAGTGTGTATCAGAATGGACAGGTTGGCAGAACAGAATGTCTCGCGGGTGTCTCGTAGGAAGACCTTACCCGTGAGATACTCGCGAGACACAACTGTCTCCATCCTGGCCTAACTCTTCGCATTCCAACATGTGCAAGGCACATGAGTCACTTCGCAGGATGCTTAGTCGCGAGCTACCCACGAAAACTCTTCAGTCTTCAATTGCTTGAGTCTTCACACACTCTCTCTCTATCACACAATCCTTACAATCAAATCCCACAATAAATATAGGGTACAAAAGATTGAATAAAATTACAATTAAATTTGGCACTGAATAAAAGCCAACAAAAACACATAGTTGTAAATAACAACTTTACACCCATACCCTTCAACAAACCTAAAAGGCAACTCATCTATTATAATAATTTCAACAAGTGTCTTTTTAGAAGCCTCAACAGTGAATGTTATTGGTACAATCTGAAACCCTTCCCCCCTATCCATTTTGGGTTCAAATACTAAAGTTTGTTGCCCTTTGAGTGCATCTCTATTAAGCTTCTTAACACAAATTGGCACATGATTCAATAAATTAGTAGTACTATGCCCCTTACTATTAGCAAGATAAATTTTTTGGCAATATTTGCAAACAGCCTTAAAATGACCCTCACTAATCTCTATTTTTTTTCAAAATGGTCCCAAGCAATAGACTTTTTCCTATTATTACCACAACCAGCAACTTTCTCACTCACCTTGCCTTTACCTTTAGGTGGAAGTGGGGGAACCTCAGCATTAGTTGGAGTGGTAGCAGGTTCAGCTAGGGTAGCAGGTGTTGTTTGGGAAGGGGGTGCATCACTAGAAGGTTCCATAACCTAAAGACAACAAATTTATGCATTAGCAAACTACCATAACAATGGTACTTCTAACCTAGTAACAAGAACAAACACTCAAGTGACACAACAACAACAACAGGTTAAAGCAACAACAAAAACAACGACAAAGTAACAAACAAACAACATCTTTATTTATTTTTTTTTTTTGGGATACCAACAAACAACAAGTTAAAAGAGAAACAACAGAAAATAAATTATACCTTAGATAACCCTTAACTGTTAGGGATTCGACCTTGAAGAGGAAGCAAAAAGAGTAGCTTACTTGAACAAATTCAACTCTTGTAAAAAATTAGGGTTTCAATTTTTTAAGTTAGGAAAACAAAATGAATCAAAAAAATGAGCAATAAAATACAATCAGATAAACAAAATAAAAATGTGTTAGGATTTCATCTTTTAAAATTAGGGGTTCATCTTTTTTTTTTTTTTTTATTATTATTTATTAGATAGAAGTATATTGCATATTAAAAAAAAAAAAAAAAAAACAGGGAATAAAACTGGGCAAATACAAACAAGACCACCACACGGTCCAACCTACACAGGATAAAAACAAAGAAAAAGAACACAAACAAGCACACTCAAATTAAGGGTTCATCTTTGTCCTAACAAATTAAATCAAAACAATTAGGGTTTCATCTTTGAATCCAATCTCTTTGTCAATTTTGGTCCTCTAATCTTTGAATCAAACAGAAAAGTATAGAAAGAGTGACTACACTGGATACTATGTTTTGTAGTGGAATCAAGCACATGCAACCCTATGGCAGTACGACTAAGCAATTTCTCATAACTATGTTCTTTAAGTTTTCAATAATTTGAACAAGATGATAAACCCATATCTCAAAATAGAGAAAAAGAGAGATGAAAAAGGAATAAAATATACCTGAGAGTCTGAAACTAAGAAGTTGAGATAGAGAGGCTGAGAAGACTTAACCTATGGTGGAAAGTGAGGCGAAGTGGTTTCAGGTGTGGTGATGAGGCGGTTGTAGCAACAGCTAGGGTTTGGAGAGGAGTGTGGACTGTGGAGGGTGTGGAGTGAAGAGTTGGGACTAGAGAGACTTGAGATTGAGAGTAGAGAGAATGGAGACTGATTTATGAGAGAGTGAGATACTGAGATGAGATTGAGGACTGAGGCTTTGCGTGTGGAACCATGGAAGATTGAATTTCATTTCAATTTTAGCCGTTCTAAACTTCTGATTTGATTTTGGCTTTATGTTTGTGTGTAAGTTTAGATAGCGTGTAGCTCTTAATAAGTTAGTGACTTAATGCTTTAGTCTTATCAGGTCTTCAGTCTTCACGTGTTCACCTCAAAAGAACTGAAATTTATAAAATAAAATAAATAAATAAAAAATCTGAAACTTTTGGTCGGGTCAGGTTATACGGGTTTTTAACCCCTTAACCTATTACCCGAATTGAATATTCGATTTTTGTTAGAGAAGGACCAGAATTCAATCGACCATGGGCTTCAGGTCAACCCACTGGGCTTTGGGTTGGTCGGATCCGTTTGGTTTGGTTGGGTCCTTGACCCGCTAGGCAATCCTATCTAAGATACAGCTTTCACACATGTCAAAATTAATAGACTTCAGTTCTGGTAGTTTCCCTTTTGACAATAGTATCTCAATCCCTTTCTCACTCATGTGATTAAGTTTGTGGTGCCATAGGCTTGCTCCTGTAACTACTTCAGTAATTGCAACTGTCTCTTCGACGAGCCAATACCATGGCTCCCTTTGTAACCTTCTAGTACCACAAACAAATAGTATTGCATGCCTTTCATCATCAAGTTGTCCTATACAAATCAAATTCCTCTTCAGGTCAGGAATATGTCGTACCTTCTATAGTGACCAGACAGACCCATTAGGCAGTAAAATTCAGACATCTCTCATATCCACAACATCCAAGGCTTCTCCATCAGCCAAATACACCTTACCAAAATCACCTTTAACATAGTTCTGTACGATTTCTTGGTGTGGAGTGGTATGAAACGAAGTTCTTGAGTCCAAAACCCAATCATCAATTGGACTATCTACTGCAAGAAGTAGTGTATCATGTACCTTTTTTGTTATAGCATTAGCAGAATCATCCTCATTCTTCTTCTTAAGACTTTTGTAGTGTCTCCTAAAGTGGCCAGCTTTGCCACATATTCAACATTGTACTTGTTGGCTAGATCTAGATTTACTTCTATTAAGATTGGAATTTCTAGATTTCTATCTGCCTTAGTTTGAATTTCTGTCATTTCCTCTACCCCTTGTCTCAAGGTTTAGGGCAGGACTAAATCTTGAGATTTCACCTGCATCTCTTCTACGAACCTCCTCAGCTAGAACTAAATCTCTAATGTCATTATACTTCAATTTTTCTTTTCTAGTAGAATTGCTTACTGTCATTCTCATAACCTCCCAACTATTTGGCAAAGAAGCCAAAATAACCAGTGCATAGATCTCATCATCAAAATCAATTTCTACAAAAGACAATTGACTTGTGATGGTGTTAAATTCATTTAGATGTTGTGCTACTGATGCATTTTTTACCATCTTCAAATTAAATAGTTTCTTCATCAGATGCACTTTGTTGTTTGTTGAAGGCTTTTCATACATACCAGACAAAGCTTTCATCAGATCTGTTGTAGTCTTCTCCTTTACAACATTATGTACAACAGACTTTGATAGAGTTAATTTAATAACTCTGAGTACATGTTTGTCAAGAAGAGTCCATTCATCATCTTTCATAGTTGCAGGTTTCTCCCCCAAAAGCAGATGCAACTTCTTCCCATAGAGGTAGTCCTCGATCTGCATCCTCCAAAATTCAAAGTTTGTGCCATCAAATTTTTCTATTCCAAACGTCTTTCTTGTTTCCTCTACTAGTGCTCCCACTCAAACCTAACCCTAGGGTCTTATACTAGTTGACGGGGAATATTCATGAAATTCTCAAATCTATGGGATGCAAAAATAGAGAAAAAAATGCGCCAAAGAAACAATCACACAAGATAATATTTATGTGGTTCTGTAATTTGCCTACGTCCACGAAATTGCAAAAATTTCACTATTCTCAAGAAAAAGTATAAAATGCGACAGTACAGTTTTCTCTCTCAAATACAACATAAAACCTAATTTCCAAAACAACAATTTTTCTATCCTGTGTACAAGATTCACAATGGGCTACACAGAAGAAATAGTATAGATTGGGAAGTGTTTTTGAAATATTTCATTTTAGTAGTAATTGCTCAGCTATGCGGAGCATAGTTTGTTTTTGATCCGATTTGTGACCCACCCTGATATGGAAGCATAAGCTATTTAATGATTTTAAATGAAATATTTTATTAGGTTTAGTCCATGGAGCGAAGGACTAAGCCGACAAGGATCAACTAAGAAGGTGACAAACACGACTGAGACTATTCTAGAAGCCCGCACTGCACTTCTACATAATCTCCACCGTGAATGAACTCATCTGCGCCAAACTTAAAACTTAGGCAATTCAGTTAACTCACTGACACAAGGTGACAAACTATACGGCTTCAATGAAATTGGGCTCACAAATAAGGTTCTTCAATTTTTAATCAACATTGGTGGGATTTTCTGTTTTTGTCTATCATGGGAAGGCTCTCTAGATCTAATTTGTGTAGCAGTTTCTTAGATAGAAAATCGTAATGGCCAATTTGGGCTGAAGAGCAATTTGTAACAAGAACTAAGAAAGTAAGAAGGATGTCAAAGGAAGAATTAAGAACAGAAGAGACATCAAATCAAAAAGATGTTCTTTGCTACAAGTTCTTATGCTTGCTGGTAGAAGAAAGTGCTTAAACTCAGATTCATTCCTTCATTAACCCTATCTTGCTGGTAGAAGGAATAGTTTTTTCTGTTCTTCTCGTTCACTCAGTTAACCTAATGAGGCTTCTATTAGGTTACTTATTTTTTTGGCTCCAATAGCAAATCCGACAGTTTTGTTAGCTTAATTTGGTGCTTCCCAGTAGTGCAGAATTTGACTTGTCTTAGAAAATTGTGCCCCGAGCATATTAGTGAAAATATAATTGGACGGCAAACAAAAATATTAAGTGATAACTGTGTAAATCAAAACGTTTTCACCTTAGATCTCTTAAATATGTGAATTTTTATTTTTATTTATTATGGTAACATGTGAATTATTATTGTTATCACAATGACTTTCTTTTCCCCCACTTGCTATTTTGCACATTTTGTTGAATACCCAGGACCCCCGAAATAGAAATGGGTTCCAAAGACTCCCTTGGTATTATTTGCTACTTTTACATTATAGCAAGATGGTCTTGTTGCAAATGTATTCAGACTTTGAGCCTCCACATCTCTGAACTTGCCACTGTTATCGGTGTATCCAATATTTCGAAAAAAACTTGCTTTTCCACAACGTCCTTTACTGCCGAAATGGCCACTACCCATTTGAGTCCTTGTGTGATTACCATTCGGTTCCGAGTTGTAAACCTCTCCACCCCAATTAATTTTGGTAGCATTACTCGCTAAATAGTTGAAGATGGAGCCAGGCCAATACCCAAGTACCTGATCTTGCACTTGGAGCCACCAATTTCCATTCTCCTAAAGCATATAATAAGTTCAAGAATTTAGTGAGCAAGGCATGCATGTACCCCTATATTATATGGACTACAAAATCTCCCCTAGGCAATGTCAGTTTTTTTTTGGTTATGATAGGAATTATATAATGGCTGAGTATGAAAACGGTTTTACGTACATAGAGTCAAAAGCATTTTCCCCAAAGTCTTGTCTTAGCATGTACATAAGCCATTTTAGAAAGAGTAATACTATGAAATAATTTTATTTAGAAAACTATAATAATATATATCGAACTAAGACCGTTTGATTTTTAATTCAGCTCATAATATTGTGCCACATTCGCATAAACTTTTTGAGACAAATTTACTCGTCACTACTCTATTATATATTTTTCAATTCAATTAAATTTATATTCTATATTTAAATTGTTCATTAAAATATTATTACAACATAAATTCTTTAAATAGTAGAACAAGTATAAGTGCTTGTTGGATGTAGAGAATAAAGATTGAGGTTCAAGTAAATCCTTGTAATGTGAATTGCACATGATGGGACACATGCTATCTTTCTATTAGTGGTTGAAGCCAAGCACTTTCCTAATTATATATACAAACACAATCATCATAAAGTATTATTTGAGGATGTATAGTTGCATATAAAGATTTAATCATTATAAATTTTTATTAATAAAAACAATAATTATCAAATTTCATATTTAAGCACAAACAAAGAGGAATAGAAATCATATTATGTTAATCACCGCACACCATTGGTGCGATGATCCCTTCACAAGTATCAGTGCTTATTGGGTGTGGAGGATAAGGGTCGGGGGTTCAAGTCTCCAAGATAAAGCTTCACACACGTACATTTACATTCTTTTTTTCTTTTTCTTTTTTTGGACATAAAATATTTGCAGAGGCAAAATATTTTACCTGTAAAATATTTGCAAGAAAATATTTTCATTTTACAGTGTTTGGCTATATACATGAAAATGCTGTGTAAAATATTTTACATAAAATATTTGCAAAGGTAAAATATTTGCAAGAAAATATTTTCATCTTACAGTATTTGACTACATACATGAAAATGTTATGTAAAATATTTTCTAGTACTTGATACAAAGTAAAATGGAAGAAAAAAAAAAACTATTAAAATTTTAAAACATTTTCTTTAACATCCGACAAATTACATATCTTGGATAAATATAAATCATCCATAACATAGATAATACATCTATAATATAGATATATTCCTTCAAAGAATATATTCAATGCACCTGTAAACATGTATATTTACGGACCTGTAAACATATAACATGAATAACGAAAAAACACCCATCATGCTAAAAAAAAAACGACAAAGCATCATTCATAACATAGATATAATCCTAATAGCAAGAATATATATTCAATGCACCTATAAACATAAATAACAAATCAACCCTAACATTTCTGTTCTTTGCATGACTTATTAACTAGTCATTTTTATAACTATTATCTTGGTAATTTTTATTGGAGTAATCTCATTTTCATACAACCCCTGCCAATTTCAAATATTCTCTTTAAAAAAAAAAAAAAAAAAAAATCATTGAATGTCAATTTAGTAGTCGTGAAAAAATTGCGAATTTGTTTTATGTTAGAATAACTATTAGGAAATAAATTTATGTATTACCTTGTAGATGGTTATCCCTACATCAAATGAAAGGGTAGCGTTGGAAACAGGTTCTAAGGACAAAATTTTGGTTTACTTGCACGAAACCAGGACATTCAAGATTGAAGCATCCTTCATTTTGGTAGCCATCGCTCTTAATTAGAAGAACAAGAATAAGTTAGTTCAATAAACACTTGCATGAAATATATCATTTACTAACTGCTGTTAAATGGTAAATTAAGGTAGCTGTTTTGATTTATAAAACATGCATTTGATGATAGGGAATAAGCAAAATTAACTTACAGTCCAATATGTGAAAAGTCTTGTTTTGTTGTCACGAGAAGTAACCTGGAACAAGGAAATGAAATGTTTATCAATTTATTAATTATATATAAGGTACGTTCTTATTTTCAAAATTTATATCAATTTTCTTGGGTACATTTGAATAGCACAAGTTTCTAATCATATCAAAGATTTTAGTTTTAATTCTCTAAAAAAAAAAAAAAGTTTTTGGTTTTAAACTTTCATTAGTTTTTGGTCATATCATGAGTTTTGTATCTTGTGTAATATGTCTAGTTTAACAACCAAAAAAAATATAAATTTTAGTTTATTGATATTTAACCATTTTGTAACGAAAACCTTATTTTCACAAACTTACCCTCCATCCAGCTTCCACTGTGTTTAATTCTCCAGAAGGACCTGATGCAACCCATATTTGAGCAAGACTAAATTCTCCATAAGAAACAAAAGGGCTCCATGCGTTTAATGATGCTCGTGCTCCATAATATTCGCCACCCTCCAATTTGACAACGGCATACTAGCTAGTTCAAAACATCAATCTCATATGTAAGAAAGAATTTTTAATTTATAAATGAAATAAATTAATTTCCCTGTATTTTTTTTTTCAGTGCTTAATTCATCTTCTAGCATTCATTTCTAATGATTGCACTCTTTATCATCAAACTAAGTCACCAATTGATTTTTAGTGTAAACAGAAATTGAATCATAAATCTCTTATTTAATTATTAAAGATTTTATAAGTTGAACTAACTGGAACCCACAATTCGATTGTAACTAGTTTAAAGAATACAAATATAACATAATTTTACATGTGTAAAAATATCATGTCATTTGATAAAAATGGATTATACCTCACGACCACTGGAATCATAAAAGCTATGATTAAGTTGTGTTCTTCTATGTGGTATCCATTCAACTTCTTGTGTTCGTCTTATGGGAACTGTTCCTTCTGGACATTGTCCATTTTTATGCCAATTTTGAGATAGCTCAGCTTGATATGAATTCTCCTTTGGACAACTTGGGATTGAGTTGGGTTTCATCTGATCAAACAAAGTCAAATTACTAGTTTTAATCATCAGCAATCATAATTAAAAGCTAAAAAAAAAAAAAAAAAAAAAAAAAAATTTTACCTAAGAAATAAGAAATTGCATTGTAGAGTTTGTGCTTCTCTTGGGAATGGTAAAAATCTTTTTTTTTTTTTTTTTTTTGAAAAGGACATTGTGGAGTTTGTGCTTCTCTTTAGCTTAAGCTTTTAGTCTTCATTTATTATTTCATTCTTTATAATCTCACCCTTATAACTGATATGAAGGTAATGACAAAAATTAAAAAGGAAATAATTAACTCTGAACTTTTCATCCTTAAAATTTAGCAAGTATGGTTATATTAAAAGAGAATTATAACAAGGGAAAGAAGAAATGTGTATGATATACAAATGCATGTAATATATATTTTTAGCTGTAGATTTTCTTTTTCTTGAGAAGTTAGTTTTTGGCCTCAACTTTCCCAAGAGCCTAATTGAGCCCAACACTATGTTTGGCAAATAGAGGGTAAGAGAAAGGAAAATAAATTGAGAGAGGGCATGGAGAGAAAATAGAAGAAAAGAGAAAAATCTCATCCTTCATGTTGTTTGGTTAAGAGGAAAAAGAGGGAAGAAAATTATTTCATTTTTTTTAAAGTAAAATTTAAACTATCTATTTCACTATTTTCTCCATTTAATTCCAATTTTGAAGGAAATTGAATGCTAGATTTGGAGTAAAACTAAATCCTTCCATTTCCTTTCTCTCCCATTCGTTTCTATCCATTCAAACAATGAAAAGGTTTCTTTTCCCTCATTTTCCCCTCACACTTTCCCTTCTACCTCTGTACGTGCCCATGAACCAAATATAGTGAAAAAGTTTTGAAGTGGTACGGTCCTCATTCCTCAGCTGCTTTGTTTTGATTATTTCTTTTCTTTAAATTACAAGAGCATTACATGAACATTGAAATAAAAGTCCAAAAGAAGAACTTTCAAATTACAAATTATGTGAAATAAATGAATAAACAACAATGGTAACAAAATAAATAAATTAAAACTCAAGTAAAGAAACCTGTATAATATGATTTTTCAAAAATGGATGGTCAAAAGCAGGTTGTTGATAAATATCAACACAATCAATCGTATCACCATCCTCGCCCTGTTAAGATTCACTAAAACCTTAAATAAGCTTGGAATAAAAATAAAAGGAATAGAAAAAAAGAAAAAAAGATGTATTTAGTACTCATTATAACCTCAATGGTTTTGATGCTTCCTTTTTGCTTTATCAAACCTTTATTTTCCAGAGTCTCAATCCTTCTTCCATCAACAAATCTATCACCTAACACATAAGATAAAGCAAATAAATAAAATATGAAACATTCTAGTTTATCGTTAATGACGTAAGCCATGGAGAAACAAAACTTCAAAAGTCACTTTTTTTTTTTAATAAAACTTCTGTCTAAAACTTAATACTTCCATAGAAAATGTGATAAAAAATATTGTGGAAATTAGGTGTTGAAAAAACCACTTGTGTGCGTGCTCACACATCTAAATATAGAGGTTAAATTTTATAAGGATGTGGTGTAAAACTTCTAATCTTAACATATCATATCATCATATGACATATTAAAGAATAGACATAATTACACCTAATCAATTCTAATATTCATCTGAAAATCCAAACCAACTAGGAGTTTATTAAGATATTATTAAATGTGGGGTAGGATGTATTGAGTTTTAAATAAATAATAAAAAAAAAGTTGATGTAACAGTCCCTCTTTACCAAATTTGGACTCCTATATATAATAGTCTAAGATTTTGCCTAAGGGTCGTCAATGGACTGGGTCGGGCCGGTCTGACCCATTTTTACTTGGCCCATGGGCACAATGGGCTATTAACTAGTTAACGAGCCGGGTCGGGCTGGGCCGAAAGAGAAAACCTTAGCCCATGACCCTACCCATGGGCAATGCCCATTTTGTCTTTAGCGAGCTGAGCTATCGAGTTGGGCCTAATGGGTTACCCATGGGCTTGTGTTAGCCTATATTTTATTATTTTTATAAGGAAAGAATCAATTTTTTATAAGGGAATAATCAATCTATTTTTTTAAAGGAAAGAATTAAAGAATTTAATACTTAATTACAAATTTTTTTTACAGTCAAATCTATTCAATTTTTTGTTTTGTTGATGGAAACCTATTTAATTTTTTTATTTATTAAGGCTTTAAATAGTTTTTTATTTTTATCTTTAATAAAAAAAAATGTCAAATGGTTAATTCAAATTTGATAGACTACTAGAAAAATATATATTTAGTAAACTAAGTTTAGCACAATTACTTTGAGTATCTTGGTGGTTATCTCAAGATCAATCCTTCATACACTTCCTATATATTTTTGTTATGAATTATGAGTAATTAGGTTGGGTCAATGGGTTAGGCCAACGGGTTAGGCTACTGGGCTAGCCCACTAGGTACCCATGGGCATAAAAACTAGCCCACGACCTGACTCACTGGCTAGTGGGCTACCCATGGGCCTCAATAACAACGGGCCGGGCTGCCCATTAGCCTGATGGGCCGTCGGGTTTCTGGATCGGGCTGTGGGCCGTGGGCTATTTGATGACCCTTAATTTTGCCAGGTGGTTTATAACTTGGGAAAAAAAAAATGAGCACTCTTTTCATTTAGTTTTCTACCTCATTAACATCAAATATATCAATTTACGTAAATAAATTAATCTATTATCACCCATTAATTAGGTAAATGCATTTATTTTCATATTTATTTTTGACAAATGAAGGTATCGAGATTTTTTCGAGTACGATTATTCAATTAGATGTATGCAGTCCTTTCATCCCACATACACCAGGTTATTATATGGGAGAATCCCATGAGGTGGCCCCTATGATTTTGGAGAGAGATTTCAAACCCAAGATCTCATGGCCTTAGAAACCACTGAGAGAACCCCTTGAAGTTTATTTATTTATATAAAAGGAACTTCAATGATTTTTTTTTATAAAATTTACGTAAGGATACTTATTATCAAAAAGAAAAAAAAATATTTGATTTGGAATAGGAAAATGTTTTTGAATGCTCTTGTTATTAAATATGCTTTTGTTTTCCGATGGTTTTTGTTTTAATGTTTTTGAATGTCATATTTCAAAGTACAAAGTCTGTCTTCAATCCCTAATAGAAACATGAAATATGTCCTATCATGTGTAATGTACATGACTCACTTGGTTAGTTAGGTTAAGTGAGTCGTGTGTGTTGGGGACATATTTTTATGTAATTGGCATATCCTTTGACAAAACGCACTTTACTTGTATTTGGGTAAATCTAAGTAGGTTCAAGATGATCATTACAAGTGGTTAAATTGAAGACATGAAGAATACTCAAGAACTGCTCAAGAAAAGTGCAAATTTGCAGGTCTCGATACCTGCTCGATAGAAGCTCGATCTGTCGAGGTTCATTAAATCTCGACAGCTGGTCGATCGATCGAGCTTACGGATTTTCAGATTATAGCCAGCATGTTTTATTCTAAAAGGCTATTTGTTTATGGGTTTGTATAATCCTTATTGGACAAGGAAAAGCCCAAGGTTTGTGTAAACCTATTTGGAATAGGAGAGCCCATTAAGCTCCTATTTAAAGGAGGTGGGAAAAAGAAAAACCTAACCCTAGAGAGCTTCATAAGGTTTTCTTTTTGAAACCCTAGCCTCCTCCTACAGAAGAAAGAGTTCTTGCTGCGTTTCTTGTACGCCTTTGGGTTTTGTAACCAAGCAAAGTCTCTTGCACCAACATTGAAGATCTTATTGGTGTTTCTATGTGAAGCTGCTGCAAATCAACTACAACAATCAAAGGGTTGCTGTGGAGTTAGTCACGTACTGGGATTCGTGCAAAGGAGTAAGCCGCGTACTGGGATCCGCGCATCAAACTGGTTAGTCACGTACTTAGGAGCCGTGCATCAAAAGGTGGAAATTGTCGCTACAAATCAAGTCCAATTGGGTATTGGGGTAAGGGTTCAACTGTAGGTTGGTAAGGTACTTGGGATTCCTTTCTTGTAACCGCTTGATTTGATAATAGTGGAGTTTCGGGAGTGGTGACCTGAAAATCACCCGGTGGGGTTTTTGCCGTTAGGGTTTTCCCCATTCGTAAACAAATCACCGTGTTATTTATTTTCCGCTGCATATTTAGTATTTGGTGATTTGTTTGTGCTTCCACGCAATTGCATGCTTAATTGATTAATTAACAACTTGGCTAATTAATTAATTAATTAGAGTTTATCACAAGGGGTCATTCAGATTGTGACCTAACAAGTGGTATCAGAGCAGGCACACTCTGATTAGGGTTTAATCTTTGCTGTGTGATCCATTGACCCCTGTTGTCATGGAAACTCTTGATTGTTTTGATTTGCATGATCTTATGTTGAATGATGATGATGATATTCAAGATGCCTATTACAAGTTTTATAATTTTTGTATGAAATCTCTTGAATATTCTGCAAAATTAAAAGCTAAATTTAAAAAGGTTAAGCTTGAAAAAGATGATTTGATTGCAAAATTGGATGAAGCCAATAATTTGAATGAGAATTTTAAAAATCAAATTTCATTTCAGGTGGACAAAATTAAGAGTTTGGAAGAGCAACTAGTTGAATTTAAAACTGAAGTTGAAAAATTAACTAGTGCCAAACTTGTTGTTGAGCCTAACTCAAAAGAAAAAGATTTTTATATTCCCCCATTTAAAAGGAATAATGAAGAGTTGAAGGCTAATATTGCTAGGATAGACAAAGGTAAAATTTCCGATGTTAACGCTGAAGTTTCTAAACCTATGTCTAAAACTCCTCCTAGGTTGAATAAAAATTCTGAATTTGTCCCCACTTGTCATCATTGTCATATTGTTGGTCATATTAGGCCAAATTGTCCTATGTTGTCAACCTCTAAGGTTAGACCTCCTTCTAGGAAGCCGAGTAGCTCTAAAACTACTCATGTTTGTCACCATTGTGGTGATTCTGGTCACACTTGCCCTAATTGTTTCAAGTTGTTTCCTCATAAGCGAGTGTCCAATAGGTCTCATCCTTTGTCTAAAGGCTCTGTACCTATTCTTAGTGAGTTATTAAAAGTTTTGAGCTTTTTGACTCAATTTCAGGGGAATTCTAATTCCTCTATGTCCTTTAGTAATCATACTAGGACACGTGCCTTTTCATCTTCATGGCCAAAGACTCGTGCTGTGTGGGTGATAAAGGATCCTAAGACTTAATTGTCTTTTTTGTTTGTCCTCTACTTTAATTCTTTCTATCTAAAGTAGGACCCTCTTTGCTTGATTTCTTATCTGCTTTTGAAATCATGCTTTCATGCATCTGCATCTTTCTATCATGCCTTCATGCATTTGCATCTTTCTTTCATGCTGTCATTTTTTTTAACATGTTTTTGTTTGTTTATTTTCAGTTTTGTTCATTTTGTTTTTAATATAAAAATAAAAAAAAAAAATTGAAAAATCAGAAAAATACAAAAACAGTGTGTGTTTTGTGTACTTTGGTATTTGTGTACCTTGGATGGCCAATGAAACAAAGTTTCTAAACTTTGTGTCTTTTGTAGCTTAGATGAGCATCCCTATGCACAACTAAGCAAGTGAGCTTTGTGGCTCTTGTTTGTGATGAGTAAGATTAGGTTATCTCTTAAAACTTAACACTCTTATCACTCTTTTTGACGGGTAGGACTAGAAAATCCTAAGAGAAAGGCATAAATAACCATCTCACCACTGTTACCCGCCAATCATAGTATGACACCTGTATGCTTCGGCATAGCAAAAGTGCAGTGTCATAGACACCTGTATGCTTCGGCATAGCAAAAGTGCAGTGTCAAAGACATTCGTATGCTTCGGCATAGCAAAATTGCGATGTCAAATGCTTAACATCTTGGGTATTTCTTTTCTCTCTTTTTATGCCCATGCATGATATGCTTAAAAGAAAAATATGCAAAGAAAATATAAAGCAAAAAGATTAAAGATGCTTTAAATATGATTGCAAGCGTGTTTTCTAGGAGATGTGGGAGTTATAGGATGTACCTTGAAGGTGATAGTCCCCATCAAACAGTTATGATTGTGTGTGAGTTAAAAGTTATTTACTCATATCTCAGATCGTCATAACATCTATACACATATGCAATCTTGCGATGTTTTTCACACACAACACGCAACATTCTTTGCTGCTTTTGATACATGTGCAGGTACAATGTGATTTGGCCATCACAAGTGTTTACATATGCTAATGTATGCTCACTAAACTGTCTTGACTTATTTTTGAAATATAAAATTGGTTAGACTTGTTTAGTGTGTGTGTGTGTTTCTGAGGATCCATGTGCCTTTAACTTCTTTTGAGAGATGATTTTGTGAGCTTAATATGTTGTTTGGATCTATGGTTGAGGTGTAAGCTGAATTGCATTCATGTCTGTGTTTTTCTCTTCTCGGAAAACTGCTTTTCACTGAAGGCTCGACACCTCCTCGACACCTTCTCGACACCTGGTCATCTGTCGAGCTTCTTAAGCTTTTCTTATCGCAATCTCGACACTTCCCTCGACACTTTGTGGATCGATCGAGAAAGTCTCTGTCCTCTCGATAGATTCTCGACACCTCTCGATTGATCGAGATTCCCTTGCATGCATTTCATTTTTTTGTTTTGCATTTTTTTGTCCATAGCATCTTGTTATTCTTTTTCTTGTAGGTCTATGGTTCTTTGTTCTCCTCGTTTCCCTCCTTGTCAGTTTTCTGTCTGTCTCCTGTCATGTCTTTTGGCTTTTTATGCCCTTTGACAATCGTGTCAAAAAGGGGGAGAAATTTGAGAATTGAATGTCATTCCTCAGGGGGAGTAATAGATTTAGGGGGAGAACTTCATGCTAAAGGGAAGAATGTTTTGATGTAACTAACTTAGGGGAAGAGTTAGTTTGATACACATTAATCTTGACATTATCTTTGTGTTGTGTATCTTTTGGTTTTGTAACCATTTACATACATCATGTGTTGGTTCTATATTTGATGATGATGTATGTGTTTCACTCTTTATCTCACATGTGTTGTTTCTTTTCTCTCTTTATACACATGTTTCTTGTTTATTTAACTTGTCATTATTTTCCACATGGTACCTTGATGTGTTTTGTTTAGTGCCTTTCAGGAAAGACAAGTTAAAGCCAAGTCAAGATTCCGAACCTTCTTCTTGCAGCAACTTCCAAGGTTCAGATCTTTTAGACTAGGCTTATTTATTCTGTAATCTTGAGTAGAATGTATTCTAGGACATTCAATGTACTCTTGTGGTTTTGTCACGGATTGCCAAAGGGGGAGATTGTTGGGGACATATTTTTATGTAATTGGCATATCCTTTGACAAAACGCACTTTACTTGTATTTGGGTAAATCTAAGTAGGTTCAAGATGATCATTACAAGTGGTTAAATTGAAGACATGAAGAATACTCAAGAACTGCTCAAGAAAAGTGCAAATTTGCAGGTCTCGATACCTGCTCGATAGAAGCTCGATCTGTCGAGGTTCATTAAATCTCGACAGCTGGTCGATCGATCGAGCTTACGGATTTTCAGATTATAGCCAGCATGTTTTATTCTAAAAGGCTATTTGTTTATGGGTTTGTATAATCCTTATTGGACAAGGAAAAGCCCAAGGTTTGTGTAAACCTATTTGGAATAGGAGAGCCCATTAAGCTCCTATTTAAAGGAGGTGGGAAAAAGAAAAACCTAACCCTAGAGAGCTTCATAAGGTTTTCTTTTTGAAACCCTAGCCTCCTCCTACAGAAGAAAGAGTTCTTGCTGCGTTTCTTGTACGCCTTTGGGTTTTGTAACCAAGCAAAGTCTCTTGCACCAACATTGAAGATCTTATTGGTGTTTCTATGTGAAGCTGCTGCAAATCAACTACAACAATCAAAGGGTTGCTGTGGAGTTAGTCACGTACTGAGATTCGTGCAAAGGAGTAAGCCGCGTATTGGGATCCGCGCATCAAACTGGTTAGTCACGTACTTAGGAGCCGTGCATCAAAAGGTGGAAATTGTCGCTACAAATCAAGTCCAATTGGGTATTGGGGTAAGGGTTCAACTGTAGGTTGGTAAGGTACTTGGGATTCCTTTCTTGTAACCGCTTGATTTGATAATAGTGGAGTTTCAAGAGTGGTGACCTGAAAATCACCCGGTGGGGTTTTTGCCGTTAGGGTTTTCCCCATTCGTAAACAAATCACCGTGTTATTTATTTTCCGCTGCATATTTAGTATTGGTGATTTGTTTGTGCTTCCACGCAATTGCATGCTTAATTGATTAATTAACAACTTGGCTAATTAATTAATTAATTAGGGTTTATCACAAGGGGTCATTCAGATTGTGACCTAACAGTGTGTTGCAAATGTCAATGACACATGTTACCTTCCTATTGGTGGTTGGAGCCAAGGCTTCAAACATATTTGGAGCCAAACTTTGTCATTTTCGAAATATTAATTGATCTAATCAAAAGTTATTAGGTCATACATATATATCGAACTAACATTGTAGTAACCAAAATTTTTGTTATGTAATTAAATAGAGTATTAGATGCACTTATTTTCATGTGTTAATTATTTACAAGAAATGGCGGCTCTATGATTTTTTTTAGGGGGTTAGTAAGAAGAAGATGAATTTTTCAATCTACATGTTTTCCTTATTACAATTTGTCCATAGTATGCACTTGTAAGAGAGTAAAAATATACTTTCATTTCATTTGGCATATTGTTTTTAATAAAGATAAACATACTAATTATTGATGCTAAGACTAAATCTTAGAAACCATTTACTGCTTCTAAATATAATAAACATATTAATTATGACAAATGTTACATCCACAACATTTCACAACAAATATTAGGTAGTAAGTTGTTAATTGTTGTTACTGGTGGACAAAAAATAATTTTAGTGGTGGATTTAAGTTAAAAGCCTATAACAGTCTGCCACTTAAGATTTACTGTGAAAGTATTGTAAAAATGTCGTGGATATAGCACTTCTCTATTAACTGTAGAGAGGGAAAATTCCCGACCTATCACAAGCTGACACGTCACACTACCAAGTCCACAAAATACAACTAATTACAAAGCTCCACGTATTGCTGCTAGGTTTTGCTATCACTATTCAGAAACCAACAGAAATTTGCCAAGTGTCATGCAAAAACCAATCACGCATCAGCACATGTAAGCGATGATATAAGTAGTCTCGCACGTGTAAGCGATGACATAATTAGCCTCGCACGTGTAAGCGATGACATAATCAGCCTTACACGTGTAAGCGATGACATAAGCGAACCAATCAAGCTGTGACATGTGTCACCAATCAGACTCCACCACGTGTCGCTCACCCACCTCCAAACTCCTATAAATAGAAGCTTTCCTAAGGCATTTCAAGGAGATCTGGGAGAAAGGACATCAAGCCATCTGAAGCACTCAGAAGTTCAGAAGCTTTGCCGGAACCAAGCCCTAAAGCCTCCAAGAACTTCAACTTCGAATACGAAGAACATTCGAAGCAGAATCATCCAAACTACCTGCCTAGATCTCAAAGTTCACTGGAATCAAGCTTGAAAGCCTCCAGAAACCTTAACAAACCACAAATCAGTGAAGCTCTACGGATTCAAGCCTCTAAAGCACCGAAGAACTTCCCCCACAAAACCTTCGAATACAAAGAACATTCGAAGAGGAATCATCCAAATCATATTCCTAGATATCAAAGTTCACTGGAATCAAGCTCAAAAGCCTCCAGAAACCTCACAAACCATAAATTAGTGAAGCTCTACGAATTTAAGCCTCTAAAGCCCCGAAGAACTTCCACCACAAACCTTCAAATACAAAGAACATTCGAAGCAGAATCATTCAAAATATCTGCTTAGATCCTAAAGTTTGCTAGAATCAAGCTTAAAAGCCTCCAGAAACATCAACAAATCATAAATCAGTGAAGCTCTACGGATTCAAGCTTTTAAAGCCCCGAAGAACTTCCATCACAAATCTTCGAAGACGAAGAACACACGAATAACGTGAAGAACAAATGATTTCTAGCAAGCTCATAGCCAGAAATTCATTGTAATTCTGTTTCAAAGATCTTTGATCCATTCTTCAGCCAAATTGAAGGATATCTTGTGTTCAAGTCAAAATTACATTTTTACAAATCCAAGTCTTTCAAGGAGATCGAATTAGAGGATAACTCTTTTGTAATCACAAAGAATTGTACCACACATTCATCAATACAAATTCGCATTTGTGAAACTATTTTACTTGTTTGACTAATTTCGAATCGAGAAATTTAGTCGTCCACATTAACTATTTTTGTTTAGTAAACTGCAAGCTAGATCTAAATACAATAAATATTTTAAGTATTGTTTCTTTCAAATTTGTTTAGATCTAAATGGGTTTTTTTATAAGGTTTAACATGAACAAATTTCTACTATTGTTCTTAGGCTATTTTGTTTGTGTTTAAAAAATCCAAGATATTGTTAAGAGAACTATATTCAAATTTAAGGTTCAATGTCTGGAGATTGACATCTTTGCTCAAGCTCTTACAGCTTTAAAATTTGAAATCTTCTCCTTAATGGGCAAAGCTTAGGTCTAATGTCTCTAGTGAACATAATTAGTTACATCCAGCCAAAAGTGGACAACTAGAAATATTACAACTAATCAAGTGCATTGGACCCAAGTCATGTCCCTCCTTAATTTAATGAGGGATCATGCAAAAGGGAATTCCAACTCAAACCCACTAATCACTACAACAAAATGTAACTACAGTGACGAATTTTAGTGAGGAAAATTTTTTCGTCACAAAAAAGTACCATATAGTGACGAAATTTATATTTCGTCACTAAATATAAAAAAAATAGTAACCTTTAGTGACGAAATTTAGATTTCGTCACTATAAGGTATGCTAAACTCAAGGCGCCAAATAAAAAGGTAGGCGGGAAACAAATGGATCTACAGTGACGAATTTTTTCGTCGCTAAAAGTTCTATTTTTTTGTGACGAAACATTTTCTTCACTAAAGGTGCTGCTAATCATGGCATTAGTGACGAAATGCAGATTCGTCGCTAAAGGCAAGCAATAGCAACGAAACTCAAGTCGTCACTATAGATTTCCTCTATATATCAATTACTCAGCTAATAATTTCCCTAGCTCATTTTTTCCCTCACTCATTCGACGAAACCGATACACTCTCTACCTCACACCGATACCCACACTCCAAGTCGCTGGCGATGCTTCGCCTTCCGTCGCCGATCTTCTCACCATTCGCAATGCTTCGCCTTCCGTCGCCGATCTTCTCACCATTCGCAACGTTTCACTCGCTAGCCATTCGCGACACTTCATTCACCGGCCGATCTACCGTTCGCGACGCTTCACTCGCCGGCCGATCTACCATTCGCGATGCTTCACTCGCCAGCTGTTCGTGACGATTCAGTCCGTCACTGATTCTCACTCTCTCAGCGTCGCCGATTCGCACTCTCTCACCATTCGCAACGCTTCACTCGCCGGCCGATCTACCGTTCGCGACGCTTCACTCACTGGCCGTTCGTGACGATTCAATCCGTTGCCGATTCTCACTCTCTCACCGTCGCCGATTCACTTCGCCTCACCATCACCGATCTACCGTTTGCGACGCTTCAGTCCTTCGCCGACCGTTTGTGACGAAGGACTGAAGCGTCGCGAATTGTAAAAATCTCTAGGCTCCTTCATCTCAAACTATTAAGGTAAAATCTCTAAATATTTTGGTGGATTTTCATATTGTTGATCTAAGCTTTTGAGGTGATATTCACATGATTAAGCCTTAAGAGTTTTGATTTGGTGAACATATTCTGATGAAGGGCTTAGGGTTTTATTTCCTTATTGTCTTGGTACATGCTTGTGATGCTAGTTTTGTGATAGATCTTTCAGGTGAAGAAATTCTTCGCCGATTCATTTTTCCTTTTGAGTTAATTTTTGTTTAATGATTCTACTTCCTTTAGGTATTTTTGCTTAATGATTCTAAATGCTTGATGTTAATTTTTTTGTTTAATGATTCTAGTTCCTTTGGGTATTTTTTTGTTTGATACAGTAATGGGTATATGCATTTTTGTTTAGTTTGGGTATTTGATATTTACTGTGTAATGGTTGTGAAGAAAGTTTCTTATATATGTACTTATCAATTGCTGTAATTCTTTTAGATTTCTATAGTTCTTTTTGTTCGGATGATTCTAGTTTGGATGGATGTGTTTTACAGAGGGACTTCACTGACATACAAGGTTATTGGTGGTGTCTAGTTTGGATGGATGTGTTTTACAGAAGGACTTCATTGACATACAAGGTTATTGGTGGTGTCTTTGATTTTTACTTCTTTGCTGGCCCTACACCTCTAGGTGTGGTTGATCAGTACACTTCTTTCATAGGCAGACCAGCTCCAATGCCTTACTGGTCTCTCGGTATGATTCACTCTCTCTCACCCATTACTTTCCTCTTCCTTTAATTTACTGCATTCATAATTTTATTGGTAAATTATTGGTGAATAATCTCAGAGGCTTGTACCTTGTTTTAATTCACTAATTAATTTGTGTGTTAAGAAGATTAGGAAATGAATGTGTTGGAAATTGACATGTTTAAGTAACACATATATAGACAACCGGAGAAGCCGGTTACTGGGATTTTGTTTTTGGCATGTATCATGTGTAATAAGGAATGGAATAGTTTGGTCAAAAGACTGGAAAAAAAAAATGATGAACTGACAGGTTTAGAAAATAGTATATAAATTGGGAGGAAAAGTTTTCACCATCTCAAAAGTAGTACTTTTTGGAGGATTGATTTGGCAAACCCATTTGTAAGATATGTAAGGAATTAGAACCACCTATTGATTTGGTTTGTTGGTAAATGCTGATAAGTGGTTGATTAAAGCCATAGGATTGGGATGCTTTGTTATTTTCTAATTGAGGTTGGTGGGTTAGTCCCCCCCCCCCCCCCCCCCTAATAATTTACTATATTTTTATCTAGATAAATGAAAAGTTATAGATTTAGGTAATATATATATACCCCCACATGGGTGTTTATTGTCATATATGATTAAGAGTTTTTATTAAATTGATTCCTAGGATTAGGTTCTAGTATTTAATGAGCTTTTACAAGCTTTTCTTTAACTTTTGTACTTATAAATTTAACTTTTTTTTTGCAAACTAAATACACATTGTTTGCAGTAACTTTGGATTTTTTTTATGAAAGTTGTAAACTTAGCTTGAGCAAAGTAAGTAAATTCTAGTTAAAAACTTATAAACACTCTATACTTGTGATTGGTTTTGTGGTGGGTTGTTGTGTTGGAGCAAGCGGGTGGCTTGCATGATGTTATAAGGTGGGTTAAATTCATATTGGGAATGTTTTTAGTTTATTGCAAATGTGAATGGAACTTGTTAATTAGATGTGATGAATATTACTTTATTCGATTTCAATACTTGTAAACACTCTATACTTGTGATGTTTGTGATTGGTTTTGTGGTGGGTTGTTGTGTTGGAGCAAGCGGGTGGCTTGCATGGTGTTATAAGGTGGGTTAAATTCATATTGGGAGTGTTTTTAGTTTATTGCAAATGTGAATGGAACTTGTTAATTAGATGTGATGAATATTACTTTATTCGATTTCAATACTTGTAAACACTCTATACTTGTGATGTTTGTGATTGGTTTTGTGGTGGGTTGTTGTGTTGGAGCAAGCGGGTGGCTTGCATGGTGTTATAAGGTGGGTTAAATTCATATTGGGAGTGTATATTTGTGTGTGCAATGTATATTTGTTTAAGTATTAATTGAGCTCAAAGAGGCAAGAACTCGGGATCAAGAGGATAATCCATAATGGGAGGACTAAACAAGTAAAAATCAAAGCATGAATGAACACTTTTCTGATTAATAAACACAAATATATTGTTGCCGAGGGTACAAGCAAGTTTTGACAAATACAAATACTCTCTAGAAACTCTTACACTCTCTCTTCTCAATTTTTCTAATCCCATCTAAGTGAAGGGGAAGACCATATTTATGCACTTAGTTCATCCCCCAATAATGGGTTATCATGCTGGATGTGAGATGGTGTTTGTCTCATCAAGCATCTCCTCCTTTCTTTTAACGATGAAAATGGACTTTTGGGATGTAAAGCAATTTTGGCTGGTCATTCAACATTTAATCCAACACTTTGTTTTGAAACAGACACATGTGAAGTGATCTCAAATGTTGTGAACGAGAACTTGACACTGGTCATATATAATCATAAAGGTAAGATTATTCATGAGTCTTTTTTTTTTTCTTTTGTATGTGGGCTAAAGCTAACTAAAAGTTATCTTTCTTTTATCTCCAGCTCTCTTTCTCTTTTGTGGCTGAAGAAATTGTGAGGAACAAGGTGAAGAACACAAGTTAACTTTAGATTTTTTTTAAAAGTTGTAAACTTAGCTTGAGCAAAGTAAGTAAATTCTAGTTAAAAACTTATAAAATTATATACTTGTGATGTTGGTTTATGGTGGGTTGTTGTGTTGAAGCAAGCGGGTGGCTTGCATGGTGTTATAAGGTGGCTTAAATACATATTGAGAGTGTTTTTTATTTCTTGCAAATGTGAATGAGTATTTTTTATTAGATGTAATGAATATTATTTGATTTGATTTAAATACTTGTAAAACTCTATACTTGTTACTCTTAATGCATTGTTAGAAATGTTTCTTATAAAATAGTTAATGTTTTTACTTTACAATTTTAACGAAGTATTGTTTTTATATTTGTGCAGATTTCTTATTGGTGGCTTTTAGGGGATTTACTTTTGGCATTACTTGAAGACATATGAGGATATCTTCTGTTAGTTCTAAAATAGGGTTCAGGTAGAGTTATTGTATGTATTGCAAACAATTATTGTATGGAAGGAGTTTGAATTTGATACTTGTTTTATTTTTTACTTGTGGAATGTATGGATCTTTTTTTATAAATGTTTTGTTGAAATAAATATGTTATTCAAATGTGAGGTTTTAATAATGTAATGACAGGTTACAGATTAATGTCAAAGCCATGAAAAAAATAAAAACAAAAAATAAGTTTTAGTGACGAATTTTTTCATCACAAATATATCAACAAAAAATTGTTTTAGTGACGAAAATTTCGTCACTAAATATAGCAAAATTTTGTCACTAAATATAGCAAAATTTTGTAAGAAATGGTTTTAGTGACGAAAATTTTCGTCACTATATGTGCCTGGATTTTTTTAAAAATAGTTTTAGTGACGAATTTTTTTGTCACTATATATACCCGAACATAGTTTTAGTGACGAAATTATTCGTCACTAAATATGATTTAGTAAACTAAAGTGCTTTTAGTGACGAAATATTTTCGTCACTGAATAGTGTTTTTAGTGAGGAAAACATTTAGTGACGAAACGTTTTCGTCATTAAAAGTTTTTTTTTTTTAAATCAAATCGGACTTTTAGTGACGAAATTTTTCGTCACCAAGACTTTTAGTGACGGGGCTACAGTGACGAAATGAGTTTCATCACTAAAAGTCCAATTTCGTCACTAAAGATCCTTAGTGATGAAAAACTGGACTTTTAGTGACGAATTTTTTCGTCACTGAAAATACATTTTGTTGTAGTGAATTCCACCCGACAATTCTTACTACATTGGCACAACTAATGCGTGAGAGTGCCTGACGGTGGCACTTCCCAAGCACTTGAAATCAGCTCTTTCACCATAAGAAATGATGACCCACTAAGCACCTAGAATTTGGAAATTTATGGACTTATTTTTTATGGTAAAAGAGCAATAGTAAAAATATAAGAAATTTTACAATATTATTTACAATAATTGAGTTAACAAGTTTTTAATTGTTCTTATTTAGACCTATCACTGACATAATTTTCTTAGCTACCATTAACAGTTTGCCAGCTTTGCCGGGTGTGAAACTTTTTATCAGATTTTTGTATCAATAAACTTTCACTTGTAAAAGCGTTTCATTAGTTAGAATATTAACTTACATGTTCCAATTATTCACCTATATTTATTATTTAATAACTGATCCTTTTTCCACTTGCCAACCCAACCCAGTCAATATTCTTCAATTCAAAACAACTCTTTTTTCTCTATTCTCTCTCCATTTCCCTCCAATGATAAGGATCAATCATCCACCATCACCAAGAATTCAATCACCCCATCTGGAGCAATACTGAAGCTTTGAATCTCGTCCAGTCCACCCTTTCTTGCCCCTCGAACTCCGAGGCTGCCCGCGCCTCCGTACTCTCTAAATTAGTCAAAATATGACCCTGATTTTGATTTAGTCCTTCAAGCCATTAGCTATGCACTCAAAAACTCCACCGACCCTATCGAAGAAGATGACTCGGACTTTCCCAAAGAGTACCAAATTGAAATTCGTTAACCCTATCTTACTGGAATGTAGTGTTCAAACTCAGATTCATTCCTTCATGAGTTTTTCTGTTCTTCTCGTTCACTCAGTTAACCTAATGAGGCTTCTATTAGGTTACTTTTTGTGTGGTTCCAATAGCAATTCCGACTCTTTTGTTAATTTTGGTGCTTCTCGGTAGTGCAGCATTTGACTTGTTGTCTTAGTCTGGTTTGTTTATGAAGTTACAGATTCATTAAAAAGAAAGATAGAAAATTGTGCCTCAAGGATATTATAGAAAATATAATTGGACCACAAACAACAATAGTAAGTCAAATGATAACTGTGTAAACCAAAAGGTTTTCACCTTTCTGAGATCTCAACAATATGTGAATTATTACTTCGCACATTGTGTTGAATAGCCAGGACCTCCGAAATAAAAATGGGTTCCAAAGCCTCCATTGGTATTATATTCTACTTTTACATTAGAGCAAGATGGTCTTGTAGCCAATGTATTCAGGCTTTGAGGCTCCACATCTCTGAACTTGCCACTGTTATCGGTATATTCAATATTTCGAAAAAAACTTGCTTTTCCACCGCCTTCATTGCCAAAATGGCCACTCCCCATTTGAGTCCTTGTGTGATTACCATTCGGTTCCGAGTTGTAAACCTCTCCACCCCAACTAATTTTGCTAGCACTACTCGCTAAATATTTGAAGATGGAGCCAGGCCAATACCCAAGTACCTGATCTTGCACTTGGAGCCACCAATTTCCATTCTCCTGAAGCATATAATAAGTTCAAGAATTTAGTGAGCAGGGCATGTACACAAATTTTAAAGACTACAAAATCTCCCATAGGAAATGTCAGTTTTGCTTGGTTATGATTGGAATTATATAATGGCTTGAGTATGATAACGGTTTTAGAAAGAGTCAAAAGTATTTTCCCCAAAGTCCTTGTCTTAGCATGTACATACATACGCTATTTTAGAAAGAGTATACTTTGGAAATATATTTTTAGAGAACTATAATAGTATACATTTTCCCCTAAGTCCCTTGTCCTTCTCACACGTTGAGGAAGAAAAGAAGAAAAAGGGCCATTCGGCCATTTTTGGTTATTGAGAGCTGACGAGAAAAATCAGAGAGGGGCAGAGAGAAAAACAGAGAAAGATAGAGAGTATGTGTGAGTGGAGTCCAAAACTGAAGAGAGAAACACAACGGGTTAGTGAGAGTGAAAAAGAAAAAAGAGATAGTTTTCTTTACTCAAGTTACACACATGAAGATAAATTGGTGGCGTTCTCTTGAAGGTTTCTAAGTGATATAACCTTTGAGAGCTAAAGTGTTCAAAGGGAAGATTTTTACTACTAGTTTTGTAGCGAGATTGTATTGTTAACTCAAGTTTGGCATAAACTTGAGAGTTGTAATTTCTATTTTTTATAGTAAATTTTTCAGCCATGTATTTTTTCCCTCTATACTAAAGAGTTTTACTCGTAAATTTTGGTGTTCTTGTGTGGTTACATTTCTATTGGTGCTTGCTGAAATTTTTGTTTCCATAATATTACTATTTCTTGGTAGTTATTTATTTTAATTCACACAAAGACATTGAGGGGATTTAGGGATTTTCTCCAACTATATTGATCCTTGTCATGTGAAATGCACATAATAGGACACATGTCATCTTTCTATTAGTGGTTAAAACCAAACAGTTTCCTAATTACATGTACAAAGTTACAAACACAATCATAATAATTAAATGCATTATTCTAGGATATATAGCTCCATATGAAGACTTATTCATTATAAATTTTTATTAATAACAACCATATTTATCAAATTTCATATATAAGCACAAACAAAGATGAATAGAAATCATATTATGTTATACATTTCTGTGCTTTGCCTGATTCCAAAAAAAAAAAAATTGTAATTTTTTATTGGAGTAATATCATTTATTCATTTTCATATAGTACCCACAATTTTCATATATCCTCATTTTAAAAAAATAATAATAATAATCATTGAATGTCATTTTAGTAGTTAGAAAAAAAAATTGTGAATTTGTTTTATATTAGAATAACTGTTTTAGGAGATAAAATTATGTCTCACCTTGTAGATGGCTATGCCTATATCAAATTGAAGCGTAGCGTTGGAAGCAGGTTCTATGGGAGAACCAAGGACAAATTTTTGGTTTACTTGCACGAAACCAGGACATTCAAGATTGAAGAATCCTTCATTTTGGTAGCCATCGCTCTTAATTACAAGAACAAGTTAGTTCAAGAAACACTTGCATGAAATATTTTACTTACTAACTGCTGTTATGTGGTAAAGGTAACTATTCTAATGCAAATTTAACTTCTATTTGAAAGGGAATAAACAAATTAAGTTACAGTCCAAAATGTGAAAACCCTTGTTTTGTTGTCACGTGAAGTAACCTGAAACAATGAAATGAAATGTTTATCAACTTATTAATTAAAAAATTTATATCAATTTTCTTAATTGCATTCAAATAGCACAAGTTTCTAACAATATCAAAGTTTTTGGTTTTAAACTTTCATTTTTGGTCATTTTGTGTTGGGTTCTCGTGAAGTTGATGATAATAGTTCTTCACTCATTTTGCCTCTGGTGTAATATGTCTTGTTTAATTAACAACCAATAAATATATATATATATATATATATATATATATTTTACACAATAAATTTACAAACTTACCCTCCATCCAGCTTCCACCGTATTTAATTCTCCAGAAGGACCTGATGCAACCCATATTTGAGCAAGACTAAATTCTCCATAAGAAACAAAAGGGCTCCATACGTTTAATGATGCTCGTGCTCCATAATATTCGCCACCCTCCAATTTGACAGCGGCATACTAGTTCAAAATATCAAACTCATATGTAAGAAATAAATTTTAATTTATAAATGAAATAGATTAACTCTGACTGTAATTAGTTTAAAGAATACAAATATGACATAATTTTATATATGTAAAAATATCATGTCATTTGATGAAAAAGGATTATACCTCATGACCACTGGAATCATAAAAGCTATGATTAAGTTTTCTTCTATGTGTTATCCATTCATTTTTTTTGTGTTCGTCTTATGGGGACTGTTCCTTCTGGGCATTGTCCATTTTTATGCCAATTTTGAAATAGCTCAGCTTGGCATGAATTCTCTTTTGGACTGCGTGGGATTGAGTTGGGTTTCATCTAATCAACCAAAGTCAAATTACTAGTTTTAATCCTCAATAATCATAATAAAAAGCTAGAATAAAGTTATTCATATGACCTAAGACATTGCATTATGGAGTTAGTACTTCTCTTTAGCTTTTTTAATCTTCATTTATTATTATTATTATTATTTTAAAATAATCTCACCCTTATAACTTATATAAACGTAATGACAAAAATAAAAAATATAAAGGGAATAATTAACTATCTGATTTTTTTATCCTTAAAATTTAGCAAGGAGGCTAATATTAAAAGAGAATTATAAAAAAGGTAAGATGAAATGTGTATGATATGCAAATGCTTGAGAAGTTAGTTTCCAGCCTCAACTTTCGCAAGAGTCCGATTGAGCTCAACACTATGTTAGGCAAAATTAAGGGTAAGAGAAAGGAAAATAAATTGAGAGAGGGCAAGGAGAGGAAATGGAAGAAAAGAGAAAAATCTCATCCTTCAAGTTGTTTGGTTAAGAGGAAAAAGATGAAGGAAATGATTTCAAATTTTTTTTAAAAACATTTTTTTTAATTAAAATTTAAACTATCTATTTCACTCTTTCTCCATTTACTTCCACATTGGAAGGAAATTGAATGGTGGATTTGGAGTGAAACAAAAACCTTACATTTCCTTACTTTCCCTTTCATTTCCATCCATTAATAAAATGAAAAATTTTATTTTCCCTCTTTTTGCTCTCCACTTCTCTGCCCATGAACAGATATAGTGGAAAAGTTTGTCCTCATATCTCAGCTGCTTTGTTTTGATTATTTCTTTTCTTTATATTACAAGACCATTACATGAACATTGAAATAACCTCCAAAAAAGAACTATCAAATTACAAATTATATGAAATATATAAACAAACAACAATGGTAACAAAATTAAGTAAAATACATAATAAATAAATTAAAAATCAAGTAAAGAAACCTGTGTAATATGATTTTTCTGAAATGGATGATCTAAAGCAGGTTGTTGATAAATATTAACACAATCAATTGTATCACCATCCTCTCCCTGTAAAGACTCACTAAAACCTTAAATAAGCTTGGAATATATATAACATTATGAATCAAAATAAAAGGAAAAGATAGAAAGAAAGAAAGATGTATTTAGTACTCATTATAACTTCAATGGTTTTGATGCTTCCTTTTTCCTTAATCAAGCTTTTATTTTTCATTGTCTCAATCCTTCTTCCATCAACAAATCTATCACCTATCACATAAGATAAAGCAAACAAAAAATACATGAAACATTCTAGTTTATCGTTAATGACGTAAACCATGGAGAAACAAAACTTCAAAAAGTCACTTAATTTTTAATAACACTTCTATCCAAAACTTAATACTTCCACATGTGTGCATGCTCACATGTCTATACATAGAGATTAAATTTGAGTCTAAATTTGGTCAGGATAGAATGTAAAAGTCATGTTTTACATCATCCACTAAAAGATTGTCATATCAGCATTTTACTTAAAATTCAATAAATTCTATCACACCTAATAATATTTTAATAAACTCCTAATTTGGTTAGATTTATATATGAGTATTAGAATTGATTAAATGTGGCTGTGCTTATTGTTAAATATGTAATAAGATGATATGATATGTTAGGATTGGAGGGGTAAAACATGAGTTTTACACCACATCCTTATAGCATTTAATCTCATTAAATATTATAAGAATGTGACGTAAAATTCAAGTTTTACCCTCTCCAATTCTAACATATTATATCATTGTATCACATATTAATAAATAGACACAATCACACTCAATCAATTCTAATATTTATCTTAAAATCCAAACTAATTAGGAGTTTATTAAAATGTTATTAGGTGTGTAGTAGGATGTATTAAGTTTTAAGTAAAAAAAAAAAAATCTGATGCGATAATCATTTATTGGATAATGTAAAAGATGAGTTTTACACCTCATCCTTACCAAATTCTGATTGGGCCAGGTGGTTAATTCCTTGAAAAAAAATGAGCACTTTCTTTATTTAGCTTTCCACCCAATTAAGATCAAATATATAAGAATACTTATTATCAAAAAGAAAAAAATATTTGATTTGTAATAGGAAAAAGTTTTGTTCCAAGCATGTTTACTGTTTAGAGCCTTGAGCTCTAACTACCAATAGAAAGATGACATATTCATAATGTTCTTAATATGTATGTCTAATTGCCAAGAGGTTTCCTGCTCAACTAGCACTTCTTGGTATTTCCAACAAAAACATCTAAGGTTCAAATCGTCCAACCCCATTGTAACTTTTAAATTATTTTTAAAATAAAATAAAATATGTATAGTGCACTAATGATTTATGTCAAAAATATATTTATAAACATGTCATTGAAAAGATCCAAAAAATGTAAATTATTATTTCAACTAGAGGCGGAGCCAGAAAAATTTCTCAAAAGGAAGGGGGGGGGGGGGGGGGCATGCCCAATGTATCATTATATTCTGATAGTTTTAACTCTCTATATAAATGCGTGTGACTTTATTTTTGAAAAACAATAAAAATATTTTGCTAAAGAGATTTACTTATATCTTTTTATTAACTTATACTTTAAATGCTCCTAAAATTAACGACTTATATATGACAAAAAAGTCAATATTAAAGGAAAATAACGGAGACAACAATAAATTAAAGGGCATTTATACTTTTTTTTTAAGTGAAAGGGGGCCATCAACTAAAATTTACTCAATATTTAAAGTTTTTAACATTAAATAGAGGGGGAGGGGGCATTTTTGGAAAATCCAGGGGGGCCATGGCCCCCCTCCCTTTGCCTAAGATTTCAACACATTTAATATTTAAAATTTCAATTAATTTAAGCTTAATTTTTTTTTTTTTTTTTTTTGAATGCGCTTGTTATTAAATATGCTTTTGTTTTCTAATGGTTTTTGTTATAATTGTTGCTAAGTAAAGAAATATGAGAATGAATGCCACATTTCAAAAGACAAAGATTGGCTTCAACCACTAATGGAACATATGTCCTATCATATGTAATGCACATGACTCACTTAGTTAGTTAGGTTAAGTGAGTCACGTGCATTGCACATGTCAAGGACACATGTTATCTTCTTATTGGTGGTTGCAACCAAACGTTGTCCTTTTTGAAATATTAAACTAATAAGAAGTTATTAGGTTGTACATATATGGAACTAACATTATCGTAACCTAAATTTTTGTTATGTAATTAAATAGAATATTAGATGCATTTATTTTCATGTGTTAATTATTTATAGGTAGTAGCGTCTCCAGGATTTATTTTATGAGAGTCTGTAAGAAAATGAATCTTTAATAAAAGATGAATCTTTTGATCTACATGTTTTCCTTATTACAATTTGTCCATAGTAAATACTAGTAAGAAGATAAACAATATACTATTAGTACATTTGGCATACTGTTTCTTAATACAATGAACATATTAATTCTTGTTATTAAGAAAACTACAAGCAAGATCTAAATACAATAAAATTTTAGCTATTGTTTATTTCAAATTTGTTAAGATCTAAATAGGCTTTTAAGAGGTTTAAGATGAACAAATTTCTACTCTTTTTTTTTTTTTTTTTTTTTGGTTTAAAAAAACCAAGATATTGTCAAGAGAATTATATTCAAGTTTATTTCAGCTAGGCATTAAAAAAAATTAGGTCTAAGGTGTTCAATTTTTTTTTTTTTTTTTTTTTTTAATTTTAGGAGGGTCAAGTAAAAATATATTAAAAAATATATATAATTATTTTTTTGTCAGCTCAGGGGGTTCACCAAGACTGTACTAGAGCTGCCCTTGTTAATAGGTGGTACATAAATTAATTATTTAGAAAAAAAATGAATTTTTATAATTATTTTCTAAGATTTGTTCAAGAAAATAATTTCTTTAGAATAAGACATTATGACTCAAATTGATTTTCTTTTGGCAAAAATTTAAACAAAGTGACGTAGCATTTTAATATTAAAAATGATATTTTAATATTTTAATGGACAATAAATTTGCAATTTTAATAAAAAGATGTGAGATTTTAATGCGGTAAATGAATTAGTGTCTTGCATTGTAACTCCCAATTTATTTTAGAAACTCCCATCATGACATAATAAGTATAAAAATTATGCAAATAAATGGGCTATAACTCCCATGCCATGTATAAAGAGAGGGCTTTGACAATCGAGATGGCCTAAATCTACTTAAAGAGAGGAAGATTCACACCTCAATCCAGTTGTCTTGGGATTCTTCAAATAAATTATATTTGTAATCTTTATATATCTCTTGTATTTTTTGTTGTGTTGCACCAACAAAAAGTATAACAAAGGATAAAAGCAATTTTTACTAACATTTAATCAAGATTATAAAAGACATATTTTTAAGAGGAATATAAAAGATAATTATACGCTTAAATTAATAGAAATTATTAAATATTTATTCTATTTTTTGAAGCAATTGATTCACATCCTTGACTATAATTAAATTTCATAAATATTATAACATATATTAAGTATCAAACTTACCCTACTAACGCTAGGAACAGGGCACCTGAGGCACCCATGATACTGCTCACCCCCCCCCCCCCCCCCCCCCCCCCCCCCCCCCCCCCCCCCCCTTTTCTCTCTCGAAATTGTTATCATTGCATGAAATGGTGTATGTGCATTGTTATGAGATTCATTCTTTATGTGGTTTCCATTCTTACAGGATCAACATTCACATGTTGAGACTTGGGACCAACAACAAAAAACCACTCACCATATCTAAATCCAAGCTGCTACCAATCAAATTTGACTCAATCACTGCCGAAATCTATTTGCAGCGGAGGATGTAAGGTTTGTTTTGTGTGTTTTGGAGCAATATGTGGGATGGATTGACAATGGGAGATATTATATCTTGAGGTTAGACGCTCCATTTCACAATCTTGAAAATATCACATTTATGAGCAAAATATTATGCACGTATTTCTGCAATACTTTTTCACCCACATATATTTTCATAACACTTAAACAATATTGCTATAAATCTCTTGGCAAACAGACCCTAAGTTTTGGACCCAAAAAAAAAAAAGTAGAAACTAGAAAGTGTAATACAAAAATGAGAGCCAAGTCGGGCCCTGTGTGCTAAAACTCATCACATGTGCTCTACTGACTATTAGGGCATGTTTGGTAGACCGTAGTAGACTCTGTAATTTAATATAGTTATTTCTATGATTTAGTTATTCTTTAGTTTGGTTATATTTTTATTACAAAGAATAGTCATTCATTATGAATAGTTATTCTTCAAAATGAGGAATAATTATTCATCTTTAAAAGGTTGTATTAGCTATTCCTTAGTAAGTGCAATAATTTCAAAACTTAATATATTTCAAAATAAATAAACTTTCCATATACATCAAACAATTATAAAAATAAAAAATCATAAAAAATAACACATATCTCTCTTAAATTTAAAAATAACAATTTTTAAGGAGATATAATTGTATGAGTAAGATATTTCCTAAAATAAATGTTAAGTGTCATTCTAATGCTATAACTCACAACCAAACTAATGAATATGTTTAGTTATTACATTACACTACACTTTATTACTAGTAATAAAGATTACAATTCATGTCGTAATCTTCATTCAGTGTACCAAACGTATCCTTAGTGTACATTTGGTATGCTGTAATAGCTCCTATAATAGAATAGTTATTTATGTGTAATAGCAATTCGTTCATTTGGTTACATCTTTATTACATGGATTAGTTATTACATTAGAATAACTATTCTTTAAATTGAAGAATAGCTATTCCTTTTTAAAATGGATGTAATAGTTATTCCTTAGTGCATATAATAAGTTTTAAAATTAATATATTTCCAAAAATATAAAGTTTCCTTATACATCATCATTTACAAGCTTTCCATATGCAACAACCAAACTTATGAATAGTAATAGTTATTCTATTACAATGTTTTCTATTCCTAGTAATAAAGATTACTATTCTTAATGTAATTTACATTTGGTATACCAAATGTATCCTTACTCTCTCACTACTCTTCACACATCCAAACAAAAACCAATTGCAAAACCAAAAAAAAAACAAAACCCACCCCCATGTGGCAGACATAAAATACACACTAGCACACAAAACAAATGTGAAACTAAAGGTCTGTTTGAATACCGGTTATTTGCTGATTAAAACTTATTACTGAAAACACTGTAACAAAATATTTTTTAAACAGAAAAACACTATTCACTTGCTACTGTTCTACTGTTCATGCGTTTTTGTGTTTTGGCTAATCCATGAACAGTGCCATGGGACCAGCCAAAAAACGCAAACGTAGAAGCAACGCGTCTCTAAACAAACGCACACTAAGCTATTCACTTGGACCCACCTCCAACACCCAAAATTTTCTTTTTCTCTAATATTTTTCCCTCTCTTTCATTTTACGGCTACACATACATCACCAATTCACAAACTCTATTCTGTACCGCAATTAAATATGTGACATATCCCTCATCATTTCCTAAGCTCACAATTTCCTTAAAATTATATACAAATTGAAAATATCACATTTATGAGCAAAATATTGTACAAGGGTAAAATCGCCCATTTAATTAAATTTAAAATTCCGTAATTGACGAGGGTGGAATTCCATATCATCATGAAATTCAACTTAAAAGTTAAAAGCAAGGTTTCTAATATGTGAAGAAGTGTTATGTCTATAATATTTTTACAACAAAATATAGGCGATATGTTGTTGTTGGTTTTTATTTGAACTTACTATTAAAATTACTTTTTTTCTCACCAATAATAACCAATAACAACTTGCCACATAAGATTTATTGTATAAAGTTGTGAACATAATATTTCTCTTCTAACATAGAGTATATATTTTGCTAACCTCAATGCTACAATTACTTAATAACCTTGTTTAACAAATCTTTTCTTTTTGGGTTTGTGAACTGCGTATCACACTAAAGCTTTCCCATAATATTATTATTATTATTATTATTATTATTATTTAAGAAAAGGCTTTCCTATACTAAATTTTTTTTCCCTGATTTTTTGGTGGAATTTTATCTGTGTTTTTATGGGATTAAAGATAACCCTTTAGCATCTCAAAGCTAAGTTCCTCAAACTCCTACAACTTTAAAAATATTTGTCTATAAAGCTGGGAAAATTTTTTGCCTATAAATTAGGGAACAATTCAGAACAAATGAATCATTCGTTTCCTTCAAAAGCTCAGTAGAATTTCTCTGTCACCATCTCTCAAAGCACCCAAAAGAACATGAAATTCCCAGAGAAAAATCTCTCATTTCACTTTACAATACAAATAAAAGACCTAATTGATCTGAGCACACTATTCATCAAGAGGCAGGCATCCTGACATCAAGTATGGTTGTCAAAGCATATTTACTTTGCAGACATCATAGGGAAGGCTTATGAATTAGCGATTCGAAAAGGGAATATAGTGATCATCGAATTATATTTTCCTTTTAACCAGATATGCATTATTTTTTATTGGTATGACGTATTTTATTTATTTATTTTATAATTCATTATATTGGGGTGAGGATTTAAACCTTGATAACTCCGTTGTAAACACCTGGAGATGTTTACCAAACGAACTATATATATATATATATATATATATATTAGCTTTTGAGAAATCAACTTTAATAAGATACAAAAGTTAGTGCAAATAACCTACTGCTGAATTTCTTAACATCATATATTCAGGTTAGGCCAAAAAACATAAATACCTCCATGGGATTTGGATTAGTTGCAAACTGCTATTTTGGGATTTCAATTTTTCCTTATGGCTCATTAAAGTTTACATATTCGCAAAATTGACCTCCAGACTAACTTTTGTTTGCTCTTAGTGGTGGAAAGGAATTAACTGATTTGCATGAAATGAAACACACATAATAATAAAATACAATATAATGAATATGCTTTTTTTTGTGAAGTTTTTTACATAATTACATTACAATTTTAATTAGTATTTAAATGAATTGCTTTTAATTTTTAAAATTGTCTCAAATATTATATATTCATATGATGTGTGTAAATATGTGCATCATAGATAAATTCTCTCCCCCCCCCCCCCCCTTCTTACAACTTTGAAAATTGAAATTGTAAGGTTGAGTTTTATCAACCATCTTTGTAACATCCCGTCAGTTAAAAAAAAAAAAAAAAATGTAAAGTCGGCATTTTTGTGTGGACCACATGTGCCCCCACCTAACCCCACTCCCCACCACTCATTTTCACCCACCTCTCTTCTCTCTTTTGGCCGGCTCCCTCTTTTCTTTCTTTCATTTTCTTTCTTTTCTCTTTACTGAAACACACAAACTCACTTCCACACTCACCCGCCGGCCTCCACTCCAAACCACACCATCTCACCATCATTTTTCCGGCAAGATCACCGGAAAAATACTTAGGAGCCCCAAAACATCTTCATCATTTTATTTGAGGTAAAAATTTCTCATCTTTTTGGTGGGTTTTACACTTTTGCTTGAAGTTATTTTTATCTAAGCTTTAATAATGATACCCATGTGATTTATGAGCATTGGAAGTGATATTTATGTGTTTTTATGTATGGGTTTTGTATTGGTGGAATTATTTGATGAGTGGGTATCTACTTTGTGCTATTGATGACTACTTAAGGCTTATGTATGGTGGAAAATTTAGGGGTTTTAAGTTATAACATGTGATGGTTGGTAAATTTAAATTTTCCATTGCCGTTGGGTTTATTTGGAGTTAGTTGAAGTTCTAAATTTCTTATCTTGGAGGATATATTGATTTTGCTTTCATGGGTCTCTTAATGATGTAGTGTAAATTTTATGGAAGCTAGTCATAATGTTGGAGTTGATATTAAATGAGTTAACTCTATAAATTGGAGTTTATGCCTTGTGAATCAATTTGTTGAGAAACTAGGGAAGTGGAATATATTATTATTGATGATGTTAAATACTAGGCCTGTCTAATTAAGTGATTATTTGGCAAATTCCTAAATTGTGGCTAGATGCAATTTCAAGTTCTATACTTATTGTGATAGGTTTACTTGATATTGTTAGGTTCTAGCTAATCTCCTTGGAGCTTGGAGAATTAGGATTTTGCAGTTGCGAGGTAAATAGCTTTTTAATGGGATTTTGAAAAATAACCATGTTATATAAATGTTTTTGGGTTAGACACACTTTTGGAAACTACCTATGGAAATTATACTTTCCTAAAAACTATTGTGTCGTAACCTTAATATATATATATATATATATATATATATATATATATGAAAATGCATCATATTTGGTATTGCATTTGGGGAAATGCATGAATTTGTTGATATGGATAAATGAGCATCTTTTGTTTAATCTTGATAAGAAAATCTTGAATTTTATGGTGTATTGGAATATTTAAGATGCTTATCTTGTCTAAGTACTTGGGAAATTGACAGAAAATCTTTTTGACAAGAATGAAGTTGAAAACCTTACAAACTTTGTAGAAGTTAGATTATTTAAGGTTTTCTGAAACTACCTGAATACGATCTATGTGTTTCAAAGTAATGTAACCTGTGAGTTTATGTTGTTTTAACACCATGCCATGTGTGATTTCCCGGTGATCACCCGATTTGGTTTCCGTAGTCTTTGTGACAATGGAATCAAATCAAGGTTAGTGCCCTTTCACTTTGGATGACGCGTTCTTCCCTGCTGTCCATGGGGGGAAGAGGTTCCTTGATTGTGTGTGGGTGAGGCTGCTGTCCATAGGGCCAATAGACCATATGCAAGAGAGGTCCTATTTGACGCGCTCTCTCTGCTGCCCATGGGGGGAGAGAAAAATCTTGAGGGTATGGGTGAGGCTGCTGTCCATGGGGCCAAGAGTCTACATACCAGAGAGGACAATATCATGCCAGTTGTGAATGGGTGGATCCCCTGACCGGTCTATGTGGTAGTATGGTATATTTGTGATAAATTACCGTATTTAGATTTTATGGCTTTGGAAATTATATTGTTAGTGCTCACAGATTATAGTATATGGTTTCAAGGTATTTACTTTGAGAATCTTGTATTTCATTATTAAATCATTCTTGTCATATTATTATTATTGAAGATGAAACTTGCATTTCCCCCATCCCCATTAATTATGCTACTTACTGGGCGTTAGCTCATCCCACCCTTTAACAGTTTTTCAGAGTTATTAGTTATACCTTGGATATGAAGCTTACTTCGTTGGTGATGATTGAAGTGCTATGTTAAATTTGGAGACTTTTGCTGTAAATGGTTGGTGACTCGACTTTGCTATATTCACCGAGACATTAATTAATTCTATTGGAGGTTGGTCACTTGAGGTTTGTTAGCCTTAGGCGTGGTAGGCCTAGACTCGATATTAAGACTCTTTATTCTTAATAAGATTGTGATTTTGTGTAATCCAAGAGTTTTGTAATATATTCATGTATTATGTGGAAGCACATGATTTTTAGTTTTGTTCATAAATGTGTTATAGAGCTCTGACTTGTAATGTGGAGATTTATGATTATATATCCTTATCATGTGGAAATGAAAGGAAAATAAAGATCTCCTAAAGTTGGTTGTCCATAAAGGGGAAAAAAAAATCTACAGGTATCTTTGGGATGTATTTCTCATGCTTTGGACCCCCTTGGGTTTGGGGTGTGACAATCTTGTTGGCTTTATTCCGTGTCAATTTGCTTGTAATTTAGCACTTAGTAACCCTGTATTTAGGTGGGATTCATGTAAGGGTAGTGTGTGAAGAGAGTGTGAAGAATTGTTCAACTTTGTGCCAAGAAGCAGGGACTCACAGCTAGGACTCACGACTGACTTGCGGCTTGCAAGCCGCCAACTACTGTGCACGTGAGAAGCATGCGGGGAGGTGAAAGGTCACCAGCTGTCGCACTACAGGACAAAAGTCCTAGGCTGGCCAGGCCGTTATCTCGCGACTTGAACTCGCGACTTGAACAAGTCGCGAAGCCAAGCCGCCAACCAGCCCTGTTTGGAAAAATCTGACTCTTCGTATTCCAAACACACATCACTATATATAGACCCTTATACCCACGAAATGTAGAGAGCTTCCAAAGAGAATTTTGAGAGAGAAACCCTAGAGAAAAACAAGATTGCCTCATCCCCAATCTTCATCTAAGAGACTCTTCAAATTCCTCTACTCTCTTACTCTCCATTGATACATCCTTGAGAGGTCATTGACCAAATCCTTTTCTCATCACACCCACGTCTGTGAGAAGGTTCATTTGGTGCTAAGGGAAGTAATTTGGAAGGAACCAATATTCATTGGTTGATGCTATGGTTTAGTAGCGGAATCCGGTAAGCTAGAAAAGAAAAAGGTTCGGCGCAACCTCGTTGTAGCAAGAAGCTTGGAGGGCTTAGGTACCTGGGTAGATTAGGCTTGGAGGGTCTATTGTTGTTCATGTATCCCAACTACATTTTCTAGTGGATTATTGACCGCTTGGAGGGCGGCGAAGAGGTTTTACGGCGAGGGCTTCGGTTTCCTCTTCGATAACACATCGTGTGTTGTCCTTGTGTTTGCATCTCTCTTCCCTTTATCTTTACCATTTAATTACTGTTGTGTTTGTCACGAGTTCAAGTCGCGAGATAATGGTCTGGCCAGCCTGGGACTTTTGTCCTGTAGTGTGACAGCTGGTGACCCTTCACCTCCCCGCATGCACATGAGAAGCATGCGGGGAGGTGAAGGGTCACTAGCTGTCGCACTACAGGACAAAAGTCCCAGGCTGGCCAGGCCGTTATCTCACGACTTGAACTTGTGGACAAGTCGCGAGGCCAAGCCGCCAACCAGCCCTGTTTGGGAAAATCTGACTCTTCGTATTCCAAACACACACCACTATATATAAACCCTTATACCCACGAAATGGAGAGAGCTTCCAGAGAGAATTTTGAGAGAAAAACCCTAGAGAAAAACAAGATTGCCTCATCCCCAATCTTCATCTAAGAGACTCTTCAAATTCGTGTGAGAAGGTTCATTTGGTGCTAAGGGAAGTAGTTTGGAAGGAACCAATATTCATTGGTTGATGCTATGGTTTAGTAGCGGAATCCGGTAAGCTAGAAAAGAAAAAGGTTCGGCGCAACCTCGTCGGAGCAAGAAGCTTGGAGGGCTTAGGTACCTGGGTAGATTAGGCTTGGAGAGTCTATTGCTGTTCATGTATCCCAACTACATTTTCTAGTGGATTATTGACCGCTTGGAGGGTGGCGAAGAGGTTTTACGGCAAGGGCTTTGGTTTCCTCTTCGATAACACATCGTGTGTTGTCCTTGTGTTTGCATTTCTCTTCCCTTTATCTTTACCATTTAATTACTGTTGTGTTTGTGATTATTTATGGTTTAGATTGTTTATCAATTCTGTTATAAGCTTGTTATCATTTTCCGCACATATATTGTTTGATATAAAGCTTGAATTTGTAATTTTGTAATTGGGGGTCTAAACGTTAATAGTGTTTTTAACGCTATTTGAACATACAATTGGTATCAAAGCGGGTACACTTGCTATGGTTTTAATACCTGAGTGTGATCCTTGACCCCTTGTTGAGATGGATAGGTCTCAATCTCTTAATGTACCACCATTTTTTGATGGTAATAATTATGCTTTTTGGAAAGTCCGAATGAGGGCGTTTTTGTGTTCTATTGATGATGCTGTGTGGGATACAATTGAAGTTGGTTGGACTAGACTGGAGGCCGCCAAATCCACTTGGGATAAGGCAGCTCTTGCGGCGGCTAATGCTAATAGTAAAGCATTAAATGCTATTTTCTGTAGTGTCTCTTAAGAAGAATTTCACAGGATTTCACATATCATCGTTGCTAAGGAAGTATGGGAAATTCTGGAGACAACTTATGAAGGGACTAAGAAGGTGAAAGACACCAAACTACAGATGTTGACCACTCGCTTTGAGGAGCTAAAGATGAGTGAGGATGAGTCCTTTGATTCATTTTACAGTAAGCTGAACGAGGTGGTCGTCGGCAAATTTAATTTGGGGGAAAAGACGAAGGATTCTAAAGTTGTAAGGAAGATCCTTCGGTCACTACCAGAAAGTTTTCGTGCCAAAGTAACGGCCATTGAAGAGAGCAAGGATCTTGACGACATTAAAGTTCAAGAGCTGGTCGGTTCATTGCAAACGTATGAATTGTCACTGCCCACACAGAAGAAGAGCAAATCTCTTGCTCTTAAAACAATTGATGAGAGAGTGGCATCTCATGACTCTACGGAAGAGGATGCAATAGATAAAGATGTGGCGTACCTTGTAAAGAACTTCCGGAAATTCTTGAAACTCAAGAATGGTGGGAAATTTGGTGACAAAGGAAAATTTCAAAGTTCCGAAAGGGAGAAGAAAGAATTCCGAAGGAAAGATGATAGAGATTCCCAATCTTCTCAAGGAATCACATGTTTCAAATGTAATGGACATGGACACTTCAAAAAGGAATGTCCCAACTATTTGAAGTCAAAAGGAAAGGTCTATGCCACTACTTTAAGTGATTCGAATTCATCAAAATCTGACTTTGAAGAGAGCTGCGACGGACAAGGAAATTACTCCACATTCATGACTATTGCACATGTGGAATCCTCAGATGATTTGAGTTCACTTGTGAAGGAGCTTGGTGAGCATTCTGATTTGGAATCTATTGGGATTGTTGAAGAATCGGAGGCTAAAAAAGAGGAAGATTCATCTGGCCTTCAAGAGAATTACGCCTCACTTCTTGAGAAATCAGGTGAGTATACAAGGGTGGCAAAGGCGGCTGTGAAGAAGATGAAGAGAGCTGAGGAAGATTACAAAAGTCTTCTAGTGCGATACAAGGAGGCAAAGTGTGAGATTGAAGCACTTAGTGGTGAGCTATCAGAAGCTTATACAAAAGTAAGATTTCTTGAGCAAGAGGTAGTGCAAGCTCATGCCAAGATAGATAGGGTCTCCTCCAAGAAGCTAGATGATGTTATTTCATCTCAAAAACATGCCTCCGACAAGTCCGGGTTGAGATATACCAGAAGGAGTAGCTCATCGGCCCATGTTACCAAAGAAGTGAAGTTTGTGAAGGCCAAAGAGACGGTTGTGGATAAGCTTATTCCTGAGAAAGTTAAGGCTGAGAGGAAGAAGAATGTGGCTGATCAACGGGTGTTAAATAAGTCCCGTAATGAATCAGAATCCAGATATGGAGCTAGAGGAAGATCACTTCCAAGATCACAACAGGGTCCTAGAACGAACTATCTTTGTCACTATTGTGGATTGTAAGGACGTACTAGACCAAACTGTCACAAGCTGAGAGCATTGAACAATGCAAGCGCTCCTCGATCAAGAGGAAGGAGAAATGACGAGAGGCCTTGGGGTGGAGAGCAACCAAGAAATCAAAACCGTGATCCAGGAATGATGGATGTTATGAAGATGATCGGTGCCTTCACCAATTGTTTGGAAAGCTTCACAAGAAGGTTTGAAAGTCCCAACTCTCGTACCCAATCCGTCAAGAATATCACCCCAAACGCACGTGATGTGTGGGTGACGAAAGGTACTCATGCATAAGCATTACAACATGTCCATGCATTAATACTTCCCATGTTTGTGAATATGCTTGGTTGTGTGTTTTTTGCTAGTTTTTAGGTTGCTATAGTGTTTGTGTGTTTGTCTTTGGTTCAAATGTTTTTACATTGTTATTTATGTTGCTTTTGATCTTTCTTTTACTGCTTTTGTGTCAAAAATCCAAAAACACATAAAAAGTAAAAAATCCTAAAAAGTTTGATCGGCTTTGTTGGGTTTTGTCTCAAAGCATGTTTTGCCTTATATATTTGTACTAATGGCATTGTGCATTTAACGAGCTTAGCTTGTCTCTTATGCACTCATATCATTGTGGAAGAAATTCTAAAATTTATGTGACTGTTGTAAATAGATCTTCAACCTTGTCATGAATGATTAGTGACTGGTTTTGTTGATCTTAAGACATGCATAGACTTGTGCCCATATATCTTCCCACTTTTTATTTTATTGCTTTACTCAAAGAGCTCACCAAATGTAAATCTCCAAATGAAAAGAGATTTTGAGCTGCAAAAGCCTGTCGCACATACTAGTATTTGACTAGGAAAAAGGGAAAACGATCAAAATAAAATGTATGATACCCAAAAAGCCAAAGACTAACTCATCAAATTGAAATATTAAAAATTTCAGGCATCAATCTCACAATGAGATTTGTTTATTCAAAAAGATCAAATGATATGTTGAAAATGGAGCGAAATGAAAAGCTTCAAAGAATTGTACTCAAGTTTATACGGGAGGTCATATATGCATACTTCTATAATTGAGATGGGTCACATTATCTAGTGCTAGTTGTGTATGCTTTGATTGAATTGATCATTGAAGCTTCACATTGGACTAAGGACTATCTCATTTTTGATACCCACACACAACACACAAGTCTATGTTCAATGAATGTCATATTCATTTGTATGATTGTACTTGTTTAAATGTGTTTTCACATACTCAATCTTTGTTGATCAAACACAAAAAGATTTTTGAGTGTTTTTAGTTTGTTTTTGGAAAGTATTTTGTTTTTACAAAAATGTCAAAAATTTCAAAAACAGTGTTGCCCTATTTTGGCGACTCAGTCGCAGGTTGGTCTAGTTTCATGTTCCAATCGCGAGCTCACTCTGAAATTTTTCGCGACTCACTGGCGAGTCAAGGTCTCAGTCACGAAAAATACTTAGAAAAATTTTCAAAATTTGAGTTTTTATGATTTTCGCGGCTCAGTGTGGCGACTTGTTCGCGGGTGGAAGGTCCAATCGCAAGGGGCACTCAGAGATTTTTGTGGCTCATCTCGCGACTATTTCGTGGGTAGACCTTCCAGTCGCAAAAAACACTTAGAAGATTTTTTGAAAATCTTGGTTTCACAGTGTTTCGCGGCTTACACTGGCGACTTAATCCAGTCGCGAAAAACGCGTGTTTTGCGTTTTAAAGACAGTTTTAAAAATTGTTTTTCAGTTTTCCCTCGAATTTCAGTGACTGTTCATTATCTTCCCCATTTCTCTCTCTCAAACACTCTGTGTCTCTCTGAAAAAGCTTCATTTTTGCATAATGTCTTCATCAAACACCAAGAAAAAGGTTTGGGTTTTCTTGTCTTCACTTCATACTTCATGATTTTATTGTTGTTTTCTTATATCTGGGTGTTGTGATGTTGGTTTGTGTTTTGAGGGGTTCGAACTTGGGTTTGCCTAAAATGTTGGGTATGATTGTTTGAGGGTGTTTTCTCTTGTTGCAGAGGTGCTTTAGTGTTATGTGTTTTCATCAGGTTGCTATTCTTTGGTCTGAGCATTGATATTTGATAGATTTTTGCTCTTTGGGCATATGGGTTTGGGGTTTTCTATATTTCACTCTGAATGTGGTTTTAGATTTATCAGTTTGTTTGAGTTTTTGGTGTTTGTGGCTAGCATTGTTTTGTTTTTAATTCACCATATCTTGTGTGTGCTACTGCCTTTGTTTTTTCCTTTTTGCACATTTCATACTCATTATGTCATGTCTCATTGACATTTGCTCACATCTATCTGGATGTGGTTTACAATGTCATTTTTTTTGCTTGCTCTAGTTTGCATTTACACAAATTAAACTTGTTTGATTTGATCTATCCATCTTTTGGTTATCAACTATGCTTGATCTGTGGGTTGTCTTGACACTCTGTTACTCTCTTTGTAACTAAAATTATTACTAATATGTGTGCACTTCCACATATTGTGTTTTGCTCTTGTTGTGGCTTCTTCTGCTTGTTTACAAATGCCTCCCACACCTTCAAAGAAGAAGACTCTTGCTAAGAAGGCTGATAAAAGGCTGAAAATGGACCCTAACCCTTTTAGGTCAGTTCATCACTTTGAAAGATATAGGGATTATTTCTTGAAGGGAACCATCATTCAGGAAAGATTTGTTTATTTAAGGGATTTGAAGGACACCTTTATTCCTAGTTGTTTTTAGGGTAGAGGTTGGGAAAGACTATTGAGTGACTTACCTCCAGTGTGTGAGCCTTTAATTAGAGAATTCTATGCGAATGTGAGCATAAGGGAGGATGAGTTGAACTGCTGGGTCAGAGGTCGTGAGTTCACCTTAGATGCTCATGACATTGATGAGGTTCTAGGGCTTGAGGGATTAGAGGATTATGAATTCACCAATTACAAGGACAGAATGCTTTCTCTAGGCATTGTCCAGACCAGGATTGGTGGACTTAAAGAAGGGAGATGCCTCAACACTAATGCCTTCCCAGTTGACATGAGGTGTCTGACCACAATCATGATCTTCAATTTATATCCTATAAGAAAGATGACTACCCTTACTAATGCCAGAGCTATCTTCCTCATGGAGCTCAAGGAGAAAACATTCATTGACATAAGCTCTCACATCTATGACACACTTATGGATGAGACTAAAACCACCTCAAGGGCCAAGTTGATCTTCCCCAGTCTTCTTATGAGGATTTTCAGAGCAAAGGGTATTGCAATCCCTCAAGATATCAGTCCCTTGACTCCTTTATCAACCATAAACAAATTTATTCTCACAAGGATACAAAGTCGTCTTCCAGGTGAAGAAGAGGAGGATGTCCAAGAAGAAGGTGATCCAATGGAGACTGAAGTTGAGGCTGCAGGACAGATATCCACACCTAAGAGAAGAAGCAAGAGGAACAGAGCTTCTAATTCATCAGATGTACCTCCTGATGCATTTCAGATCATCCTGGAGAGGCTTGATGGACTCAGAGAGGTTCAAAATCAGCATACTGAAAGGATGACAGCAATGCAGGATCAGCTTGATGTACTTTCAGCCAAGTTTGACAGCATCCACACCAACCAGGAGCACTGACCCTTTGGCCATTCCGATCAAAAAGGGGGAGAATTTTTGGGTTACTCTTAAGGGGGAGTGATTGTTTTGAGGGGGAGCTTTCTTTATCATATGATGTTATGTTTATAGCTTTGATACTGTGTTTTGGTTAACTGCTATTTTTTATTGGTTTGATACACTGGTTTTGGTTAATGTTTGGCTTAAACTCATATCTCTTGGATAGTTTTGAATCTTTGGTGGAAGTTATTCAGTATATATTATGATATTATTCAGCATATCTTACTATATGTTTTGTTTGTACCTAGTACCTTTATAGGTTTTTAAGGTTTATGTTTTTGCTTTGTACCCATATTGCTTTTGTAAGCTTTTAGAGTTTGTTTCTATGCACATTGTAAGCTTTATGGTCTGTACCTTGCTTTATGCAGCCTGTGTGCTTTGCTAAATCAGTACTTATAACTAAATGTTATGCATTTTCTTCTAAAGTACTGTCACTCTTGTGCCCTTGTAGGATTTTTCCTAAATGCACATACTTCATGTACAGTACATTGGTTGAGTGTTGGTCATTCAAGTGATTTACCTTATGTTTGTCAACTTGAATGTCCGGATGTTCATTCCAAGTGTGAATGAGCATTGTGATCACTTGGTTATAGTGATTGCCTGTTTTGGTCTTGCCAAGGTTTATTGCTTTATTCCATTGTGCTTGATCGCATTGTGCTTGCTCCATATGCATTACAAGTTTTCTGCATACAATGAACTTATTGTGTTGTTGTGTTTCAGGAGTTACTTGTTCTTATGGTTCAAAAGCTTCACAGATTCTAGAGTTAGGTGTAAGTGAGTTTTCCAACTGTTCTCAACTCACGCGTTAAGTCTAGAGTTTGTTATAGGGTTTTGTCATGGAATAGCCAAAGGTGGAGATTGTAAGGTTGAGTTTTATCAACCATCTTGTTGACTTTATTCCGTGCTAATTTGCTTGTAATTTAGCACTTAGTAACCCTGTATTTAGGTGGGATTCATGTAAGGGTAGTGTGTGAAGAGAGTGTGAAGAATTGCTCAACTTTGTGCCAAGAAGCAGGGACTCGCGGCTAGGACTCGCGACTGACTCGCGGCTTGCAAGCCGCCAACTGCTGTGCACGTGAGAAGCATGCGGGGAGGTGAAGGGTCACGCCAGCTGTCGCACTACAGGACAAAAATCCCAGGATGGCTAGACTGTTATCTCGCGACTTGGACAAGTCGCGAGGCCAAGCCGCCAACCAACCCTGTTTGGGAAAATCTGACTCTTCGTATTCCAAACACACACCACTATATATAGACCCTTATACCCACGAAATGGAGAGAGCTTCCAGAGAGAATTTTGAGAGAGAAACCTAGAGAAAAACAAGATTGCCTCATCCCCAATCTTCATCTAAGAGACTCTTCAAATTACTCTACTCTCTTCCTCTCCATTGATACATCCTTGAGAGGTCATTGACCAAATCCTTTTCTCATCACACCCACGTCTGTGAGAATGTTTATTTGGTGCTAAGGGAAGCAGTTTGGAAGGAACCAATATTCATTGGTTGATGCTATGGTTTAGTAGCGGAATCTGGTAAGCTAGAAAAGAAAAAGGTTCGACTACCTGGGTAGATTAGGCTTGGAGGGTCTATTGCTGTTCATATATCCCAACTACATTTTCTAGTGGATTATTGACTGCTTGGAGGGCGGTGGAGAGGTTTTACACCGAGGGCTTCGGTTTCCTCTTTGATAACACATTGCGTGTTGTCCTTGTGTTTGCATCTCTCTTCCCTTTATCTTTACCATTTAATTACTGTTGTGTTTGTGATTATTTATGGTTTAGATTGTTTATCAATTCTGTTATAAGCTTGTTATCATTTTCCGCACATACATTGTTTGATATAAAACTTGAATTTGTAATTTTGTAATTGGGGGTCTAAACGTTCATAGTGTTTTCAACGCTATTTGAACATACATAAATCTTCTCCTTGATGAGCAAAGCTTGGGTCTAGGGTCTCAAGTGATCAAAACTCATTACATATAGCCAAAAGTGGACATCACAATTAGCAAAATCACAACTGATCAGCTCACTAGACCCAAGTGAAGTACCTTCTTAATTTAACGAGGGATCGTGCAAAAGGGAATTCCAACTCAAACCCACTAATTCCACCCGACAATTCTTACTACATTGGCAGAACTAATGCCTGAGTTGGGGACCCCAACTGTAGCACTTCCCAAGCACTTGAAATCAGCTCTTCACTCTAAAAAATGAGGACTCATTAAGCACCTAGAATTTGGAAATTTGTGGACTTATCTTTGATTGTAAAAGAGCAATACTACAAACATAAGAAATTTTAAAATATTTTCACAATAGTTAAGTTAATAAGTTTTTACTGTTCTTACTTGGACTGACCACTAACATTATTTTTTTAAGCTACCATTAACAATTTGCCAAGCTTAGTCGGGTGTGAAACTTTTTATAAAATATTTTTGTATCTACAAACTTTCTCTTGTAAAAGGATTTATTTAGTTAGAATATTAACTTACATGTTCCAATTATTCACCTATATTTAGTAACCGACCCTTTTTCCACTCGCCAACCCAACTCAGTCAATATTCTTCAATTCAAAACAACTCTTTTTTCTCTATTCTCTCCATTTCCCTCCAAAATGAGCAGAAGAGATGCACCCACCTCTCCCTCCAATGACAAGGATCAATCATCCACCATCACCCAAGAATTCAATCAACCCATCCGGAGCAACACTGAAGCTCTGTATCTCATCTGAGTCCACCCTTTCCCGGCCCCCCAACTCCGAGGCTGCCCGCGCCTCTGTACTCTCTAAATTAGCCGAATACGACACTGATTCAGTCCGTGAAGCCATTAGCTATGCACGCCAGAAAGTCTTCGTGGACGAAGAAAACACCACCGACCCTGTCGAAGGAGATGACTCGGACTTTCCCAAAGAGTATCAAATTGAAATCCTCGGAACCCTCAAAGCGCAAAGGGAGAATCTCATCTTTGATAAATATTTGGCATACATAAAGAATAAGATTCAAGAACTACAAGGCAGAAAGAAAGAGATTGAAAAGAGAGCTATTACAGCGAGGAAGAACTTCGAAACACCAGACTATGATAAAAGAAAGCTCAAGAAACACGAGTTGAACGTTGTCAGCACGGTAACTACACGAGTCAAGGCTTATTGGAAAGACTCCATGAGTATGGAGCTAAAGAAAGAGTTGTTGAGGATTCGAATAGAAGACCTTATACTTCATTTAGATAAGATTATTAAATCATCAAACCTCGTAGAAACGGTGATGGACACGGTGGAGTATGTGATTGTTGCGAAGAAGTGGAAGTTTTCAATGTGTTGTTGTTGCGGCCTGAGGTTTTTCGAAGCCAAATCGAATGTGGAGCATCTAAAGGGTGCCCATTTAGGGACTTTATCTGAGAAGTTACAATCCATCACGCAAGAAGTATTTGATTTGGACCACAACGCCATTGAATTCGGCGAAAGGAGACCCGCCAAGAAAATAACGGAAGAAGATATGTCAAGAAGAGTGTTTGAGTTCTTGGATTATCTCAACAATTTATACGGGCTACAGAGTGTTTCAAACGATGAGGCTATAGGCGAGCCTTGTGTTGCAAATTATGAAAAGATTGTTTTCAATGAGGACTTCTCTTGTGTAGTCTTCGACAAGAGAATGTTGAGGGGAGAGCTTGTAGTGCCGAATGATGGAGCCGCTGTTACTTCTAGTTTTGTTGAAGAAATCAAATTAAATGATGAAGAAATCGTATCAAAAGATGCTATTGTGGATTGGTTATTGAAGGGTGGTACTAGTATTGTGGAGCAATTAAAGCAATGGGCAAATTTTAGAGAAATTAGTAAAAGTCAAGCGATGAAGTTTTTCAAGATCTATCGGGCTGAATTTCACCTGATACAGAGCATTTGTAAGAAAAAAATTGAGTGTTTGAGAGACATTATGCTGTGGCAGAATTTAGAGAGTATATGTGTTAAAGAAGATAAGAGAAGAGAAGAGTTTGCAGGGTACAAACCATTGAGTTACATGTCTCTCTTGTTAGAGAAACAGAGGGAGATTAGGAGCACAAATGGTTATAATTTAAATTTTGAGTCAGATATGATATTTGATATTTTGGGAGAAGAACAAGTTGAGGACAATGAAATAAGATTGGTGATCATGAATCAGGTTAATAAGATGGCTGAAAAGGTATGCTATAGCCAAATTAATGAACATGTGAAATTTTCCAAGTTCATTGTAATATTAAATATGTTGCTTGATGAACTGCTATATTCCATAGGATGATAAAATCTCAGTTGTTTGTTGTTGCAGCTTTACAAATTTGATGCTATTCTCAGGACGGCTACCATTGCAATGCAGCAGACTGAGAGGAAAATCGAGTCAGTAACTGCTTATGACTACCGATCATATATGGTGCCCCTGCTGAAGTCATTCATGCGGGTTTGTGTTGGATTCTCTTTGCTGTTTTGTTGAAAGTTTTGAAAGTTTTTATAAAGTTACTTTCTTGCCTGTCTATGACTTTATGCTTTTGAAATAATATTTTTCTTTCATAGGCACGCCTGGAGGATATGGCTTACAAAGATGCTGAAGAGAACTCTAAGGCTGCAACAGAAGCATTGTTGTCAGAACTTGATCTTAGTGACAAGAAGGGGCCTGACAAAGGAGGTGGTAGGGCAAGACAAAGACAGGGAAAATCCAAGGATAAAAAGAAGAAAAAGGATCACAGAAAGGCAAAGGAACTAAAGGTGTTAGTTATTGTTCTCTTTCTTTTTTATGCTAGTTACAGTTGTCTAAAGCTCAAGGTGTAAATTCACAGGAATAAATACATAATGGGCAGGAACTAAAAGTGGTAAACATGTTAAATATTAACATAAGATGACAAATTAAACAAATATACTTGAATTGAATGCTTAAGCCTTAAGATAAGGATGAACTAGAGTTAAAAGGCAAAACAAAACTGGAAGAGTGTAAAAGAAAAGGGAATTTAAGAGGAATCCAAGTTAGGAAAATGAGGATCAATTTTAGTAGAATAGTAGTATGTAAGGATCTGAACTCTGAAAGAGTAAGAAAGTGAGCAGTCTAATACATTTGAGATACAACAGACATTGATTGCAGGCACTTACTGAGGGATTGTCAGAACAGCTAGTCAATTGCACATCAAACTTTGCAGAGAAGTGTAACAACATTTAATATCATTTTTCGTTAATAAGGAATGGAATAATTGGATATGACTAGTAAATTAAGAAACCAGAGAAAAGAATGCAGCTAATATCATAGCTTTTTGAAATAAAAAGAAAGAGAGATATAAGATCTGCAGAGAGTTCCTAGTTCCCACAAAATATAGAGAATCTATCATGCAAACTAATGTCTCCAAAAAATGCAATTTGCTTATTGTAGGCAATTGGATGTGGCAAGGAGCAGCAGGAAAATGTGGCGCAAATGTAAGTCTTTGTTTTTGTTCATACTTTCACATTTGCATGGACTAAAACAAATGTAAATTGTGTAAATTTGTAGTCATATGTGAATAAAGGTCATTGTGTGTTCACCTGTGCTGTGCTTCAGTTTCTTTACGGCTGCACAAGGCAGAGATGATCCTCCTAATCCTGAGATTGTTGGTCCTGTACCCATTGTTGAGTTGGAGCAAGAGGAATGGAAACTTACGCTTGAACAGGAGAGGGAGCAAAGAATGCTTGAAGAGCATTTGCAGTACCAGAGGCAGATTGAGAATGATGCCAAACAAAAGCACCTTGCTGAGCTAACTAAAGCTGGAAGCAGTGCAGGAAATATGGAAAAAAATTGCCTTAGGCGCATCAACTTTGATGACTTTAACTGGAAATATTTTTATCAAGCTCAGGGTGTCAAATCGGATGAGAAATGAAGCAAATTTGAAGAGTAGCACCCCAGAGAACTTATCTGTCTAGACCCAATTAGAAGTAATAAATTGTCTTTAATGAAACACCATCAATATTTGAAGAAAGGATCTTGATGCATGTGATTAATCTTAGTTGGAATTGTCCCCTTTCAATATTAGTTTGCATCCTGTTCAGTGCTCTAACACCCTTGCAACTGGCAGCAGACACTAAAGAGAACCCTATAATGGAGGTCAGAAATTTATAATGACGTTAGCCATGGAGAAATAAAGTTGCAAAAGTCTCTTATCTTTGAATAATACTTCTATCTAAAAAAATTTATTTCTATTGAAAGTATGATATAGAAATATCACTTCCTCAGCCTTATCCTTAAGTTCCTTTTCCTCTTGATTCTAAAATAAATAAATAGGTTCCTATTGCTCTTGGTCATAACAATCTTTGCCATGTGCAGCAGGAAAGGAACTAAAGAACAACACAGATGAAAAAACATAGAATTTGAAGTATGTAGAAATTTTTGGGAGCACATAATGCCTCGAACTTACACAATTTACATTCGTTTTCCCAAACAAAAGAAAAAAGGTTCCAGAATGCAGGTATAATAGTATGAAGAAAAAACAAAGACTTGTGCTTGCTCCATAGTTCCCTGCTGCTACATCCATTAGGACATTTCAAGTGGTATAAGTTGACAATAGCTGACAACTTTCTGAAATTCGTGCAACCTTCATACAAAGGTTGCTCAGCATCTTTAAGTGAGTCATAACATTTTTTAGCATCTTCATTAGGTTCTTCTTCACAGTGTTGCCCATATGAACCTTCCCCAACTGTTTATTCCAGATCATTTGCATCATCAAATTCATCCATTAATCAACTATGCGTGAGGAACACTTCATGCATATATCATCACATTCACCGTTCAGATCTTCTACTCCTACTTCACTATTCGTAGCTCTACTAGATGTGGCAACAAATTTAGACTCCGCATGACAATACCAAGGATCATAACCGAGACAAATTCCATTGGTGATCACTAAGTGATCATGCACAACTCTTGGTTCAAATAAATATACATTCGAACACCTTTTACATGGACATGGAATTTTCCCATCACTAGATTTACTTTTTGTAGCAAACTGGATAAAATCCTTAACCCCTTGTATGTACTCTCTTGAGAACCTTTTTTTTATTCATCCAACTCTTGTCCATCTGAATGTACAGTAAATTAAACTAAATCTACAACGTGCCATTGTAAAAATAAAACATAACTATCATTGCAATTTTCATTCTCGCTTTCTTTGACTTCATAGGAAGGTGACCATTTCCTATTAAGTGTAATGATATATTACATCATGTCATAGTGGACAAACATTATACTCCATCTAAGCCACCCGCTTGCTCCAATTCAAACAACCCCACAACTATATCTCAAATCAAACAAAAGGATTCATTATTATGATATAGTACAACATACACATCAAGCAACAAATGATCAAAAAACACAAAAAACCAAGAAACACTCCCAATATTATAATAAACCACCCTTATACTCCCATCTCCATGCAAACCACTTGCTCCAATTCAGACAACCACCCGTGTTCATCATACCATATATATCACAAAGTATTTGTAATCATACTATTACGTTTAAGATCCAAATTTTTTTTTTTTTGGACAAACCTTAGTAAACACTTACCTGTTTGAAGAAGCTAACAGTTAGCTTGTCAATTAGTTTCCTCCTGCAATGCCAATATAGAACACAAGAATCACGAATCTTTATAATATCTGGATTAGATTCAAGTACTTCAAAGATATATATATATATATATATATATATATATAGACATTTAAAGTATAAAAACATGAAACAAAAGGGAAAGACTCTATCACCTCCTCCAATCCCAAAATCAATATCCTGCTAATCCTCAAAGAAGAAGAAAAATAATAAAATAAGGGGGGAAATCTGAGAATATCTTCAAAGGTGAAGATTATTATTCCAGACCCCGAATGGACAGTACATAAAAGATAGATCCAATGGCACTACTAATACGCATGACAACTATAGACTTCAAAAAAATCCGCACATAATAGATAGATCCAATACAATGATGTGTACATGCAATGATGTATAGAATAAAGGCAGAAAAGATTTTATACAGTATTGTTGCCTCTATTTGGATCCTCTGCCACTATGAAAAAATAAATTTAAGTATTGTTGTTGCAACAAAAATGAGAGCAAGTGAGAACAAATTGGTCACGGACTCGCATTTTTTATTTATTTATTTTATTTCATCTAAGTATAGATATATGATTCAATGAATCAAATGCCGATATGCAAAATTACCAAATTTACTTAGAACTAGCAGGATCCAATTAAAATCAAATCAATTTTTTTTATATAAGTAATGAGAAAACTTTATTAGAATATCAAAAAAAGTGTTGCCCAAGTATGCAGGAAGTATATAGTAGGAACAAGAAACAGTCAAACACACAAATTACAAGCATCCATCAAAGAAAAATCTGAAAAAATAGAATGACTGCCTATTACAGACAACCAATCCAATAAGGTTTTGAAGACGAAGAGTTTAAGATCAGGAATTGTCCTTTCAGAATCCTCAAAATGAAAATACCACAAATCTAATTGAAATAAAGTGATCTTGCTACTTTGATCAATTCAGTTAAGGTGCAACTATGAAAAAATGCAATTGCATAACATGACATGGGTATATGGTGAAATGACTCTCTCCTAAATGTTGAGTAGCTTTATGCCCAAATCTAATCTCTATTGATTTTAAAGTTGGATGTGTAAAGTATATTCATTTGGTTCCAATAGTCAATCTACATTAACAAGCAATTGAAAATTATGAGAAAATGGAAAATTAACATATAGCAAAATTGATGGGAACTAAATGAAATATTTTGTTTGAAAAGCAGTATAGATCACGACCATCAGCGGTGAGTTTTGATCCTTATGTTGCTTCTCTTCAAGTTGCCAAATTTCACGTGATTCCGTCACTACTTCCGATGATTTTAACTAGTTATGTTATTTTTCAAAATTTTTGTTGTTTGATTTTTGGGTAAATTGCAAATTACATCTTAAGTTTGGAAGTGATTGGATTTTACACCCTGAAATTTCAAAATTTAGATTTTACCTCTAACGTTTAAGAGTGTTTGGATTTTACCTCTTGAAATTTCAAAATTTGGACATTACCCCTAATGTTTGGGAGTGTTTGAATTTTACACTCATGTTTAATTTAGATTTTAGCTCCTATATTTTAGAAGTATTTGGATTTTACACCCTCACGTTTCAGAATTTGGATTTTAGCTCCTATATTTTAGGGGTATTTGGATTTTACATCCTAAAGTTTTATAATTTTGAATATGAATTCCAAACACTCACAAACTTTAAGAGGGTGAAATCTAAATTCTGAAACATTAAGATATAAAATTCAAAAACATCAAATTTTAAAGGATAAAATCCAAATTTTGAAATGTCAGAATATAAAGTCTAATCACCCCTAAACTTTAGGGGTGAAATTTGCAATTTGCAATTTACCTTTGATTTTTTTTATGATCTCTGTGTTTAAGGAAAGTGTTGTCTCACAAACAAAACCAATCAACCAAAATAGAATTGCATAAAAAGCAAATGACAGTAAATGCCAATTGATGTTATGCCTATGGACATAAGTGGAGATAATTATTGTTAACAAAAAAAAAAATGTACAGTAAAAATATCTATATAAAATAAGATAGACTTCTACTACAGAGCAAAGCAGTAGGGAATTGACTTTTGCAGCCAAACCCGAAAAAGTTCTGAGAAATAAAAACAAAGTAAAAAAAACGAAGACTTGCCTTTGCTGACCAAAAATTAAGCCACGCAATGCTGATGCGGCAAGCCACTGACGGAGGTGGGCGACTGCGGTGGTTGTCGGAGGTGGGTGTTCAAAATTGATCAAACTTGGGAAGAGGAATTTTCATGGGAGTGTTTTTATATGGATTGATCCAAATCCCACAAGGATAGGCAAATTTTAGTGGGAGAGTTTTTGAATTGTGGCGGGAGTCCGCCAAAAATATGTAAAATTTTAATTTATTTTTAGAAGATTAAAAAACCTTTTTTTTTGTTTCCGTAGATAATTTTTTTTTTAAAAAAACACTCATTTTTAATTAAGAATTTTTTTTATTTTTTATTTTACATTCTCACGTTTTAAAACATCCTCATTCTTATAAAAGAAATCCTCATATTAAATTATTTATTTTACACTATATTTCATTAATATATTAATTTTTTTTATTTTTTATTTTTACACATAATAATTATCATAGGAAAAAGTTTCTCTGCAACCTGGATTGCAGGAACTCTCTCCAATCTGTGACGTGTCTGCATCAGGAAGTGACACCTGTCCAACCCACTAAAGCTGAAATTCAAGAAGTAACTCCCGTTAACTCAAACGTTATACCACTTTTCCATATATTTTTTTATTAAAAAAAAATTTCTCACCATCATCACTTGAACAAACACTCTGTCCTTTCTCTCTCCAAAATCTCACCCTCCAAAGCCAAATCCCCCTCTTCACTATCCCACTTCACACACCTCCTCACGAACCCAGGCGGCCTCTAAAACCCCAAAAAACCACCACCACAGCTCTCCTTCGCCGCCACGAAACTCGAAGACACGAGCTGTGTATGTGCCTGTACCGTTTTCCTCCTCTTTCTTCTTCTTCTCGAATCGGTAACAAAGACAACGGAAGGCAGGGAACGAGACTGGGGCCTAGAGTTTGGCGAGACTAGGAGGCGAGAGCAAGAACAAAAGGTTGTTGTTGTGAGAGAGAGCATGGTTCAGGCATTTCGTCGAACACTTTGAGGGAGCATTACCATCGGAAACAATAGATAGATCAAATCCCTTCCCTCTCTATTGGCGCTACTCCCTCCAAACCTCTCTCATTCCGCCGTTCCCATCCCCCACCCACACTGTCGTCGCCGAGAACCACCCCTCCAAACCCTTCTTTTTGTGGCAATCCCTGTGTGATGGAGATAATTATTTTTGCGGGTTATATCTATGACAAAGACAAAGACAATTCTTTTCGCAATTACCTCCATGACGAAGATGTATGATTTCGTTCGCGGTAATCTCTATGACGAAGACGAAGACAAAGACAACTGCCCAACCTTTTTTGAGGTTTGTTTTCCATTAACAGATTTGAGATTTTTAATTTTTTATGCGTGGTTTTGTTATTTTCATTATTGTTCATTGTTTGTGATTCATTTTCAAAGTTTGAACATTGGAGCTTGCCTAATTTTAGTTCAATTTTGTAGCCTCGAGTACTGATGGAATTGTGTCTACTGATGTTGTATTATTTATTTAATTTTCCTTAGTTATTGTTGGTAGTGATTACCGGTGGTAGTAGTTTTGTTGTAGCTAAACTTTGATTACCGGTGGTAGTTTGGTAGGGATACTAGATGTTGTGAAGGAGGGTGGCAGGATTCTTGGAGGAGGATTTGATAGTGGAGTTTTAAGTTGTCAGCCAACCATTGTACAAGGGAGTTCCTTGCTTGCTGGGTGGGTTTTTGGGAAGGATTTTACATTCTTCTGTTAAAGCAGAAATGATACACCAATACCCCCAGTTACTGCATAATTCAGAGCAAACTTGGGGGAATGGTTTCAAAGTTTAAACTCATGCTCAAGTAGAATGTGGATTTTCATAGTTTGTGGGTAGGCATCAAAATTGTGATGTTTTAATTAGTACTTTGATAAAAAAAAAAAAAAAAAAAAAATTGTATTGTATGTAATTGCATTATGCGCTTTCTATAAGATGATTGAATGGGGAACCAAAATGCAATTGGTTGTTACATTTGGATGGCTTAGTTGAAATCCGTAGTGCTTTATCTGTCAATTTGTGAAGCTTTGTACTTTGTATTTTGAAAGGCAAAGTTGCTGCACTTTTTCTTAATAGTAGCTCTTAGGTTTGCAGCCTTTGTTATGGAAAGCAAATACCAAGCTGGGAGATACAAGCTGTTAAGAAAAACATTGTTAAAGGTATTATGTTCACGATTGTCAAAGGCTTAAAGGTGCTAAGTCATGTTATTTTGTCTAATCAATTGTCGTAATTGAGATTTTGAATATTGGTGATGCTAGATGTCTATAAAGGCTTAAAGGTGGTATAAATTTCAAAATTTCTTTTTTTCTTTGTAAATGTTAAAATAAGTTTCTTTGAATAGATTAAAGTCTAAATCAAACTTAAGAAAAACACTAATCAAGAACCATAATGTGTAAAATGACATTACTAGATTTTCCTTTGTGAAATTTTGCACTAAACTTTGTAATAGACTTTGTAATGTTACAACTTTGAGTGATGTTGGTTCATTTATATATAATCCCCATTATCCAAAAAAAAAAAAAAAACCATGGGCTATTGGACATGTACATGTGGTTTAACTGTATTTTGTAAAGGGAATAGCTAATACAAACAAAAATACTATGGTATTGAAGCTCTCATATTACTCTCATCCCTCGATAAGTAACGTTTGAAAATTGTATTCACTACTAGCCTTATTATATTTATTCTTTTTTAGCATATATGTCATATCATATAATGTTTGCATTTATAAGATGTTTAATTATTTTTTTATCATGATTATTTCAACATTAGGGAATGGGAGGGACGGATGTAAGCAAGGGTAAGCAGAAGAAACGAAAAGAAAACCTGGAACTGAAAATGAAGGAGAAGACAAGTTATTTCTGTTGAACTTTGTATATGTAACTTGCGTTAGCTGATTTCTTAGAGATGAGCACAACTTAAGCCACAATGCAGATATCATCTTTGAAAAGTGGGAGATATTTGCCTCAATTTTGCACCTCTGCCAATGGTGAATTATGCTAAAAGTGGGAGATATTGCCGCAAGATTGCACTAGAGATTGGCTAAAATGTTGTTGAATAGCCTTTTGGCTTCCTTTTAGTAGTTTGTTTTGGAATCTGTCTTGGCTTGTTGGCTTGTAATTGCTTGTATTCTTGTTAACCTTAGGTAGCTTGTTTTGGTAATTGTACTTGGTTTTGGATTGCCTACAAGTAATTTGTCTCTATCTATTTTTGCTCAGTTCAATAAAATATGCACTTTTTTTGAAGAAGTTGCAAACATGACTTGCAATCTGAAAAGTCATAAAGCTTTTGTAATATACCACTTTGTTCTAGTTTATAGATTCTGCAGAATGAAACACAAAAGGCATATACAAAACTTTTCCATTACATAATATTCAACTATGCGCATATGGATCTTAACATATAGAAATATACATTTCCATTGCTTTTAAAAATATTTACAAATAGAAAAGTACACTTCCATTACATATACCACTAGTGCCTAACTAAAAGCTACTCATACATGCAAATATAAAACCTAACATGTTTGAGTAGCTTCATTAGTTACAAAAATTGTTAGATAGTATTTCCAACAAATTGTCTAATATGTTGTTGTCTACTAGCTTTCATTTTGTATGTGCCATATATTGTCCATTAGCTGTGCAAAAAATTGTCCAAAAATATTGACCAAAAATATTGACTAGCTTGCCAAATAAGACATGCTCTGCAAAAATATAATTCAAGAAGTCTCCAATATGGTACTCTTCAAGGATTATAAATTATCATCAGGAGCTATTGAAACCTGCAAATATGCCACCAAATATAAATATAAGTATGAAAAAAAAAAAAAAAAAAAAAAAAACCTTAAGAAAAATATAGGTTCAAGTTGTAGCAAAAAAAAAAAAAAAAGTTGTAGCAAAAATCACAAGGAATATGCGTACCTGATTTGTCTCAACAATTTGTCCAACAACATAGTCTTGTCCAACCAAATGACTACAAAAGACAGATTCCTACATTTTATATTTTAACAAATTTACGTCAATGACATGTTTATCTTATTATTTCCTATGAAAAAGAAAACCAAACCTTACTGAAATTGTGGAACTTCTTAAATTATTATCTATCAAATGGCTAAAAAAATAATGTGTTACTCGTAGAAGAATAGACTAAAATGGTATGGGATGCAAGCCTTTTCACCATTAAGCAAAGATAACAAGGAAAACAATGGGTAAACTACATGTTCAAACAAATCTTTAATTAGGTTTAGACAATCACCATTTGGCAATGCTGTTCAGGGACTTCATAAACAATAACCTCATCACTTGTTTTGAATTTTCTTTTATGGTAATTATTTGTTTATTCATTTTGTAATGATTGCTTTATGTGTTCTGTCAGTTGACAAGTTAGTCACTGGAATTAGGAGGTTATAACAACTAACAAGATTGATCCAAAACAGAAAGTGTAGCGACTGAATGCCTATTAACCATGTTATACGTTGCAAATCAAGAAGATTCCACATTACAACATCACTGAATGCCTATTTACCATGTTAAAAAATGCAAATCGAGAAGATTCCATATCACAATATCACTGAACATGTAGAGAAAGGAAAAAAGTAAACAGCTGCAAATGAAGTAAAAACAAAGTAAATGAAATTGATTCTCTCAACTTTTTTGTTATGTAAGTTGAGATAGGGAATGGATAAAAGCCATATAGCCTGAGCCCCAAGCCCACCCAAAAAGGAGTAATTTAACCCCCATGATAGCTTGGGTACATATGAAGCTGATATCCAAAACACAAGCGACTATCTAAGCCTTTTTTTAGTATATTAAATCTAGACTTAATTATAAGTAACTCTATCTAAGCCTTGTTTATTCACAATCCAAAACACAAGCGACTCCTAAACAATTTCAAAATTCAAATAAATCTAATTCCATTTACTGTGAAACTTGAAAACTCAAACCCAAAGATTCATACCTGAGTGAAATTATCCACCAACTGTGAAACTTGTTCAACATTACTATGTTCTTCAAGAGAATTAATGTCAACTGAGGAATTGGCCTATAACATTTGCAAAGAATAATTGTCACAAAAACTTAAAATAAATTTATATACATATAGATTCATATAATATAATGCAATGTAGCATATCTTACTTTATTTAGGCATCCAAGTGATTGAACTTGTCTTGACTCACATGCCTTTTTTCTTTGAGATTTAGGATTTCTTGGCCGTTCTAACACACCTTTCAACCTTGATTTTGGACGTCCAATAGTAGGTTTTGTTTTAATCCCACGTATATCTTGAAAAGGTATTCCCTCATGGATTGGCATCCATTATCACCTTGTAAAACATCCCTAAGAACAACTTCATCATGGACCTCTGTCTGATCCTCCATGCTAAGGGAATAACATTTTTTCTTCATTTCTTGCAAATCCTTTAATAATGTGTCAGAACATCTTTTGGCATAATCATACATTATCTCAGACTCTGCTGCAAGTATGGAAACTTCACGAAAATTGTGGCATAAATGAGAGTAACGCTTTCCCAATGACTCTTGAGCATTACCTTTAATGTCAACACCATGATAGTTCTTGATAGAACCAACCTTTGCATCTTGTGTCCATCTTTTCAATATATAATCAGTTGGAAGTATCTTAATGTTTTTTTTTGTCAAGAACCTTCAAAGCATGGACACAAAGAATTCCTACAAAGCTGAACTTCATGCAACTGCACTGAACATTAGTTGTTGAGATTTCATATTTAACTAGGTGCTCTTGAGTTTTTTGCCAATATTTAACTTTGTATTCAATGATAGTATCAGATTTACTAACCTTGAAAATTGTACAATCCCCCATCTTCATATATTCATCTTGAAACATTTTGAACATTTTTGGGGTGTACAACTTTACAGCATGTCTCAATATCTCTACATCAAGTTGTAAAACTGGTGTTGTCTGCTTCATTTTGAACTCAGCTTGTAGTTCTTGACATCTCCTATCAGCCAAAACTCTAGAGTAATGTCCCAAAAAAGTAAGCAGATTATATTTCGATTTCAAGTATTTCTTCAACACATTGTTCATTGATTCACTACGTTGGGTGCTTTTCATATCAGCAGTAAACATATGTCGACCATATACCATGGCCCATTTTTCTTTTAGATCAAATATCCCACACAACTATTTATTATTAGTAAGATTATATTTCTCAATTATATTATTCCATGCAACTAGCCATTCATCTTCATCTTCATAATCATACATACAATTGCCCAAATCAGTTACAAATTGCTTTGATGAATGAAATACATGACTTAGTTTCTTAGCAGCATTTTGATAAATATGCCATACACATAAACGATGATTCGATTCAACAAATATCTCTGCTATTGCCTTAGCCATTACAGTAGACTGATCTATAAGTATGGTTTTTGGTTGCTTTCCTGACATTGCACTAAAAAAGTTTTAAACAACCACTTAAATGACTATGGTTTCATCATAAAGTAAAGTTGCACCAAAGATGATTGTTTGTTTGTGATGATTAATCTTGATGAATTGAGCAAAGGGTCGATCATATTGATTTGTCCTATAAGTTGTATCAAAACACAAAATATCTCCAAAGTGGCCATAATCAACTATTGATCTAGCATCAGCCCAAAATATGTTCAATATTAGACCATCATTATCAATTTGTACTGAATAAAAGTAAGATGGATCTTCTAATTGCATATTATGAAAGTATTCCATTACAGCACGAGCATCACCTTTCTTCAAAGCCTTTCTCCTCTCACGATGTACATGATTTTTATAGTCATAATCTAAAAACCAAGATTTTTATAGCCATTTGTGCTAAACAACCTACTCGTGAGATTGGGCGATGAAAATGTACCTGTTCTTGGCATTTGTCAACCCCTCGTTCACCCTCTTTTGAGCAACAAAATGTTCTCCTTATGACTTGTCCCATGTTTCCTCTCTTTATAAATTGTTTCCGTACGCTGAAGCCAATTCGGTGGGCATAATCTTTGTAAAATTCATATGCACTATCATCACAATCAAATTTCATGCCAATTTTTGGAGTGTCTATTGCAGTGCTTGATTTTTTTGGGCTTCCGTGAGTAGGTACTACTTGAGCCTCCTTTTGAATATATATATATATAAAAAGTAAGCAGATTAGGAAAATAAATTTGCATATGAAAAAAAAAAAAAAAACATGTAAATGAATTGATGTACATGTAAATAAATTTGATATGGTTTTCTTTTCTATCAACCCCATATAAACTTATTGTTCTAGATATTAGTGGCAACTTATTCACTGGTTATGTACCAAAGACCCTGGTAATTTGGAACAAATCCAATTGCTCAGCTTGGGGTATAACAACTTCACTAGTAAACCTTTTCCAGAATCTAGCTTTATTGACTCTTTGGCCAACTGCAAATATTTGAAAATTTTAGGTATACAGTCTAATCCACTGAATGACCTCCATTCTACCTCCCTTGGGAATCTCTCCACTTCTCTAGAGAAAATTGATGCTTCTGCTAGCCAGATTAAGGGCAAGATTCCCCCAGGAATTGGTAATTTGAGCAGTTTGGTAGACTTGTACCTAAACAGCAATGAGTTCATTGGACCTATACCCTCTGCATTAGGAAGGCTAGTTAAGTTACAAAGGTTGGAAGTTCAATACAATAATCTACAGGGAACCATTCCAACTGACCTTTGTGGAATAAAGAACTTGGGTCAACTAGTTCTGAGTCGAAATATGCTTTTTGGTTCCATACCATCATGCTTGGGTAATATGCCTTTCTTAAGATATCTCTTACTGGACTCTAATAAGCTAAGTTCCATGATAACCTCCACTATGTGGAGCCTTGAAAACTTCTTGGATTTGAACTTGTCATCAAATTCTTTAATTGGCAATTTACTTCCAGAATTTGGAACTTTTAAGGCCATGATTAATCAACATAATAAATTTTTTTTTAATTATATTTTTCTGTGTATATAAACACTGACACGAGTACAGTTAATAGAAGTTTCAAATAACTGTTTTTTTTTTTTTTTTTGGATCCTTTAGGGAGTTAGTTATATTTTTGTGTGTATATAAAACAGAGCACCTTATGTATTGATTTCATTCATTCTTTTCCCAATTCTTATAATTCTCTCTCAATCAATGAAATCCTCTCAATTCTATTTAGATTTCTCTGTTTTTTCAAGAACCTAAGTAAAACTGTAGCTAAGTTTTTTCAACCCAATAAAAAGCCTCAATTTTCCTTCCACTATTACAAAGATTTCCAATCCAAACAAACAAAACCTCAAAAAAAATTTCCCATTTAAACATTTTCCTCCAAAAAATTCTTGTAAAAGAAAATCCACAAGAATCAAGAAAAAACCCAAGAGCAAAATTTGAAAATCCACCAGAATTCGAAGCTACAAAACTCAACTAAGATCAAGCAAGCTCCAATATTCAAACTTTGAAAATCAATCACAAACAATGAACAACAATAGAAATAACAAACCAATGCATAAAAATCTCAAATCTGCTAATGGAAAACAAACCTTGAAAAAGGTTGAGTAGTCGTCTTTGTTTTCGTCATAGAGATTATTGCGAAAGGAATCGTCTTTGTGTTCGTCACAGAGATTACCACCAAAAGAATCATCTTTGTCTTCATCACAGAGATAACCGCGAAAATAATTGTCTTCATTACTGAGATTGCCACAAAAAGAAGGGTATGGAGAGGTGGTTCTCGGCGGCGACAAGTTGGGTGGGGGATGGGGAAGGCAGAGAGAGAGAAGGGGGAAGGGAGTGGGAACGGCAGAATGAGAGAGGTTTGGAGGGAGTGGCGCCAACTGAGAGGGAAGGGATTGGATGGGAGGAATGGCGAAGAGTGGTGGATGGGTGGGACTATCGGAATCGGAAACAATGGAAAGATCGGGGGGGACAGGCGGAGGGAGCATTGGTTGAGTGCGGCTAAGATCAATTGAAGAGAGAAAGGGAAAAGAACGAATGAGAGAGATGGAGATGGGATTTGAGCTGTATAAGGCTGAAGGAAGGAGACAGAGAGAGTGTGAGTGACTGGTGTGGTTTAGGGACTGAGCTTTTCGTTTTGGTTATGGTGGGAAATAATTGCTCTTTTAATAAAAAAAAAGAGAGGGAAATATAGCGCAGGTTTCAGTAGGGAGAGAGCCTAACGTCTGAGTTAACAGGGGTTTGAGTTAATGAGAGTTCTTGAATTTCAGCTTTAGTGGGTTGGACAGGTGTCACTCCCTGATGCAGACACGTCACAGGTTGGAGAGAGTTCCTGCAATCCAGGTTGCAAAGAAACTTTTTCCATTATCATATACTCTCTTGCTTTGTCATCGGGATACAAAGAAAAAAAAATAAAGAACAAATACAATATGAATCATTCTACCAAAAAAAAATAATATCATTTAAAATTTACATGATTACTATAGTAAATTTGTAAATTTACATAATTATACACTTATTGAGGTGAGTCAGTTTTAAGAGAAAATTTGTAAATTTTACATATTTTCTATTATACACTCAGAGCCTCATAGGCCCACTAATGCAAGTGCTCATAGCAATGTTTTTTAAGGCACATTTATAAAATCGCTTCAAAATTTAAATAAATCAACAGCATTTATCATAATAACTGCTACAATAAATAATAAATTTATTTTAGTAACATTTTCTAAAATCATTGCAATATCACTATATATTAAATTTTTATTCAAAATGTAATATAATTTAAACTATAATTTTCATACATATGTTAATTTGTTGTAACATTTTTATCAACTTCTCTCTCCTAGATTTAAGGGATAATAGACTTTATTAATGATCACTAAATACAAGTCACTCTTGTTAAAGAGGCAAAGAAAGATTGAGAGGAAAAATGGTGATTGTTAAGTTATGGTTTTTCACATAACATTTATATTAATTTTATTTCATGACAAAAAGTGTTGTAATTGCATTAATTTATTTCCTTGTATTTTGTGGGATTTATGATATTCACAACAAAGACATCTAAGATTCAACTTTCCCCTCTTCCAACTCTTGAATTATATTTAAAAAATTCATAAAAAATAATAAGACCTATTCCCCGAAATACTCAAAATCAACCCAAAAGGCTAAAACACCCTAAGTTAATTAAATCTACATAATGAAAACCAAAAACAAATACATAATTCTTAGGCAACAACCTCCCAAATGCCAAAATAACCATATCAATTAAAAAAATTGAGCGTCTTAAATGCAAAACAGGTAAACAAAATTGCTAAGATCACAACTTGCCCACCTGGCAAGCTATGAGTGGTAGGGTAAGAGTGATAGGTCTATGTGGTTTTACAATTTCACCGCTTAAAATTCGCTATGTGAACAAGTTGTGGTAAAGTTGTGTCAAAAGTTGTGGTATTAGCATTACTAAAAAATAAAACCCATATCAAGAAGAGATGGGTTCAAGTTACACCTGGTGTAACTTCACAAGAGTTACACCTTTTATGGATCATTGATTACTATTAGATCTAAGAGTCAAAAAACACTCACAGTAATGTCATTATTACTCCCTAGATATTAGTGATTTAGGCATTAACTCTTATTATTAAAGAAAAAAAAAATCATAGCACTAGTTGATAGAGAAAGGTTGAGAGGAGAGAAAGGCTACGGCTCACCAGACTTCGTTGTCCCATTGCTCTGGTCTTTCCCGCTGCCGATATTGCTATCCTTGGCCGCAATTTGTGGTTTTTTAATAGCAACTGATATATGTAGTGTACACACAAAAACCATACCTACGAAAGCCTAATAAATGGAAATTGTAATTCTAATGTTTTGATCTATGTATAACCAATTGGAAAACACTAAAGTGAGTGAACAGTAAACACGATCAATTAAAGGGATGAATGGATCAAATCTAAGTGAAAACAAACAACAAAAAATATATAAATATACAGAGAGATTTTAGTTACTTGTTATGTGTGATTGGTGATCTTTTACAAGAGATAGAGAGGGGTTCAATTTCAAGGCTTAATGAAGAATCTTTAACAACAACAACAGGTACATATATGGAGCTCAAGAACAATTCTAAATGGAGGAGTACAATTTATCACTGATTCCATTCCACAATCCAGATTGTGCCTATTTATTTATTAGTTATTGTAGGAAACCATGAAACAGCGGTGGAAGCCAAGGATGGTGAGATCAACGGCAGGAACAACGAGCAGTTGTGGGAGCACAGAGTCCGGCGAGCCTCAACCTCTCTTTGTATCACCGTTGAATCCAAATTTTTCTCTCTCTCCATTGGTTTGGGTGTCTAGCTTTGGCGATCTATTTGCACATGAGTTTCACATGAGTTCCGTTAGTGAGTCTAAACGGCAAAGTAACAGATGTATTGATTTGGAAAAAGAAATACGGAGGAAGAAGATGATGATATGGAAGATAAACAAAAAAGAGTTAATGCTGTGGTTTTTTTTTTTCTTTGATAATAAGAGTTAATGCCTAAATCACTAATTTCTAGGGAGTAATAATGACATTACTATGAGTGTTTTTTGACCCTTAGATCTAATAATAATCAATGGTCCATAAAAGGTGTAACTCTTGTGAAGTTACATCAGGTGTAACTTGAACTCATCTCTATTAAGAATGTTGGTTTGACATCACATATTTTTCTTCTCATCCCTTTTTCTCAAATTTTTTTTTTTGAAATGTACCATTAGATTAAGTTAGGATTTAGTTAGTATTTTTGAAACTATATAGTTTAATTTACTATATATATGAATATCCTTATATTTTCGATGAAATTGATCATCTTTAAAACACAAAATATAAAAGTTAAACCAAACATACTGCATTAATTTATTTCTCTATTTGGTTTTTGTAGGTTCCAATTAGTTTATTTGATAAAGTTTCTCGTTAAATAAAGATTTGAAATTCAATTAGTCTAACGATGAAAAGTAATCATCAAATGGAGTAGATTGAAACTATTTCTTCTTAAAAAAAAAAAAAAATCCCTCATTGAGATTGGTTAAAATCCTTTTTTCCGCATTTGGGCCTTCGCTGTTTGCTCTTCATGTCATATATATAGATTTGGCTCACCCACTTTAACTTCCTTCATAAAACCAATTAGCTAGATTCAAAGTCAAACCACTCTTCCCCCTATTCTCGATTTCCCTCCAAAATGAAGACCAAGAAGAAACGCAATGCACGTGCACCCCCATCACTCTCCGATGTTGATGATCAATCACCCACCATCACCAAAGAAGTGGAAGACGCCATGAAAGAACACGAAAATGGGAACGAACCATTGAGCTACAAGTATGGCAGAATTTGGAGAGTATATGTGTTAAAGAAGATAAGAGAAGAGAAGAGTTTGGGTACGAACCATTGAGCTACAAGTATCTCTTGTCAAATCAGAGACAGATTGCAAGCACAAATGGTAATATTTTCGAGTTGGATATCTTATGGAATATTTTGAGAGAAGATCATGTGGACAATGAAATAAAATTGTGGATTAAGAAGCAGATTGATGAGATGGCTGCAAAGGTATGATATAGCCAAATTTATGAACCTGTCAAATTTTCCTAGTTGTGTGTGATATTAAAGATGATGCTTGATGAACTTCTATAGGATTGAATTTTAGTATGTTTGTTGTTGCAGCTTTACAAATTGGATGCTATAATCAAAACAACTACTATTAACATGCAGCAGACAGGGAAGAAACTTAATGTGGTAACTGGTTATGACTTCTGGCGCCGCACCCGCATCGGACGCGGCCCTACGGGCCATGCGCGTCGGACACCGCTGACCGCGCGTCCGTGCCGCGTCGGGCCGCGTCCTGCCACGTGGCGAAGCTGACTCACGCCGACGCGGCTCAAATCGGGCCGACTCGGCCCGATTCAGGCCATTTCGGCCGTATCGGCCGAAACCGCCGATATGGCCGGTTCAGGCCGAAATTCAAAAAAAAAAAATAAGTGCAAAACGCACCAGCCTTAACCCCTTTCTTCTTCTTCTTCTTCTTCTTCATTGCTTCTTCATCTTCTTCTTCCATTCTTTTCGCCAGAGCCAGCCGTTCTGTTTTTTTTTTTTTTTTTTGATAAGTTTTGTGAAATGCCTTTCACTTAAAAGGCTTTACTTTATGTACAGAAGGTAAAGGCTTTATTTGGGTTTTTGTGCTCTCTGACCGGCCACAGCCACTAAGCTTTTTTTTTTTTTTTTTTTTTAATATATATGAAATTCTTGTGCTCTCTGACCAAACACATGACCCACAGCCACTAAGCCCTTTTCTTTTTCTTTTTCTTTTCTTTTTTTTTTTTAATTTATAGGAAGTTCTACCTATTTTAATACCTCTGTCAATAATTCAAGTATCAAAAACTGGTGAATTGTATTCTAATTTTTGAATATTATGGAATGTTTTAGTTTCAATCTTGTGAATTGTATTTAATTTATGAACATCATGTTTTAATTATTATCTACTATTACTCTTAAATTTGGTATATGTTTATATAATGTGAAAAAGTATAGTTAGCAATATATTAAAAATATGAATAAAAATATTTTTAATAGTTTTTTAATCGCCGAGTCCCACCACACCCACACTCACCTTTTTCAAAAATTGCCGAGTCCCGCACCCGTACCCGCACCCGCACCCGAGTCTCGAAACGCACCCGTGCTTCCTAGATGACTACCGATCAATTTTGGTGCCCCTGCTGAAGTCATTCATGCGGGTTTGTGTTGGATTCTCCTTGCTGTTTTGTTGAAGGTTTTCATATAGTTACCTTCTTACCCATCTATGATTTGATGTTTTCGGTGTACTATTCCCCTTTTATAGGCACAACTGGAAGATCTGGCCAACAAAGATGCAGAAAAGAAGTATGAGGCTGTAGAAGAAGCATTGTTATCAGAATTTGAGGATCTTGATAAAAAGAAAAAGACTGACAAAGGAGGTGGTAATGCAAGACAAGGACAGGGAAATTCCAAGGAAAAAAAAAAGAAAAAGGATAAAATAAAGTCAATGAAATAAAAGGTCTTGTATTCTGATCATTGTTCTGTTTTCTTTTTATGGTAGTTACTATTGTCTAAAGCTACACATTTATAAATTCACCAGAAAAAATGAAGACGGGCATGAACTAAAAGTGGGAAAATAAGAGCATCTAACATGTTAAATATTAGCATAAGATGGCAGAATTTGGACAAATTTACTTGAATTAGATGCTAAAGACTTAAGATATGGAGGAGCTAGAGATCATTAAAGGTGAAACAAAACTGGAAGATAGATTAAATGAAATGGGTATTTTAGAGGTAGCCAAGTTAGGAAAATGTGGATCAAATTTACTAGAATAATAGTTTTTAAGGATCCGGACTCTGAAAGAATAATAAATTGGGCAATCTAATACATATGATATACAACAGACATTGAACACTCGCACTTACTGAAACAGATTATCACTGCAGCTAGTTAATTGGATATAAACTTTGCATTTTCTCAGAAAGAAAGAAAGATATAAGATCTGCAGAGTTGTCCTAGTTTCTACAATATATAGAAAATCTATCATGCAAAATAATGTCCCAAAAATTCACAATTTGCTTATTGTAGGCAACTAGATATATTACACACCCTCCTCTGTTGAGCACTCACGTGTTTCCCAATGGTCCTTTGAGGCCAAAAATCGGTTTTGGGCTTTCAAATGTTTTCTTCTTCGACCCAAGGACTTTTCAGCCCGAAAACTACAAGTAATACCTCTCCTTTTAATGAGCCCACCACTAGAGCCCAAGAAAAGAGACCCCAAAAATGTTAATATGCAAACTCAGAAATATTGCTGAGCTCTCGGGTTCATTAAGGAGAGTGGTGTTTAATTGTTTGTGATTTTCTCCCAGTGTTTGTTTGCTTTTTCTATTGTAACTCTTTTAAAGTTGAATGAATATTTCATGCTTCTTATCAAAAAAAAAAAAAACGAGGAGCAGCAGGAAAATGTTTAGCAAATGTTTAGCTCAATGTGTTTTCACCTGAAGCACATGGCGGAGATATTCCTCCTAATCTTGAGATTGTGGGTCCTGTAGCCATTGATGAATTGGGGCAAGACAAATGGAAACTTTTGCCTGTGGAGTGTGGAGGAGAAAGATCAAAGAATGCTTGATGAGTATTTGGAGTACAAGAGGCAGATTGAGAGTGAGAACAAACAAACCCCTCGGCATTTGTACACTTCCAAACATTCAATGCAAATGCAGTAATCAAAACTGGAAAATGATCCTCATTTTAATAGATTCATTTAATGTTTTAGATTAGATATTACAAAAGCTAATGGTATATACTTCTGTGTCAGACCTCTCAATTTGCATTCCCAGAGAACATCAGTTTTAATTTTGGTTTGAAAATTTGATGTTATTCTTTGTACTGTGTACGCTGATAATTGCATTTAACCAAAATCTAGGTGGCAGTGTTTTTTTTTTTTCTTTTTTTTTTTCATCAAGCACATTGTTTGCACCGGCTATGATTATATTTTGTAAATAAGTTATAGGTAGTCTAATATTTAATTTTCTGTTGTTTATAATGATTTTTCACTTAAGAAAGTTTGAGATTTTAAGTAATCAAAATTTATACCTGAAACTTTTAGTAGGCACTGATGCCATCTTCTCTTTTTTCTCAACATGCTCACTGTCGTAATCCTCGCTTGATCAAGCTCAAAGATTTCCTATCAGAGTAATGTTTGTGGGAAATGCCATGGAAAAGCAAAATTCATGAAAGGTTGAAGGTCTTATTATGGAGAATTTTTGTGGGGGCTAATAGAAAGCACGGGTGCGGCTCCAGGGCCACTGCACCAGCACCCGACGCGCACTAATGTGGCATGCAGTGCGCGAAGCCATTGACCAAGTGTCCATGCTTTTTTTTTTTTTTTTTTTTTCGGATTCGCACTGATTTTGGCGGAAACGGTCGATACGGCCCAATTTTGGCCGAAACAAATGCCAAAACGGGCTGCCACCGTGTTGCTGGCCTCCATTCTTTTACTTTCATGTGGCCTTGTGAAGAAAAAAAAAAAAAGAAAAAAAAAAGAAAGGAGAGAAGGAAGAAGAGATAAGGACTTGAAAAATCAAAAAGATAAAAAATGTTGGAACTTGTGAAAACAGTAAAAATACAGGTTTTGATTCTTTGATTTTATTACTTTTACCCATCAATTTTTATTATTCTTTAATACTTTAATTTTATCACCTGATTACTCCTTTTTTGAAGGAAAATAATTTAATATTATAAATATGTTATTGGGCTAAAATTGGGGTTGTGTAAACATTACATTATATATATATATAAGCTTTTAAATTTATCAATATATGTTTACCATTACTCTTAAATTGGTATATGTTTACCATTATATAAAAAAATATGCTTAGAAATATATAGAAAATATAAATAAAAATATCTTTAATAATTTTTTAATCACCACACTCCCGAGTCCCGCACCTGCACCCATACCTGAATTCGAATCCGCACCCGTGGTCTATAGGGGGGGTTATACTTTCAAGTATTGATTAGTGGATACTAGCTTCTGTCGTTGTGATTTGGAATATGAGACAGAGGTCCATTTGGAGATTGAAATACTACCTCTTTGCTTTGCAAGTCTAGATTGATTGTAATGCTCATCATTTCTTGCTACCCTTCATCCCTGACTTCATCATTTTCTTATGATCACTCTCTTCAGTTGCCCTCTATGCCTTTTAGTTTCTATGGCCTTATGTAAGCCCATTACCTATCTTTATAAGAAGTGCCCAAAAATTTCCCAAAGCCGTTGAGTTTTATCATAGTCCATCCTAAGGTGTTTGATTCTCCCATGGTAGTACTAATCAACTCTTCCTCTATGTGTGTGGGGCGAGTAAATGGGCTAATCGACTAGCTCATAGCTAGTTATGATAAAAAATTGCGCTCTTAGACTTTCTCTAATTTTTAACCTACTAACATAAGATCACATTAACACAAGGGAAAGAGGAAGAAAATAAGGTTATTGATCCAATCATGTGACTATCTTGACAATACAAACAACTGTATTGTATTGAAGATCTAACTATTGTCTCATTTTGTTTTGAAATAATTAAAAATATATATATTAATATGTTGCTAACTCTACAACTTGCACCCCTCCCCCTGGTCTATTCTTCAAACTTCTAAAAGTATTGTTAATAAACTCCTATCAATATAAAAGCAACAATCTTTACTCATATATAAAAGCAAAATGCCCAGTATACAAAATATCCCGTGGCTCAATATTAAAGAATCATTTAATTTGTACCATAACACAAAATAAAAAAGTGATATAATAATAAGAAGACATTATATAAACACACAGAAAAATGGGCAATTTTTCTTGTCACGTTATGAAACTCCTAGACAGAAGAGTATAGCCTATAGAACCCGTTAAAATCAAGTTAAGCTATTTTCTTTCCTGAATATAAAGGATATAGAGTCAGATAGTCTTGGAGATTCACGGTAGCCACTGTGAACATTATAATATATATATATTCAGAGGCAAGAATAAAAGAAAATATTAAAAAAAAAAAAAAAACCTCTATATATATATATTGATATTAATGTTATAATAAATAAACAATTGTAAACAACTCCATCTTCAAACTTAATTTCTATCATCACCGCACATCATTAGTATAATAGTCACTCCACAAGTATAAATGTTTGTATGGTATAAAGGATAAGGGCTGGGATTTAAGTCTCTAATAGGAAGTTTCACACGCATATACTAATTAGATACTTTTTAAAGAATTATAAAATCTACTCAATAATCTCAATTAACTAAAAATATACTTTTCATTTAGTAAAAAAAAATCTAAATTAACCAATTCATAGCTACTAACAATCGAAATAAAATATTAATCTAAATGCATAAAATTTATACATCTAATTTGATTCCTTCAAATAAATTTGAGAAATATATCAAACTAAAAGTATTCAGATTTCAAAGTATAACAATATACATGTAAAGTTGTATAATCTCAGTGCCTTGAAAGCTTTTGACAAACCTGTAGGAGTCAGCATTTCTTTCTATGTTCTTCTCAATGGTGAAAAACTACAGTGACAGTAGTACCAGTGGCGTGGTAAAACGCGTGACAGTGGCTAAAGTCTATTTTAGTGACCGTTTGGATACAAATGCATTTGCATTTGTGCTTGTGCTGGCGATTTTTGTGTGGATCCCGTGCATTGTTCACAAGATTCACAAGTAAGGATTTCAAATTTTTTTTTTTTTTTTTTTAAACTGGGTCTAACGGCATTATTTACATATTTAAAAATTATTTTGTTACAGTATTTTCAATTTTCAGCAATAAGCGGTATTTAAGATGAGATTGGTGCTTATTTTTCAGGTACCAAAGCGCTTTTTTTTTTTGTCAGAAGGGGCAAGTTTTAAAACTACTGGTCATTCTTAAGTGGCAACGGACATTTTAGGATTAGTCAGGGGATTCAAAAGATTCAAAAGAAAGTTAGGAGTTCAAAATGCCTTAGATCTTAGCATATCAGCAATCAGGAAAAAAATATCAGTGAACTTTTGATTAGGTCACCATTTACACGCTTTTGATAAGGTCAAATTTTATTTGTCAGCATGTACTACAAAAAATTTATATTTTGCATCAAAATTTGCAAGAATAAATCATGCACGTACGTAGCTTGAAAAGAAAGCTTGGAAAACACTACCAACCTTCTTCTTGATCTATAATTCATTGTTTAGTTGTCTAGTAAGTTTGGAGTTGGCATTGAATTCCAATCCCACACAAAAAGTGAAAGTTTGGAATCTACGACAGTGTATCATGTGACAATCACGGGACATCAAATTTAAATTATGTATATGAATTCTTTCTCAAAAAAAATAAATAAATAAATAAATTGAGTATATGAATTCCAATTTCTTAACTATGTATGTTAAACTAAATGTCGTTTTGAGCACAGTTTATTTAATTTTTCTTGAAATCTTTTTGCTGAAAATATGCTAAAGTATACTTATATCTTGAAAAAAGTAAAAAAAATAATAAAATAAAATAAAATTTTTAAAAATTGTATGTAAAAGTTAAAAACTGATGTCAAACACACTTTATATTTTAGATGACCTCATGCGTTTGATCCTTTCATAGTTTACACATAAATTCCATCATTCAATACACACGTGGAAGAGAAGAGGGAAAGACCTATACTCTAATAAAAGGAGGAAAGAAAGACCTCAGTAGTCTTAAAAGCGGTCCCTTCCCCCACTCTTATTAGCTTGTTTTGTAGAAACATTAGTAGTCAAAGTAATGGTATTATCAAATCCGAATATAGGGCTACTTTATTTGTTTGCCATATCTTCGCTAAGTGTTTATGGAATTTTTGTAGCATGTTGATCTAGTAAGTAGTAACTAGGAGGCGGCCCTTTGGTAGCCTATGATACTAGGACCAATAGGTCAAAAATGGGTTTGTGCCGCAGGTGTTGAACGATCTACTCTACACAGGTGTGGGCTTACAGGGCTAGGGCTCATAAACCCTCTCTTTCATTCATCAATGTTTAAAATGTTACATAATTCCATAGCCCTATACATCTCGGCGACAAGTAATTCAACTAATAGTTGATACAACCAGTTAAAAAAAAAAAAAAAAAAAAAAAAAGCTATGACAGTAAAAATTTAAAAAGAAAATCACAATAGAGCCCCATAAGTTAATCTAGAGAACAATAACCATGCAATTCTTCCATTCTATAATTGAGCTTCCCCATCAATTTAGAAAATAGGAATGTAACCTTCAGAATCCTATAGCCCATTTTCAGCATAGTTTTTTTTTTTTTTAAATTTAAATTTAGGTTGAGCCCAAGACATTTTTACATCTTCTTGTTAAAACTGACCACCACAATGTTCAAAGCCTCCCAAAGTCCTTTAGCTCCCTTTTGTTCATAAAACAAGGCAAATCTGGCTATGGTGGCATATTTTTTACTTACTTTATTTATGAATAGAAACCCATGAACTCACCATGCTTTTATAAGAGAAGAAAGTGCTATTTGATCTAGAGCTAATTAACTCCAGAACCCATACCATCTTAACAATAGGACGCCCAAATATTTATCGATTTTGGATAAAACAAGCATAGAACCTGTAGGGACTTGGGCCCAGGTGACCAAGAATGGCCTAGGTAACCAAGGCCTAAGGCTAGCCCGGGTACCCAAGGTTGTCCCAGGTAGCTGAAACTAGCCCAACACTATAGGGATAGGACCAGCCCAAAGACAAAAGTGCTAGGGTGTAAGGTTGGCACTCGGGGGAAACCTACTATATCTAGGTTGAGTAGGTCCAATATCGACTAGCATGCCTACAGGGGAGCCCGATGAGGGGATGGTCAAATTCAGGTCAGTCCCTCGAGCACAATTAGTGCCTTTGGGAAGTTTGTTGCCAAACACTATTTGACGTCAGGAACAAGTTTTAAGAGAATCCTTAGAAGGAATCATTTTCCTTGGAATTGTAGGCAAAAGTGGAATTATGTGGGAACTTGTGCAAAAGTAATGATTTGGATCCCTACTAAGAGAGAAGATGGGACGAATGGGGAGGGGGTTGGCAAACACATAGAAAGGGAGAGAGTTGAAAGAGATTGCAATTGGGAGCCCATATTCTTCGTCCTTGAAAGAAACACCACTAGGTTTGGGCACCACAGAACCTATGTTCATTATGAAACAGGATCTAGAAATGCTCTACAAGAATTAAGGAAAAGATAGTTTTGTTAGTAGTAGTAGTAAAAATGAATGGGTCAATTAATAAGATAACATAGAATATGACTCCAAATAGACTAAAATGGAAATGAATATGTACATGTGGTTGACCTTGATTAGTTTGTTGCGGACCCATAGTTAACTTCAAAATTTTTGGACTAAGACCTGATTGTTGTTGTAGATAAAAAAACCAATGGTTGAAGTAAGAGGTTGTCCATTGTCCAAAATATAGAGTTTATACTTTATATTAGTACAAGAACCATTATCTTATTGAGGTATTACTCAATAATTCCGTATGCTTAATCAAAAAAAATGCTTAGTTATACAACACGCTTCAATTGAGGGGGGCATATATATTGGCTAATATTATTTCTGTATTTGCTTAACTCCCTTTTTCCCTTTTTTGGTTTCTCACCCATTTCAACTTTTCTTCATAAAAGCAATTAAATTCAAACCACCCTTTTCTCTGTTCTCCATTTCCCTCCAAAATGAGCAGCATGAAACGCAACGCAACCCCATCTCCCTCTCAACCTCCACCGTCCGATGTTGATTATGATCAATCACCCAACATCCCCGAAGAAGTCGATCACGCCATGAACGAATTCAACAATGGGAACCCCACCGAAGCCTTGAGTCTTGTCAAGGACATCCTATCCTGCCACCCAAACTCCGCGCTTGCTCATAACACACCCAGCTACCTTCTTGACAAAAGCCTCGACTCTACTGCCACTCCCGACCACGAAAAGCTCAAAAATGCCAAGAGTTCCGTCAACTCTTCCAAGCGAGCAGTCGAGTTATGCCCCATCTCTCTCTCCTTCTGGTACTCATACGTCATTGCACTCGTCAAATTAGCCTACAACGACGCCAATGCTGGCTTCGAAGCTGTGATCCAAGCGTGTGATACCAGTTTATCCATCGAAAACCCTACTGTTCACGGCAATCACAATTATAACTGCAATTGTACTTTTAAAACATGATTTCAGCTTGTGTGCACGGTACTCATTGTGTGTGATAATCCAATTTTACAGGCTGTGCAACTGGCAGCTGAAATCATGTTTTAAAAATACAATTGCAGTTATAATTGTGATTTCACAATTATAACTGCAATTGTATTTTTAAAACATGATTTCAGCTTGTGTGCACGGTACACATTGTGTGTGATAATCCAATTTTACAGGCAGTGCAACTGGCTCTCTCTATACATACATAGACACAGACACACATTATATATGTGTGTATATATTCTAACATTTGTCAAGGGCTTTGATTATGGTCATCAAAGTAACAGTATGTCCTACTTTCTGCTACAAATTTTGAGTTGCTTGGGAACCTAACTTTGCTTGGGAATCTAATTTTGAGTTGATTGAGGTTATCTTATAATATAAGCAACTTCTTTCAAGCAAAAGTTTTGAGGCCCTAAACAGGAGTATCAGCTATTACTCACGGTTCACAGCCATCATCATCTTCGTCTTCTGGAGTACCCTGCTATAAGCGTTTGGAGTTAATCGGTGATGCTATTTTAGCTGATCTCATAACAAGGCATCTCTTCTTCCTTTACAAACATCTTCCCACGGGCCGCTTGACTGATCTGCGAGCTGCTTCTGTAAACAACGAATATTTTGCATGTGTTGCTGTCAAAAATAATCTCCATGTGCACCTTCGCCATGCCTCCCCCGCTCTTGAAAAACAGGTTTTCTTTCTTTCTATTTATTCTCTTTCTATAGCCTAGAATCTTCTTCCATTCCTGTCTTGTCGAGTTTAAGCGGGACGATATGAAATAAGTAGAATATTAAACTTACTCGCTCTTTTCCCTTATACTCTCAGATTTTTATTTTAAATTGAGGTTAGATTTAATAATTTTTTTTACTGAAACTCTTAAAATATCTTGATATATTTAATTCTTTATTTTAAAATAAAGAATAAAGCTCTAATGGTAATATGGTTAAAAGATGATTTCATTCCTTTCTCTTTATGTTATTCACTCTAAATATTACTTACTAGTGTTCATTTATTTTAAATCATCCAAATAAGTTACTTAATCACCATAGCAGATTACGTACAAAACTAAGATCACCTAGCTGACTTACTTTAGAATAAATAAGATATATGTGTTGCGGCAAGGTTTTCTCAATTCTTTGTATTTGTGAGGCGCTTTCCTACCACACATAAACTACTTCATATTGATATTGTTGCTCCCTTAATCCCCAAAGCAAGGTATGTATTTCTCCTTTTTATCTTTTTTTTTTCTTTGATTTGCTTGTTGGTCAGAAAAAAAAAATGTACGTGAAATCCCCGGTACTGTTATCTTCAATAGAATCAGATCAATTAAAGTGAGCATTCCTAACAATGAATATCTTGAATGATTCATGTTTGATTAAAAAAATTATATGTTCTACTATATATATATAGTTTATTAAGAGTGCAACAATTTTTTTAATAAGCATTAAAACTCACATGGATTTGAATTCCTCATTAAGTTATAATCTTAAACTTCAATGTCTTGCAAATTTAGTATATGTCAGCTTTGATTTTTCTGTTGATTCATATTGGCATATTGGTGGGTATGGGTACACTAATGAGTGGTTTAGAGGGTTTTTTTCCCCCCGCAAATTTAAATGCTAAAAATTTAGAATATTTAATAAAGATCCAAAAGTATATATAATTATTAATAAACTAGAAAAATTGGCAACAATATTTATTTTTAAATGCTTATAAATTTCGATAGCTTATAATTTGTAAATTTGGTGCTCTTTATATGCTATGGTGATTGCTTTGGTAATTTTATGTTGATACTAATTTACTGCTTAGATATTAATCTACTTAGATATCTTATTTTGTTATATGTTAATATTATTTTGATGTTTTGGTTTGTTTATATAGACACATGTACCTTTTTTAATACTAATGTTATTTTTAACTTTTGGATTTTACTATTAGCTTTATTTTCAATTCCTGTTCAATTTTAATGTGAGTCTCTCTTCGCCTACTGTTTTCAATTGTAATTATATGGTATTATAAATATATTAAAAAATAGGAACTTTTACTAATCATTTTAATTATAGATATAAAGTAAAAGGAATAATATATATAAAATTAAGCATTTTAGAAGCAGTTCATTACAAGTTATTATAACAATAATCATTTGTTTGGTTATATGTGTGTGTGTATATATATATATATGAGAATACTAAAATTAAGGAATAATGATTTTTTTAGTTATTGTCTCTCAAAAAATTATTGTATAGAAAAATTTATGACCAAAACCGTGCAAGCACGAGACTCTTACTAGTATTTGATAAAGTTTGGCATTAAATAAGTTTGGATATATCTTTTTCAACCTGTTATGTTGCGGTATCAAGTCATTAACTCATTAAAAGAATCTTGTCAAAACTATATATGAAATGTCTCTTTAAATGCCACATAAGGGGTTAGAGCAAAATTCAAATATATTTAGAGCATAACTTAACTTATTTCTCAAATTTTGGATCATTCATGTTTTTGGAAATTTCATTAGTTCAATGAAAATTTTTTTGACTTACTTTAGTATAAAATTTAATAATTTGTATTGAAAATAAAACTTTTTAAGAAGTTCACTATAAAAAAAGGTAAAATAATTTTTATTTTATGAAAGATCGCCATCAAACATAATTTTCAATAAAAATACTAAGCTTTTTTCTTCCTTTCTTAGGTGTGTGCATATATATAAATTATCGAATAAAAAAGTGTGTGTATGTGTGTATATAATTGAAAAGAAAAAAAAAATAAACGTGTGTGTATATATGTGTGAGGGGTTGTCTTGATAAATATATTAGTGCCCCAACTCGGCATCCCAAACAAAAATTCCTCACTCTGCTCCTAGGCATTGAAGTTCTTCTTCTTCTTTCTTTTATTTCTTTGAACTTTTTATTTTTCATTAAGAGAGGTACGATGAGCTTGCTATATATAATATGTTATTGCCTTACTGGGCTGTGAATAAACTATGTGCAATATAAGTAGATTTGACATCAATTACTTTAAACTTGAGCATAAGGACATCTTTAATGATAAAAATAAAAATATTAATTTGATTGCAATTCAAATTCTTCATCTAATCATTTTATAACTAATTTTTTGATACCACTACTCTTTTTATATCCTTATCAACTTTCTAGGAGTGCAAATCAAATAAGATTGAATTTTTGGCATGGAATAAAGCCAACAAAATGGTTGATTAAATTCAACCTTACAAAGCCTAATCTACCCAATGCACTTAAACCCTCCAAGCTTCTTACTCCAACAGGGTTAAGCCTAATTGTGTCTTTTCTAGCTTTCCGGATCCCGCAATAATCCCATTGCATCAACCAAATGAATTGGTCCTCTTTAAACTGCTTCCCAAGCACCAAATTACCTTCTCACTGATATGGGTATGGTGAGGTAAGGATTTGGCCAAGTATCCTCTCAAGGGTATAACAATGGAAAGGGTGAGAGTAGAAGAATTTAAAGAGTCAAATGTATAAGATTGTGGATGAATCAATGTTGTTGTTCTCTGGGGTTTCTCTCTTAAATTCTCTTTGCAAGCTTTCTACATTTCATGGATATAAGGGTGTTTATAGTAGGGTATGTGAGGAATGTGAAAAGTAATTTTTCTGCAAAACAGGGGGTTCTGGCGACTCACTCGAGACTAGGACAAGTTAGGAGAGTTTCAGTCGCAAAATAACTAACGGGCCAGATTGTTGTTTTTTTTTCCAGTGGTGCTCCAGTTGTCATGACCCTTCAACTTCTTGCATGCTTCACACGTGTGGCACTTTGGCAAGTCATCAGTCACTAGTCACTCGCGAGCTCCACTCACGAGAATGCTCTTGATTATACACACACTTGAATTCTTCACACTCTCTAACACGCAACCCTTACATGATTCCCACCTAATTACAGGGTATCTAATTGCTGAATTACAAGCAAATTTGACACGGAATAAGACCAACACATGTTTGAATAAGTAAAGATTGATCAAAAACATAACAAACAAACATTCAATTCTTAAATAACAGAAAATAGTAAACACATGAAAACATGTTACCATCAAAGTAGTGTGTGCTTTACTCAAGTGAGGCCAAATCAAGATAGATATGTAAAACATACAACGCACATGAGATTCAAGGAATGGTACCGACACCGATGGTCTTACTAAGCAATTCGAACCGTGGACCATTGAGAGGTTTGGTGAAGATGTCAACCTTTTGGTTGTTCGTGTGGATGAATTCAAGACACAATTTTATCTTCCACCAAATCACAGATGAAGTGATAGTGAATCTCTATGTGCTTGGACTTTGAATGCTGAACAAGATTCTTGGAAAGATTTATGGCACTAGTGTTGTCACAAAACACACTCATTGTTTCTTGAGGAATCCCATAATCATGAAGAAGTTTTTTCATCCAAAGAAGTTGAGTACAACAACTTCTAGCAACTATATACTCAGCTTCAGCTGTAGATAGAGATACTGAGTTCTGTTTCTTACTCATCCATGATACAAGATTGTTTCAAAGATAGAAATAACTGCCTAAAGTGCTCTTTTGGTCATCAACACTTCTTGCCCAATTTGCATCCAAGTAACTGGCTAGACAATCATTGGAGTTTTTTGAGTACCACAGACCATACTCAAGAGTGCCATTAATATAACGTATGATTCTCTTCACAGCTGTCAAGTGAGACTCCTTCTGAGCAGCTTAATAGCGAGCACAAACTCCCACACTAAATGCAATGTCCAGCCTGCTTGCCGTAAGATATAAGAGACTTCCAATAATACTCCTATACAAAGTTGGACTCACTTCTACCCCAAAAGAATCAAGACTACACTTGGTAGATGAACTCGTGGGAGTGGAGGCATGCTTTTTGGAATCTAGTCCAAACTTCTTGACAAGATTTCGAGCATATTTTTTTTTTGAGTGATGAATATACCGTCCTTCCTTTGTTTCACTTGAAGACCCAAGAAAAATGTAAGTTCCCCCACCATACTTATTTCAAATTCTTTCTTTATTTCTTTAGAAAATTCTATAGCAATGGTGTCTACGGTGGCTCCAAATACTATGTCATCAACATACACTTAGGCTACAAGAAGATAGTTCTCATCCTTCTTTACAAAAAAGGTTCGGTCGGCATACCCTCTCTTAAATCCTCTATCCAAAAGATAATTTGTGAGCTAATCGTACCATGCTCTAGGTGCTTATTTCAGACCATAGAGTGCCTTCTTCAATCTTAAGACATAATCCAGGAAGTGAGGATCTTGGAAGCCTTTCGGTTGTTCAACAAAGGCTTCTTCATTAAGGTACCCATTGAGAAATGCACATTTCACATCTATTTGGTAGAGTTTGAAGTCCATAGTACCTGAAATTGACAAAAGGATGCAAATAGACTCAAGTCTAGCTACGGGAGCGAAGGATTCATCAAAGTCTACTCCTTCTACTTGAGTGTAACCTTGAGCCACCAACCGAGACTTATTCCTTATTATCTCACCGTCCTCATCGGTCTTATTTTGAAAACCCATTTGGTACCGATGACATTAGCATCTTTGGGCCCTGGAACAAGTTCCCATCCATCATTCCTCACAAATTGATTTAGCTCTTCATGCATTAAATCCACCCAATTCTCATCTTGAAGGGCTTCTTCTACCATTTTCGGCTCAAATTGAGTAAGGTAGTAATGGTAAGTTACATGGTTTGCAATAAGTGTGCTTCCCTTCCTAAGATGAAGACCTTCATCTAGAGACCGGATAATGTTACTTTCCGGATGATTTTTAACCACTCTTGATGATGGCTTCTTTGAGGTGGACACTTCATCATTCTGAAAGATAGGAGGATGAACTTTCGAAGGGGTGAAAGGACTTGAGGATCTAGACATTGATCTTGTCTCCATTCTAGAATTCATGGGAGTAGATTCTTTTTCTGGTAAAAGTTCTTCCACTTCAACATCTTGGGCTTCAACCTCAATGGTGGTTTCTTTGGAGCTTGGTCCTTCTCCACCATCATCAATAGCTACTTTTGTTATGGCATCATCAATCACCACATTGATGGACTCCATCACTGTCTTTGTTCTCTTGTTGAGTATCTGAGAAAGATACCTTCATCACTTTTTGCATTAAATTTTCCAAGATTCTCCCGGTCATTCAAAATGTAACACTTACTCCCAAAGACTCGGAAGTATTTCACCTTTGGCTTCTTCCCATTCCAAATGTCATATGCAGTTTTCTTTGTTCTCGCTTGGAAGAATATTCTATTCCCAATGTGACACAAGGTGTTCATGGCTTCTCCTTAAAATTTTTGAGGGATTTACTTGTTGAGTAACATAACTCTTGCCATTTCTTGAATCACCCTGTTCTTCCTTTCCACCACCCCATTTTGTTAAAGACTTTTAGAAGCTGAAAATTCTTTCATGGTCCCATTCTTCTCGCAAAAAGACTCAAATCTAGCATTCTCAAACTCCTTGCCATGGTTACTTCTTATCTTGACAATTGGCACACCTTTCTCGGTTTGAAGCCTCTTGTAAAGATTCTCCATCTTTTCACATGCTTCCGATTTTTCTCTAAGAAATTCCACACAAGTGTATCTTGAAAAATCATCGACACTGACCATAATATACCATTTTCCTCCTAGGCTTTTGGTTCTTGTGGGCCCAATTAAATCAACATGGAGAAGCTCTAAGAAACATGATGTAGAGATCACATTCACCTTTTGATGTTCGACTTTGTTTGTTTCCCCATTTGACAAGCACCACCAATGGTCCTCTCCACCTTTCCAAATATTGGAAGCCCCACAAAGGCTTCAAATTTGGACACTTTCGCCACTTGTTTGAAGTTTGCATGGCCAAATATTTGATGCCAAAGTTCCAACACGTCGACTCGGGCACTCCTACAAGAGATATTTGGTGTAGGAACTACTCCATAGCAATTGTCGGTAGTTCTATTTCCCTACAAGACTTGAATCCCTACTTCATTGATTATCACACACCCCTTCTTTGAGAATTGAACAAAAAAGTCCTCATCACATATTTGAGTGATGCTCAAGAGATTCACCTTAAGCCCTTTGATATAGAGAACATCTTTCAATAGAGGTAACCCCGGTATCTCAATACTTTGCCAAGAACTTGAGCATGGCTTCCATCCCTAATTCTGAAGCAAGGCTTATTCGTTCAAGCCTTCACTCCATGGACTAATTCTCACCAATATCCCATTAAAACCGTTACACTTCCAAGTCAGGTTGGTTACAAAGTAGAATCGAACACAAAAAGCAAGTCTCCTCATAGCCCAATAGTAGTTGACTTACGTTCTAAACTTCTTGCTCCATAGGGCAATCCCATATAACATGTATGATTCTTTCAGCATCTTCGTTGCAAAGAATGGTCACTGCTTGAAATAAAATAATTTTACTGTCAAAAAGTTTTGTGCGAGTAGAGAGGGTTCCTTGATAAGCCCACCAGAAATTTATTTATTTCTTTATTTTATTATTATTATTATTTTATCTCTAGTTGTACATCAAAACCCCAGATCCCAGTCCATAATTTTCAAATCATTCGGTTTATTAGAAGGTCCCCTATTGGCCTTTGAGAATTCGAGTCCTTAAGCAGGAGAGGTACGTAAATTGACGGCAAAAATTGCGAAACGGTCTATTTTTGGGAAAAAATTAGGCGCGTGGCATGCGTTCAAAGTTATTTAGTAAGTTGGACTCTTTTTGAAAGTCGAGTTTGGAAAACTTGACTTTGGGCTGGAAAACGAACACTATAGTGGCATTTGCCACTATAGGGACCTGTAGTGGCGTTTTTTGACAAATGCCACTAAAAAAAACGCTACTATAGTGTTCATTTTCCAGTCTAAAGTCGAGTTTGCCAAACTCGACTTTCAAAAAGAGTCCAACTTACTAAATAACTTTCAGCGCATGCCATGTGCCTAATTTTTTCCCAAAAATAGACTGTTTCGCAATTGTTTCCCAAATTGACCAATATATCCTCTGTTCAAATCGCCACCTAACATTGCATATCATGTGGGCTTTTTACACTCAAAAATGAATAGACTTAATTGCCTTATTGGCTTCAAAAGAAAGGAAAACGTAATCTATTAAATTTTCTTTCCATTGCTTTGAGAGTAGCTCAATTAGAGAACTAACCCAACTCTTCTTTTGCAATGAAATACATTGAAACAATATTTTGTGGGATAAAGGGATGGGTAAGCATTTATCGTCCCAAATGCTTACATCCTCACCATTTCCAATTCTCCATTAGAGACCAAGGGATAAAACCTCTGTTGCTTAAGTTATACTACCTTAGCTTCATGAGCAATTTTAAAAACTTGTTCGTCCAAAAAAACAAGGTGTATTTGTTGAGAAGAACAGGGTATTCTTGTCATTTAACATTCCACCTCATCAATATTAAATATTTAAATTTATTTCAATGTATTAATTAATTATATTAGGTTAATTTGGTAATACATTTATTGTCATATATTAATATATTTATAAATGGTGAGGATGTAAGCATTTGGGACGATAAATGCTTACCCATCGCTTTATCCTACAAAATATTGTTTGAATGTATTTCATTCCAAAAGAAGAGTTGGGTTAGTTCTCTAATTGAGCTACTCTCAAAGCAATGGAAAGAAAATTTAATAGATTACGTTTTCCTTTCTTTTGAAGCCAATAAGGCAATTAAGTCTATTCCTTTTTGAGTGTAAAAAGCCAACATGATATGCAATGTTAAGTGGCGATTTGAACAGAGGATATATTGGTCAATTTGGGAAAAAATTGCGAAACAGTCTATTTTTGGGAAAAAATTAGGCATGTGGCATGCGGTGAAAGTTATGTAGTAAGTTGGACTCTTTTTGAAAGTCGAGTTTGCCAAACTCGACTTTGGGCTGGAAAATGAACACAATAGTGGCGTTTTTTTTGAGTGGCATTTGTCAAAAAAACGCCACTACAGGTCCCTATAGTGGCAAACGCCACTATTTTTGTTGAGAATGACTAATAATTAATTGTTATATGTTAATTAGGTAATACATTTATTGTCATATTTGTTATTAGCTTAATTTTTATGGGCAGATAAATAAGGAAAGATTATATTATAGGCGAAAACACTATTTTGGTCCCTACATTTTGAAATCAGATTCAATTTGGTCCCATACATTTTAGTAGTAGTCAATTTGGTTTATGTTATTTTGAACTTGCAGGTAATTTGGTCCTTACTATTAACTCATTAATGGTAAATGCTTATGTAACACATGCCATGCATAGTTGGCACACTCAACACCTACGTGCCTACTAAAATTAAAATAAAAAATTATTTATCATTTAAAAATGCAATGTTAGCATTAAAAAAATTAAAACAAAAAAAAAAAAAATCCACACCAGACCAAAAAAAAAAAAAAAAAAGAAGGATGAGTCCCGGTTTGTTCTTACTCTTTCATGGCAGCCAAACACAACACCCAGAAAGACAAAAATCAGCCCAGAAAGCTCATAATTACCAAATCAATGTCAACAAAGGCATTAGCAGAATTAATCGTTTTCCTCTTGAGAAACTTCTCATGAGAGAATGGTGGCGGTGGTTGCTATTTGCTGGAGTTGAATCCAATGTCTCTAAAACTCTGCAATTTGATTGGGCCATGTTGTGTACCTACTTGGGTTGAATCCAAGAAAGCCAAGGAGCTTAAAGCCATCAAGGCTTATGCTTCTAGAAGACCACCTTCTCACCCTTCTTATGAAGAGGCATTGTTGTATAGTATTGTGTAATTATTTACTTGAATCCAAGTTTTATCAAATTTTAAGACGGATGTGTGTGTGTTGTGTTATGTTAATATTGCAGATGGTTAAGGAGGAGAAGATTAATTCGAGTTAGTATGCAAACGCCAAGTTCATTTTCTTGAAGCAAAATTTGGTTCTTGTGAATTTTCTGGATTGAGTTCGATTTTTGTGTTTTTAGGTTTCTGCATTTGGCTACCAAGAAAAATTCGGGAATTTTTTAAAATCATCTGTTCAAAAAATTATTTTTTCTACTCTAGATTTTTTGTTTAATGCTGACTTGGAATTTCTTAAATGATAAAACTTGTTATATTTCTTAAATGCTGACTTGTTATATTCATGCTGACTTTTGAAGGCCATGAATGTTCCTTATTATCTCACTGTCCTCCAAATCTACTTTTGGTCCAGTATCACTCAAGGTGGCAACTAAGGCTTTTTTCTTGTCTGTTGACTTGAGATAAGTAGGACATTCTTGCTTCATATGTCTGTACCCTTGACATCCATAACACTTTGGACCAACCAAAGTGTTGCTGCTTTGTCCAACTTCTTTGGGTTCTCTCTTGAATCTATCTTAAGACTTAGATTGAGAAATTTAGATAGTTTGTGATCCTTGTCACTTGACTTGACATTTGCATTCTTGATGAACTTCTAGAATTTTCTGGTGATGTAAGATTTAAACTTTGAGTTCTCATCTTCAGAAGCATCATCTCCTTCATCATTCTTCATTTTTAGAGCCGTATTCTTGCTCTTAACTCCCTTGCCAATCCTCACTAAACCTAATTCAGAGGTCTGCAAATTTCCTATCAGCTCTATTAAAGGAATGATGTCAATGTCCTTTGATTTTTCTTTGGCGGTGATCTTAGCATGGAACTGCTCTAGAAGTGATTTGAGGATTTTCCTCACAATCTTAGGTTCTGGAATTTTTTCACCTAAGTTGAAGGCATAATTTACTATGACCTTGAACTTGGCATATAATTCATCAAACATCTCATCATCATCCATCCTTATTTCTTCAAAGCTTGTGGTAAGCCTTTGAATCTTGGAATCTTTTATAGCTTTGGTACCTTCAGAAGTGTTTTGAAGGATTATCCATGCTTCCTTAGCACTCTAAGTGGATGAGATTTTCTTAAACTCCTTGTTAGTCACAACACTAAACAAGGCATGCAATGCCTCAACTATTGAAATTCGAATTTTTGATATGGTCATCATCCCATGACACCGGCGATTCAGTTGGTTTAGTCCATCAAACTTCGATAGCTTGCTAGACTTTTTCATCTAAGTATTACAAAAAAGCTCTCATGCGTACTTTCTAGTATGCATGGTTAGTACCATCAAATAAGGAGGTATAATCAAAGATTGTCCACAATCCATAATAACAGGTGTCAATGGATCACACAACAAAGATTTTTTTTTTTTTTTTGAAGAGATCACACAACAAAGATTAAAACCTAATCAGAGCGTACTCACTCTGATATCACTTGTTGGGTCAAAATAGATTGACCACAGTTAATTAATTTAATTACCTAAGTTGATTAATTAGGTCAAATTACATGCAAATCGTGGGGGCACCAACAAATCACTAAATAACTAATATGTAGCAGAAAATAAATAAATCAAGGATTTGTTAACGAATGAGAAAGACCACTTGTAAGCCAAAAACCCTATAAGGTTGAATTTAATCAACCATCTTGTTGGCTTTATTCCGTGTCAATTTGCTTGTAATTCAACACTTAGAAACCCTGTATTTAGGTGGGAATCATGTACGGGTAATGTGTGAGAGAGTGTGAAGAAATACTCAAGAATGTGTAGTGAAGCAGGGACTCACAACTGGATCTCGCAGGTGGCTCGTGACTAGTAAGCCGCTAGATGATGCACATGAGCGAAGCATGCAGAGAAGCTGAACCGTCATGCCAGCTGTTGCACTACAGGAAAAAATGTCCAAATTGGCCATTCAATTAGCTCACGACTTGAATCTCGACTCGGTCAAGTTGCGAGGCCAAGTCGCCAGCCAACTCTGTTTTGAAAAATCTGACTCTTCGCATTCTTTTCTCACCCTAGTATAAATACCCCTTATACCCACAACATGTAGAGAGCTTCTAGAGAGAATTTTGAGAGAGAAACCCTAGAGAAAAACAAGATTGACTTATCCAAAATCTTTACATAAAGACTCTTCAAATTCTTCTACTCTCACCCTCTCCATTGTTACATCTTTGAGAGGTTCTTACCCAAATCCTTTTATCACCATACCCACATCTGTGAGAAGGCTTTTTGGTGCTTTGGGAAGCAGTTAGGAAGGGACCAATGGTTATTAATTGATGCTATGGGCTATAGAAGAATCTAGTAAGCTAAAGAAGACTAAGTGTAAGGTTGAATTTAATCAATTATTTTGTTGGCTTTATTTCATGCAAAATTTACTTCTAATTTAGCACTTAGAAATCATGTATTTAGGTGGGAATCTTGTAAGGGTAGTGTGAGAGAGAGTGTGAAGAAATGTTCAAGATTGTGCAATGGAGCAGGGACTCGCGACTGGATATTGCAAGTAGCTCGCGACTGGCAAGTCGCCAGATGATGCACACGAGTAAAGCATGCAGAGAAGTGGAACCGTCATGCCAACTGTTGCACCACAGGACAAAAATTCCAGACTGGTCATTCAATTATCTCGCGGCTTGAACTCGCGACTCAGTCAAGTCGCAAGACTAAGTCACTAGCCAACTCTGTTTTGGAAAAATGAGTCTTCGCATTCCAAACACCCACCACTATATATAGACCATTATACCCACAAAATGTAGAGAGCTTCTAGAGAGAATTTTAAGAGAGAAACCCTAGAGAAAAACAAGATTGATTTATCCACAATCTTTACATAAAGACTTTTCATATTCCTCTACTCTCACCCTCTCCATTGTTACATCCTTGAGAGGTTCTTACCCAAATCCGTTTCTCACCATACCCACATCTGTGAGAAGGCTATTTGGTGCTTTGGAAGCAGTTAGGAAGGGACCAATGGTTATTGGTTGATGCTGTGGGCTATAGCGAAATCTGGTAAGCTAGAAAAGACAAAAGTTCGGCATAACCTCGTTGGAGCAAGAAGCTTGGAGGGCTTAGGTACATTGGGTAGATTAGGCTTGGAGGGTCTATTGTTGTTCATGTATTCCAACTTCATTTTCTAGTGGATTATTGACTGCTTAGAGGGCGGCAGAGAGGCTTTACGCCGAAGGCTTCGATTTCCTCTTCGATAACACATTGTTATGTTGTCATTGTGTTTGCATCTTTCTTCCCTTAATCTTTGCCATTTAATTTCTGTTGTGGATGTGATTTTATTTGGTTTAGATTATTTATCTATTCTGTTATAAGCTTATGTTCATTTTCCGCACGTACATTGTTTGGTATTAAGCTTGAATTCGTAATTTGAAAATTAGGGATTTAAATGTTCATAGTGTTTTACACGCTATTTGAACATTCAATTGGTATTAGAGCGGGTGTACTCTTTATGGTCTAAACACCTTAGTGCGATCCTTGACCCCTTATTGAGATGGACCAGTCTCAATCTTTAAATGCACCACCATATTTTGATGGTAACAACTATGCATTTTGGAAAGTCAGGATGAGGGTATTTTTATGTTCAATGGATGAAACCGTTTGGGATGCGATGGATATTGGATGGACTAGGCCGGAGGTTGCCAAATCCACGTAGGATAAGGCAACCCTCGCGGCGTCTAATGCAAATAGCAAAGCACTTAATGCTATTTTTTGTGGTGTGTCTCAAAAAGAGTTCCACAGGATATCTCACATTTCTATTGCCAAGGAGGCATGACAGATATTGGAGACCACACATGAAGGAACAATGAAAGTGAAGGATACCAAGCTGCAGATGCTGACCACTCGTTTCGAGGAGCTAAAAATGAGTAAGGACGAGTTTTTTTACTCTTTCTATAGTAAGCTGAATGAAGTAGTCATCGGCAAGTTCAACTTGGGGGAGAAAACAGAGGACTCTAAAGTTGTGATGAAAATCCTTCGTTCGTTGCCAGAGAGCTTCCGTGCCAAGGTGACAGTGATTGAAGAGAGTAAGGACCTTGATGATATTGAAGACCGAGAATTGATTGACTCACTTCAGACATATAAATTGTCATTGCCCACACAAAGGAAGAGCAAATCTCTTGCTCTCAAGATGGTTGATGAAAGGGTTGAAGCTCACGATTCATCGGATGAGGATGTTGTCGATAAAGATGTGACATATTTGGTGAAGAATTTTTGAAAGTTCTTGAAATTCAAGAACAATGGAAAATTTGGTGGTAAAGGGAAATTCCAAAGTTCCAAAAAGGAGAAAAAGGAATTCAAAAGGAAAGATGGAAAGGAGACCAATCTACACAAGGAATCACATGCTTTGAGTGCAACAGACACAAACATTTCAAGAAAGAGTGTCCCAATTATTTGAAATCGAAGGGCAAGGCATATGCCACAACTCTTAGTGACTCAGATTTATCCAATTCTAATTCTAAGGAAAGCTGTGATAGAGAAGGGAATTACTTTGCTTTTATGACTATTGCTCATGTTAAGTCTTCAGAGGACTTGAATTTGCTTGTACAAGAGCTTGGGGAGCATAGTGATGAGGAATCAATGAGAATTGTAGAAGAATCAGATGTTGAAGTAGATAAGAGTACAGAGGGCCTTCAAGAAAACTTCAATTCTCTCCTTGAGAAATCAGGAGAATATGCACGTGTAGCCCAGGCAGCCGTGAAAAAGATGAAGAAGGTAGAGGAGGACTATAAAAGTCTCCTAGTGCGACATAAGGAGGCCAAGTGTGAGATAGAGACACTGAATGAAGAGCTGACCGAAGCTTACTCAAATATAAAATTTCTTGAGCTTGAGGTAGTTCAAGCAAATGCCAAGGTAGAGAGGGTCTCCACCAAGAAACTAGATGATGTCATTTCCTCTAAAAAACAATTCTCAGACAAATCCGGGTTGGGATATACTGGAGAAAGTAGTTCAGCTATCAAAATCACTAAAGAAGTGAAGTTTGTGCAAGCCAAAGAACCTGTAGTGGCTGACCAAAGGGTGTTGAACAAGCCCCGTAACCAATCAGTGATCAAACTTGAAGCTAGAGGGAAATCTCTTCCAAGATCACAAAGAGGTCCGAGAACGAACCATTTTTGCCATCATTGTGGACTTCAAGGACACACCAAACCAAATTGTCATAAGCATAAAGCATTGAAGAATGCAACTGATCAAAGCTCAAGAGGACCAAGAAATGACAAGAGGACTTGGGCTGTTGAGTCATTAAGAGGTCGAAATGGTGATCCCGGTATGATGGACGTGATGAAGATGATCGGTGCATTCACCACCTGCCTGGAAAGCTTCACTAGAAGGTTTGAAAGTCCTAAATCTTGTACCCAATCCTATAAGGATATCACCCCAAACGCACGTGATGTGTGCGTGAAGAGGGGTACTCATGCATAAGCATTACAACATGTCCATGCATTAATACTTCCTATGCTTTGTGACTATGCTTGGTTGTGTGCTTTTTGCTTGTTTGAGTTGAAAATTGTTTGGTTGTTTATTTGTTTCTTTTAAAATGTTTTTACATTGTTGATTTTGATCAATCTTATCTTGTTTTTGTGTCAAAAATCCAAAAACACATAAAAATTAGAAAATCCAAAAAGTTTGATCGAAATTGTTGAGTTTTGTTTCAAAACATGTTTCGCCTTGTACCTTTTCACTAATGGCTTTGTGCATCTACGAGCTTAGCTTGTTCCCTATGCACTCATATCATTGTGGAAGAAATCTTGAAATCTATGTGACTGTTGTAAATAAATCTTCAACCTTGTCATGCATGATTAGTGAATGGTTTTGTTGATCTTGTGCCTATATATCTTCCCACTATTTTATTTTATTGCTTTTACTTAAAGAGCTTACCAAATGTAAATCTCCAAATGAAAAGAGATATTGAGCTGCAAAAGCCTGTCGCACACACTATTATTTGACTAGAAAAAAGGAAAAGCGACCAAAAATAAAATGTATGATGCCCAAAAAGCCAATGGCTAACCCATCAAATTGAAATATAAAAAATTTCAGGCTTCGATCTCTCAATGAGATGTATTGTTTCAAAAAGATCAAATGATGTAATGTATATGAAGCCAAATGAAAAACTTCAAAGTTATGATTATCAAGTTGTATGTGGAAGGTCATATATGCATATTTCTATAATTGAGATGGGTCACACTATCTAGTGCTAATTGTGTATGTCTTGGTTGAATTGATCATTAAAGCTTTACATTAGACTAAGGACTATCTCATTTCTGATATCCACACACATCATACATGTCTATGTTCAATGAATGCCATATTCATTTGTGTGATTGTACTTGATTAAATGTGTTTTCACATGCTCAATCTTTTTTTTATCAAACACAAAAATATTTTAGAGTGTTTTAGTTGTTTTTGGAAAGCATTTTGTTTTTACAAAAATTATCAAAATTTCAAAAACATTATTGCCCTGTTCTGGCGACTCAGTCGCGGGCTAGTCCAGTCACATGCCCCTAGTCATGAACTTTACTCAAAAGGTATTCGTGACTCATTGGTGGGTCAATGTCCTAGTCATGAAAAATACTTAGAATATTTTTCAAAATTTGAGTTTTTATGTTTCTCGCGGCTCAATGTGGCAACTTGTTCGCGGCTGGAAGGTCCAGTCGCGAGGGGTACACATAGATTTTCGCGGCTTACCTCGCGACTTTCTCATGGGTAGACCTTCCAGTCGTGAAAAACACTTAGAAAATTTTTCCAAAATTTTGTTTTTAAGTGTTCTAGTGGCTGGCCCTAGCGACTTGCACGCGGCTTGACTCAGTCGCGAAAATCACGTGTTTTGCGTTTTAAGGGCAGTTTTAAAAATTTTTCAGTTTTCCCTTGAACTTTTGTAACTGTTCATTGTCTTCCCCATTTCAACTCTCTCTCAAACTCACCATGTCACTCTTGAAAAACCTCCATTTTTGCATCAATTCAACCACAAATCTTCAAGGAAAAGGTATGAGTTTTCTCATTCTAACTACATATTTCATGTTTCGAGCTTTATTTTCTTGAATTTGTGAGTTGTGATTCTGATTTGTGATATTTGTTGTTTCAAATATGGGTTGGGTTTATGTTTGTGATTTTGGGTGTTTGGGTTTGGTTGATCTTGTTTCTAGGATTCTAAATATGGTTGTTATCATGTTTTAGTTTTACTATTGGAGTTTGTGCTTTGATCTGTGTTGGTTGGTATATCTCATACCCATGTCAATTTGTCTCATTGTCATATGTTATTTGTTTGGGTTTACTATGACTTACTTTGTTTGTGAGTATTGTTGGTTCAAATTGTTTGAGTTATATTTTATTTCTTTATAGTTGCTATTGACTATTGATATCATGTGTGTTGCTTCTGCTTTGAGGATATTGTCTGCTCTGTGTTAGTTTGAACATCTCATACTCATTAAGATATGTCTTATAGACATATTTTTTATGTGGTATATACTGCATGTTGAAGTCTGTGATTAGGAATGTGCCCTAGAGTGTTCTTGATTAAGTTGTTGTGCTCACTGTCACAATGTGTTAGGCATAACTATTGTTGATAGGTTGTTTTTTTTGGGTTTGAGATATCCCTTTCAATGTCTGAATCTCATCTGAATATGGACTTAATGGTGGTATAGTTCTATGTTCTTTTCAGTTATACTAACCTGTTACTAATGTTTGAATTTCCATCCATTGTGCTCTGTTTTTGTGGCCTTTTCTGCTATATTTACAGATGACTCCTACCAAGAAGAAAACCACTACTAAGAAGGGTGATAAAAGACTAAAAATGGACAACTCCAAGTTCAGATCTACTCAACACTTTGAGAGATACAAAGTGTACTACATGAATGCAACAATCATTCAAGAAAGATTTGTGAACTTAGTGGATTTGAAGGACACTTTCATTCCCAACTGTTTTGAGGGCAGAGGTTGGGATAAGTTGTTGAGTGACTTGCTTGGAGTGTGTGAGCCTTTGATCAAGGAGTTTTATGCAAATGTTGTGCTAAAAGAGGATGAAATTAATTGTTGGATAAGAGGAAAGGAATTCACTTTAGATGCAAGTGATATAGATGCGGTGCTATGACATGAAGGTTTAGATGACCATGACTTCACCAATTACAAGGATAGGATGCTATCCATAGAAACTGTCCAATCTCGTATTGGTGGTGTTAAAGAGGGGAGATGCCTCAACACTAATGCCTTCCCAGCTGACATGAGGTGTCTAACCACCATCATGATGTTCAACTTGTACCTAATAAGGAAGCTGATTACAATAAAAAATGCAAGAGCTATCTTTCTCATGGAGCTCAAAGAGAAAGCCTTTATAGACATCAGCTCTCACATATTTGACACAATTGTGAATAAGACTAGAATAACTTCAAGGGCCAAGCTGGTCTTTCCCAGCCTTCTTATGAGGCTTTTTAGATGGAAAGGTGTTGAAATCCCTCAAGATATCAATCCTATGACTCCACTTTCAGCCATCAACAAACAAACCATCACAAGGATACAAGTTCATCTCCCAGGTGATGAAGAAGAAGGTGAACCAATGGAAATTGAGACAGAGGCTGCGAGAGAACCCTCAAGCTCAAGAGGTCGTGCCAAGAGAAGCAAAAGTTCATCTTCATCAGCTGTACCTTCAAATGCATTCCAAATCATCCTAGAGAGGATAGATGGACTCAAAAATGTCCAGAATGAACAATCTGACAGGTTGGCTTCACTTCAAGATCAGGTGAACATCCTCTTAGCAAAGTTTGATAGCTTCTCCACTCAACAGTGACCATTTGGCCATTCTGGTGAAAAAGGGGGAGATTTTTTTTTTTTTGGGAAACTCTTAAGGGGGAATGTCAGTTTGAAGGGGAGCCTACATAAAACTTACAGTGTTTACAACATCAGTTCTTACTTTATGTTTATGTTGTTGGTGCTCATATTTTGATGTGTATAATATTGTCTATATTTCGGTTTGCTACACTTTGGTTAATAGTTTAGTTTAAACTCGTGGTTGTCTTTGTCCAAACTTTTGAAACTTGTGATTCATTTGTTTAAGTTTATATAATATGTCACTCAGCTGCTTGTGGTATGTTTGTACCTGTTGCTTTTGTAAGCTTTTAAGGTTTTTATACCCATGCACTGTAGTTTAAGTACTTAATGTTAAATGTCATGCATTTTCTTTAAGTACATCACTCTTGTGCCCTTTGTTGGATTTTATATCCTTAATGCATTTACCTAGTGTTTATGCATTGGTTGAGTGTTGGACATGCAAATGATACTTTGCAATTGAGCTTATTAGCTTGCATGTCCAGATGTTTATTCCTTGTGTGAATGAGCATTGTGATCACTAGTTATAATGATTGTTTATTTTTGGTCAAGCCATGGTTTATTACTTATTTCCATTTTGCTTAATCGCATTCTGTTTGCTCCATATGCATTACGAGTTTTCTGCATACAATGATCATAGTGTGTTTTTGTGTTTCAGGAGATACTTATTCTTATAGTTCAAGAGCTTCACAGATTCTAGAGTTAGGTGTGAGTGAGTTTTGTTCAATTGTTCCCTACTCACGCACTAAGTCTAGAGTTTGTTTTAGGATTTGGTCACAGAATAGCCAAAGGGTGAGATTGTAAGGTTGAATTTAATCAACCATCTTGTTGGCTTTATTCCATGCCAAATTTGCTTGTAATTCAGCACTTAGAAACCCTGTATTTAGGTTGGAATCTTGTAAGGGTAGTGTGTGAGAGAGTGTGAAGAAATGCTTAAGATTGTGCAGTGAAGCAGGGACTCGTGACTGGATCTTGCATGTAGCTCGCGACTAGCAAGCCGCCAAATGATGCACACGAGTGAAGCATGCAGAGAAGCTAAACCGTCATTACAGCTATTGCACTACAGGACAAAAAGTCCAGACTGGCCATTCAGTTATCTCATGGCTTGAACTCGCAACTCAGTCAAGTCGTGAAGCCAAGTTGCCAGCCAGCTCTATTTTAGAATAATGACTCTTCGCATTCCAAACACCCACCACTATATATAGACCCTTATACCCACGAAATGTAGAGAGCTTTCAGAGAGAATTTTGAGAGAGAAACCCTAGAGAAAAATAAGATTAATTCATCCACAATCTTTACATAGAGACTCTTCATATTCCTCTATTCTCACCCTCTCCATTGTTACATCCTTAAGAGGTTCTTACCCAAATCATTTTCTCACTATACCCACATCTGTGAGAAGGCTATTTGGTGCTTTGGAAACAGTTAAGAAGGGACCAATGGTTATTGGTTGATGCTATGGGCTATAGCGGAATCCGGTAAGTTAGAAAAGACCAAGGTTCGGCGTAACCTCGTTGGAGCAAAAAGCTTGGAGGGCTTAGGTACACTGGGTAGATTAGGCTCGGAGGGTCTATTATTGTTCGTGTATCCCAACTTCATTTTCTAGTAGATTATTGACCATTTGGAGGGCGGCAGAGAGATTTTACGCTAAGGGCTTCGGTTTCCTCTTCGATAACACATCATTGTATTGTCCTTGTGTTTGCATCTCTCTTCCCTTAATTTTTGTCATTTAATTTCTGCTGTGGATGTGATTTTATTTGGTTTAAATTGTTTATCTATTCTGTTATAAGCTTATGTTCATTTTTCGCACGTACATTGTTTGATATTAAACTTGAATTGGTAATTTGTAAATTGGGGGTCTAAACGTTCATAGTGTTTTACACGCTATTTGAACATTCACAAAGGTTTGACGTAACCTCGTTGCAGTAAGAAGCTTGGAGGGCTTAGGTACACTGGGTAGATTAGGCTTGGAGGGTCTTCTGTTGTTCATGTATTCCAACTTATTTCTTTAGGGATTATTGACCGCTTGGAAGGTGGCGGAGAGGTTTTATGCTGAGAGCTTAGGTACACTGGGTAGATTAGGCTTGGAGGGTCTTCTGTTGTTCATGTATCCCAACTTATTTCCTTAGGGATTATTGACCGCTTGGAAGGTGGCAGAGAGGTTTTACGCTGAGGGCTTCAGTTTCCTTTTCGATAACACATCGTTTTGTTGTCCTTGTGTTTGCATCTCTCTTCTCTTAGTCTTTGCCATTTAATTTCTGCTATGGATGTGATTTTAATTACTTTAGATTGTTTATCAATTCTATTTTTAGCTTATATTCATTTTCCGCACATATGTTGTTTGACATTAAGATTGAATTGATAATTTTGTAAATTAGGGTTTAAATGTTCATAGTGATTTACATGCTATTTGAACATTCAATTGGTATCAGAACGGCTACACTTGTTGTGGTTTAAATACCTACATGTAATCCTTGACCTTTCGTGTTTATTTGCCATGGATAGTGCTTTGTATGCCTCTATACATGTTTTGGATGTTGATGAATGTAGCATGCCATGTGTTTGTGAAAATGTCTCTATGAGTGATAATCCTCATGATTGTGGTGCTATGTTACATAAATCCTTGGGTGTTGTTGATATTCCTTGATGGTGTAAAGAAAATGTCAAGTTTCTTCGTCCATATGAGTCGTCCATGACAAAACGCAAAGAATAGGTCGAAGGGCTTTGACGCTCGTCCCTCTTATACTCGTCCCCCCTTTTCTATTGATCCTTGTAGCGAAGCTCGTCCGTCCTTAGTAATGGATGGATGAGGTTGCTGACTCTTGTTGACTTAATCTCTTTCAAAAGCCAAGGATGGGTTGCGTCGTTACGAACCAAACCCTTCACTAACTGATGAGCACAAGTTCTGATCAGGTAACTTCCATGGCAATTATGGAAGTTATCTTATAATTTCCTGAATTCCTCAATAACAAGAACGGTTGTCAAATGAGTAACCGTTTCACGGACACAATATAAACATTTGTGTGTGAAGAACAGAGGTATGAAAAACATTCTCTAAAAAAATAAGAACTTGGAAAATATTTTCTTTCGATTTTGTCTTTTCACTGACTTTACCATCGGAGGATTTTAGGCTGGCCTCCCCCGATCTTCTCTGATTCTGTTTGATTTTCCAGGACTTAGCCTTCAAGATCAACACCCGGAGATTTTCAGCCTACTGATTTCCTTAGATTCATCAGTTGGCGCCGTCTGTGGGAAAGAATTTTTGCGTGAGTTTCTGCATTTTGAATTTCATCGTTAAAATTCTGCGATTTCTTTCTCCAACAAAGGGCTGAAATGGTCTAGATAAGATCAAGAGCTACTAGTCCAGGTCCTCAACAAAGTCGGGACGCTTCCAGTAACCCTCATCGCGACCGTCAATCGGCGCCTACCATGCAACCATCTTCTGTTCAACACGTGCAATCCATGGCCGCTGCTATGGCGGAGTTAACCCGTCGGAACCAGGAGTTGGTCAGAGAACTTAATTTAAGGAGGCAATGTCACAAATGGAACAATGAAGGACAAGCCCAGAGTCAAGAAGATGGAAGGAATGTTGAGCCTGAAAGCCAGTCAAGGGGTACCACTTCTCGGAGGGTGCCTCATTTGGAAAAAGAAATGGACCAAATGAAAAGAGTTATGGATGAGATGAGGGAGAATATGAGGAAGATGAACCCTGTAGAAGATTTGGTCCACAGAACTGATTCCCCCTTTATGGCTTCCATCAATGCTCACCCTTTGCCGCCCAAGTTCAAGATGCCTTCTTTAGATTCGTATGATGGAACACGGGATCCTTTTGATCATATTGCCACTTTCAAAACTACCATGCACCTTCAAGGGGTTCCGGATGAAATAATGTGCAAAGCTTTCCCTACTACTCTCAAAGGACCCGCACGAGTATGGTTTAGCAAAATACCTCCGAACACAATAACGTCCTTCGAAGAGTTAAGCAAGTTATTTGTCAACAATTTTATCGGAGGATAGAGGCATAAGCGTTCCTCGTCCAGCTTGCTAACCATAGAGCAGGGAGAGAATGAAAGTTTGCGGTCCTTCATAACGCGATTCAACAGGGAGGCATTGGCTGTAGATGAGATGGATGATAAGCTTCTTTTGGCTGCTTTCCATAATGGGGTTCATTCTGACTTGTTCATCCACAAGTTATATGAGCAGGAGCCCCAGACCATGGCTGAACTCGTCCATTCAGCCCAGAATTTTATGAATGCAGAAGATGCTATCATAGCAAAGAAGAGGAAGAGAGTTGAGAAAATGGAGGCCAATCCAACATGCCATTCGGAGCAAGGTCCTCGTCCTAAGAAGGGACGAATGGAAGATAAGAAGGATCGAGACAAAAAGGCTGGCCCCTCAGCACAAAGTCAACAATACACACCACTGAACACGCCGCTCGAGCAAGTCCTTATGCAAATCAAGGATGATCCTTCCTTGAAATGGCCTGAGAAGATGAAGGGAGATCCTAATATGCGCAATAGAAATAAGTATTGTCACTTCCATAGAGACCATGGGCATGATACAGACGAATGTTTTGATCTAAAGCAACAGATTGAGAATCTCATAAGGCAGGGAAAGTTGAGGAGTTTCCTTGGACGAGACCACAAGGACGAGAAGCTGAAGGGTAAGGTAGAAGAGTCATCACGACCACTGCTCGGAGAAATCAGAGTTATCATAGGGGGAAGCACAACAGGCCAGTCATCCAAATCCAAGAAGGCATACCTGAAGGTAGTGCAGAGCGTTCAACTCTCTGGACAGTCACCCACCACAAGGGCCATGGACGAGCAAGCAATCACGTTCAAGGAAGAGGACATGGAAAGAATTCACTATCCTCATGACGATGCAATCGTCATTACCTTGCTTATTGCTGATTACACAACCAGAAGGGTGCTGGTGGACAATGGAAGCTCAGCAGATATATTGTATTTTCCAGCTTTTCAGCAAATGGGGCTAGGATGAGATAGGCTCCGCCCGGTGAGTTCCCCCCAAGTAGGTTTTGGTGGAATGAAGGTGCAATCTGTTGGTACTGTTACATTACCAATGGTAGTGGGGGCATATCCATAACAAATCACCAAGGACGTAAATTTTCTTGTGGTAGATTGCTCATCTTCTTATAATGCCATAATTGGAAGACCTACTCTGAATAGTTGGAAGGCAGTCACGTCCACTTACCACCTGTCAGTCAAATTCCCCACGGAGTATGGGGTAGGACAAGTACAAGGAGACCAATTGGCAGCAAGGGAGTGTTACTTGGCTATGCTCGCCATGGACGAGCAGCAGCAGACGATGAGCATTGAGGAAAGGAGAATTGTGGCCGAACCCATTGAAGTGTTAGAAGATGTTTCCTTGGATGATAGCAATCCTGAAAGATGTACTAGGATTGGCGCAGATCTAAAAGAAGAAGTTAAAAAGGACCTCGTCCAGTTTCTAAGGAAAAACATTGATGTATTTGCCTGGAGTCATGAGGATATGCCAGGTATAGATCCCAATGTCATTACTCACAGACTAAATGTGTGTCCTTCCTCCAAGCCAGTACGACAAAAGAAAAAAGTGTTCGCCCTTGAGAGAGATAATGCTATTAAAGACGAAGTTCAGAAGCTAATAGCGGTGAAGTTTATACGAGAAGTGTACTATCCAGACTGGTTGGCTAACGTGGTAATGGTTAAAAAGGCGAATGGCAAGTGGTGGATGTGTGTAGATTTTACCGACTTGAACAAGGCTTGCCCCAAGGACAGCTTTCCGTTACCGCACATTGATCAACTAGTGGATTCTATGGCAGGCCACAAATTACTTAGTTTCATGGATGCTTTTTCAGGATACAACCAGATAAGGATGGACGAGGCTGACCAGGAGAAGACTTCTTTCGTTACTAGCCAAGGCTTATTCTGTTATGAAGTAATGCCCTTTGGCTTGAAAAATGCTGGGGCAACGTACCAGCGACTGGTTAACCACATGTTTCGTCCTCAGATTGGACGAAACGTAGAAGTGTATGTGGATGACATGTTAGTAAAAAGCCTGGACGAGGGGAAACACCTGGACGACCTGCAAGAGATCTTCGATACACTCAGACATTACAACATGAAGTTGAATCCCAGCAAATGCGCTTTCGAAGTAGCGTCAGGAAAATTCTTTGGATTCATGGTTTCACATAGAGGGATCGAGGCGAATCCGGAAAAGATTAAAGCAATTATGGATATGAAACCTCCGCAGAGTATCAAAGAAGTTCAATCTCTTATCAGGAGAATTGTTGCCCTCAACAGGTTTGTTTCTAAAGCTACTGACAAGTGTTTGCCATTTTTTAAGATTCTAAAAAAAGCATTTGAGTGGATGAACGAGTGCCAAAGAGCCTTTCAAGACTTGAAGACATACCTTGTTACGACTCCGTTGCTGAGTCCTTCCGTGATGGGTGAAGAGTTGTTTTTATACCTGGCAGTGACCCTACATGCCGTGAGCTCTGCATTGATAAGAGAGGAAAAAAAAGTACAAAGGCCAGTATATTATACTAGCAAAGCCTTGAGGGGAGCGGAAGGACGATACCCGTAGATAGAAAAGCTAGCTTTTGCACTTATCACGGCTTCCAGGAAGCTGAGGCACTACTTCCAAGCCCATGTAATCAATGTTATGACGGACCACCCACTTAAGAAAGCCATGAACAAGTTGGAAGCTGCAGGACGACTGATTCAGTGGGCTGTTGAACTTAGTGAGTTTGACATCCAATACCAACCAAGGCATGCTATTAAAGCTCAGGCCCTGGCAGACTTTGTTGCGGAGTTCACACCAAGTTGCGATGATGCAGAAAGTATGAAAGAAAGTAAAAAGTGGGTCGTCCATGTGGATGGCTCGTCGACGCAACATGCAGGAGGAATAGGAGTGGTTTTACAATCCCCTGAGGGAGATAAGTTGAAGCATAAGATCCGTCTACAGTATCAAACAACCAATAATGAAGTTGAGTATGAAGCCCTCCTTAAAGGTTTGGAACTGGCTAAGTCTGTTGAAGCGAAGTCAATACTTGTCTTGGGAGATTCTCAGTTGGTCATGGGTCAAATAAATGGGACGTACGAGGCAAAGGAAGAATGAATGAAAAAATACTTAGAGAAAGTATTACAGTTTGTGAAGAAGTTCAGGGAAGCTAACTTCATTCAAATCCCAAGGGAGGAGAACGTGGAAGCAGATGCGTTAGCAAAGGAAGCCTCAGCAATTGAAGCCATGGACGAATACGACAAAGTTCAATATCTCCCAAGTATAGACCTCCCAGAAGTACAACAAATAGGGAATAAAGAAAATTGGATGACCCCAATAGTATCGTACTTAAAGGACGGGAAGCTTCCGGAAAGGAAAGATGAAGCCAGAAAACTCAGGGTTAAAGCAGCCAGGTACGTCCTTATGAACGAAGTTCTGTACAAAAGAGGCTTTTCTCAACCTTATCTCAGGTGTCTGGCTTTGGACGAGGTGAACTATGTGTTGAGGGAAGTACATGAAGGGGCTTGTGGAAATCACTCGGGAGCCAGATCACTCATCCACAAGATCGTCCGTGCGGGGTACTATTGGCTAACTGTTCAAGCAGACGCAAAAGCTTATGTCAAAGTATGTGACCAATGCCAATGATTTAGTAATGTCCCCAGACAACCATCAGAGTATCTCACCCCAATGATGGCTCCATGGCCCTTTGCTCAATGGGGTCTAGATATACTGGGTCCTTTTCCACTTGGAACCAGGCAGATGAGATTTTTAGTAGTGGGCATAGACTATTTTACCAAGTGAGTTGAAGCAGAACCCTTGGCAAGCATCACGCAGGAAAACGTAAAGAACTTCTTCTGGAAGAACATACTGTGCAGGTTTGGGGTGCCCAAAGTACTAGTATCTGACAATGGGCGACAATTCGACAATGCTCTCTTCAGGGATTTCTGTGAACACTTTGGAATCCAAAACCATTATTCCTCCCCAGCCTACCTAGAAGCAAACGGTCAAGCCGAAGTTGCAAACCGATCATTGCTAAAAATCATCAAGACTCAGCTTGAGGGGGCAAAGGGAGTATGGCCAGATGAGCTACTTGGTGTCCTATGGGCGTACAGAACTACGGTAAGAACCCCTACAGGGGAAACTCCTTTTAAGCTAGCCTATGGAAGCGAAGCAGTCATACCGACGGAAGTGCACATGGCTAACCACAGGGTGATGTCATATCAGGACAAGGATAATGAGGAGCAGCTCCGCTTGAACCTCGATCTAGTAGACGAGGTGAGAATGGATGTAGAACAAAGAACAGCAAGGTACAAGAAGCTCATGGCTAGGAGATATGATGCGATGGTTAAGCCAAGGCGATTCAATATTGGAGACCTTATCTTAAAAAGGATTTTTTTAGCAACTAAGAACCCAGCTCATGGAAAATTGGGACCTAACTGGGAAGGACCCTACAGGGTTGTCAACTATAAAAGACAAGGATCCTATTACTTGGAAGCCTTGGACGGGAGGAAACTGGAGCATCCTTGGAATGTTGAACACCTGAGGAGGTACTACCAATAAATTGCCGGCCTGGACGAGCATGAAGACCATTTATATACTTATCTATATAAGTTTATTTACCTGTCTTTAGTGTTGCTTTGTTATTATTATATTAAAGTTATGGATGAAGTTATGGTTTGGTTTGTATTTATTTTCCTAAAAAGGCATGAACTTCTAAGTGTATGTCTCGTTTGTGGGCAATATTTATGCAATGTACATAATGTTGTGTGAATCACTAGCATATTACTTCTGTGCAAATCAACCCATGGGAAGACAAAAAAGCTCAAGACAAAAAAATTCTCTGGACGTAGAGATGTAACGTCTAAGCTTTTTTAAGTAAAATCAAGGCGTGCTCGTCCAAAGTAAAGGACGAGGTAAAACCCTATACCTTGAGCAAACCTCAATGCCCAAGGCATATTCGTCCATATTATGGACAAAGTAAGACGTGCAAATCCAGACCATGGACGAGGAAATGTATAGACGAGTATTTACAACTTGTTAATGCACCAAAAATGTTCTAGTGCATGGATGAGAAAAATGCAAAGTCTTACCTTCATTAAACGTGAGAATCAGCCCAATCTAAGGACGGGTAATGCTGATAATTACCATTTCACATGGATAAATTACACTTAGTAAAATTCCAATAAAAATGATTCAAGTATATATATGAAATGTAGACGAGCTAAACAAGGAATCCTGTATATGAAAATAAAAACTCTCGTCCATACATATATAAGAGAAACAGCGTTCATTCAATTGTTTTAAGGGCGGACAAGAAACGTCCAAACACCCTTACAAAATTAAAACTTAGTTTTATAAAAACTCATCCTTAAACATGGACGAGCCTAATGTGCTTGGATTACATTAAAAAAAAAAAAATGAAATGAGAACATAAACATTGAAAGAGAGAACTAGTGGCAGCAACATTCAGATTAAGTATAATGGAGCTAAAGTCTACGCCAAGGAACTTTTCCATTGAATCCATTCTGAAATCTTCAAATCCTGTTGCATAATTAGTGTCCAAAACATCAGTATATTGTTTGGACGCTTTGAATTCAGCCACTGCGTCTTCCTTCGCCTTGGAGAGAAGAATACTTTGCTTGTCATTCTTTTTCTACAGGTCCTCAAGATGAGCATCTTTCTCCGCAGCCCTGGCCTTCAACTCCTTAACAAAAGTTTTCAACTCCTTCACCTCGTCCGTGGTTTTAGCAGCCATTTCAGCCCATTGCTTAGCCTTGTCCTTCAACTCCTGAATCCTCGCCTCTAACAAGATCCTCGTCTTGTCCAATCCTATGGCCTGTCTAGACGCTACTATAAACTTTGACATGCCCTATAAAAAAAAAATAAAAAAAAAAAGGAGAGAGAAGAAGAATGAAAATTTTTAGTCAAGACGAGGTATAGATGTTACCTTGAAAAGTTCATGAACACCAGAGTGTTCAAAATCTTTAAGGACATGTCATAGCAAACGTTTATATCTTCGTCATAAACAGCGTTCTTGAAATGATCCCAGGCCAGGTCTTCATTTTCAATAATATTTGAAGGGACCTTTTGGGAAGGTTGAGACGAGGTTGACACAGTCATTTTAGACGGAGGAGTCTTGGACGAAGTGGTTTCAACAGGAGTGGACGAGTCAACATCAAACACTTTGGCAGGCTGATGGGACGATGGAGGATTAGGTTTGACTACTTGGGGCGAGCCATGCCTGGTTTTCTTGCCACGTCGACTAGGAAGATTTTCCAAATCTAAGTTTTTTGATAAAGTCTTCCTCTTATCTCTAGCTGACGAACGAGCTTGAAACTCAGGCTTAAGACGAGCCCCCTCACCAGTTACTTCTTTTCCTTTGTTTCCTCTCATGGTTGCCATTCCTATAAAAAAAAAGGGGGAAGAAAGTTTTCTTTAGCACAAATGAAAATAAAAATAAAAGGTGCAAGGAATGTTTGAATTTTGAAACTTGCTTTTTCTCACGGTAATTTCGTGTGCAAGTGCTATTTCAGACGGGTTAGGGCCTAACCCTCACTTGGCAAGTTGTCTAAGATTAACCAAGGAATGAAAATCCTTGTCTGTGTGTAGACGAGCCCTGTGGACGCGGTCACGATGCAACTTGCTCAAAGAAGGTCGTTCAACGGCTGTAAGGAAACAAGGGAAGGTTAAAATAATAATAATAATAGTAATAAATAAAAAGGGAGAGGGGGAAAGATAAGGGACTTACCCTCAGGACGAAGGTTCCTTAGATCCCCAGTATAACGACCAAATGTATCCCCGCCAACGTCTATAGGACTCCCAGCCCAGAAGCCAGAGACGAAGAAAAACTCTGTCTTCCACTTTCTGTCAGACGAGGCCAAGGATTTCACTAGTCTACAATCTCTACCTCTGGCTGTGAATTGATAAAAGTCAAGGGATTGATGAATTTCTGAGGGTTTATAACAGTAGAGGAACTCGTCCACAGTAAGAGGACGGTCCCCTCCAAACACTTCCCTCCACAAAATTTGCATAGAGATAATCAATCTCCATGCATTTGGGTTAAATTGGCATACTCCTAAACCTAACCTAACTAATAACTCTTTAGTAAAAGCATTTAAAGGAAATCTAAGACCCCTTAAAAGATAAGCCTCATACACACCTATCCCAAAATGAGGGTTACAACACCACTCTCCACGGACGGGCAATCTGGGATTAAACTCGTTTGGGATCTGATACCATTCCCTAAGATTGTTAAGTCTTTCCTCGTCCGTCTTAGAAGAGATATCTACAGCACAACTGTACATAGTTATCTCCGCCTCGTCCAAAGGACTAGACGGAGGGATGAAGGATGAGGTGCCTGCCTGGGATCCTAAAGCTTTCCTAAGCTGTTCTTATACTACTTCTACAGGAAACCCAGGGACTCCTGAGACATATTCCTCGTCCGTGGTGTTTCCCCCACTACTATTACTGGTGTCACTAGAGCTATCACTACTCTCGTCATAATACCCATTTATAGTTTTCTCTGTGCTATTGCTAGACGAGGAAATAATTATTTCTAACATTTTTGAAATTTTTTTTTTTGGAGAAACCTAAAAGACGAGAAAAGAGGGAATACCTGGCTCTAGGACGAACAGAGACTATGGACATGAGGAAACTCCTAGACGAGGCTCTAGACGAGGAATGTCAAAGAAGTAAAATCTCAGAAGTGTGAAGGGCAGTGGAGGCATTCCACTATTTATAGATAGCTGACCTAGGCATATGAAGCGACACAATCAATCAGATGATGACACGTGGTCTTCATCTCGAAAAAATGAATCGACGAGACTGGCCACCGTTGAAATTATGACACGTGGCACATCTAATTATGTAAAGAAGCTTGTCCATCCAAAGAAATATGTTAGTATATTTTCTTGGACGACGCATGGACAAGGGGGCAACTGATGGTGTAAAGAAAATGCGTTAAGTTTAATATCGTCCATATGGGCCGTCCATGACAAAATGTAAAGAAGAGGACGAGGGGCTCTTACGCTCGTCCCTCTTATACTCGTCCCCCCTTTTCTATTGATCCTTGTAGCGAAGCTCGTCCGTCCTTAGTAATGGACGGACGAGGTTGCTGACTCTTGTTGACTTAATCTCTTTCAAAAGCCAAGGATGGGTTATGTCGTTACGAACCAAACCCTCACTAACCGTTGAGCACTAGTTCTGATCAGGTAACTTCCATGCTAGTTATGGAAGTTATCTTATAATTTCCTGAATTCCTCAATAACAGGAACGATTGTCAAATGAGTAACTATTTCACGGACACTATATAAACATTTGTGTGTGAAGAACAGAGGTATGAAAAAAATTCTTTAAAAAAATAAGAACTTGGAAAATATTTCCTTTCGGTTTTGTCTTTTCACTGACTTTACCATCGGAGGATTTTAGACTGGCCTCCCCCGGTCTTCTCTAATTCTATTTGATTTTCCAGGACTCAGCCTTCAAGATCAACACCCGGAGATTTTCAGCCTACTGATTTCCTTAGATTCATCATTCCTAACATCAAACTCTTGAAGAAAAATGCTAAGAAGTTTCAAAAGGATTTGAGCAAGTTATTTTGTGAAAATGATGATTTGATTGCTAAGCTCAATAAATCTAACAAATTGGTTGAAAAATATAAGAAGCTTGCTAAAAATTCTTTTGAAAAGCTGAAAGACTTTGAATGTTTGAATATGGACTTGGATGCCAAGTATTTGATTGCTGAACCTATTGTTAAAAAGGGTGAAAATATTTGTTGCAATCATACTGTGGTACCCAATTTTGTGCCTATTATGTGTTCTACCTTAAAAGACAAATTGGTGTACATTCCTCCACACAAAAGAAATCAAAAGGTGGAGAGAAAGGCTCTTAAGCGAAAGCCTCCATTTAGGTCTCAATCTAAGGTTTTGAATGGATATAAGTTTGTTCAAACTTGCTATCATTGCGGTGTGATCGGTCACATAAGACCTCAATGCTCCAAGTTAAAGAGAAAAAAAAATCATGTTGCTAGATCCCTTCCCAAAAAGTCTAGTGGACCTAAACACATTGTTTGTCACTATTGTGGTGCCTTTGGTCATCTAATACCTCAATGCTCTAAGTTTCATGCTTTCAAAAGAATCAAAAGAAAAGAGAAACTTGAGCTTCTCCAAAGTTGTGCTAAAACAAATAAACCGGATTTGAGTGATAATAGCATATTGTTAAAGAAAGTGTTTAAAGCTTTTAACTCCTTGTCTATGTGCATCTTCGGTTCTTATTCTTCCAACCCTCATCTCACTTCTCATGAGACACTCATTCCAAAAAATTGTTCCGTTTGGATGAGGAACAGTTTCTATGGTTGAGTTTTTGCTTTTTTGGTCCTTGATCTAATTCTTTCGATCTTTGTAGGACTCTTCATGCATAGAATGTCATATCTTCATGCATTTTGTGCATCTTGCATTTATTCATATGCATTGTTTTTGTTTTGATCTTACTTTTATGTTTTAGTTTTGTATGAGTAAAAAAAAAAAAAAAAATCCAAAACCACATAAAAAGTGAAAAATTCAAAAAGTTTAATCGTATATGTTTGAGCACATATCACATGTGAGTTTTTTGCCTTGTACGTTTGTACTAATGGCTTTATGCATTTACGAGCTTAGCTTGTTCTTTATGCACTTATATCTTTGTGGGAAAAATCTTGACATCTTTGTGTGATTATTGTAAATCGATCTTTAAGTTTGTCATGAATGATTAGTCAATAGTCATGTTGGTTTTGATACATGCGTAGACTTGTGTCTATATATTTTCCTACTCTTTTATTTATTTATTTTTTTTTGCTTAAAGAGCTCAACAAATGTAAATCTCAAAATGAAATGAGATATTGAGCTGCAAAAGCCGTCGTACATACTAGTATTCGACTTGGAAAAAGGGAAAGCGACTTATATGAAAATGTATGATGCCCAAAAAGCCAAAGGCCTGTTCATCAAATTGAGATAGACCACTTGACTTAATACTAGTTGTGTATGACTTGATTGAATTGATCATTGAAGCTTCACTCTAGATTAAAGACTATTCCACATTTGATACACACACACAACACGCATGCCTAATGTTCAATGAATGCCTTATTCATTTGTTCGATTGTACTTGTTTAAATGTGATGTGTGTGTGCTCAACTATATATGGATCAATTCAAAAATATTTTTGATCATTTTATACGTATTTGGAAGTGATTTTTATCACTCTTTGTATTCATGTTTAGTGCTTACTTTGTTTTTCATTGTTTTAACATGTTCTATGCTGAAAAACAGGTGTAACGAGTTTTTCGCGACTCACCTCATTACTCTCTCGCAACTCACGCGACTCACGAAAATTTTTGTGACTCATCTCGTGACTCACCAGCCGCGCAACGCAAGTTGCGAGTTCATCCAGAAGCTTTCGCGACTCACCTCGCGACTCACCTGTGACTCGCGAAAATTTTCGAGACTTGCTTTTTGACTCGCTCAGTAGCGAAATGCCCAGAAACAGCTATTTAAAGGGCTTTTCGTGGGAAACTTGTTTTGAACCTCTCCCATCCTTTATTAAACTCCCCTTTCATTATTTTTACATCAAAACCCAATCAATTTGAATGGTTTTTCATTCCATTAACATCTCTAAGCTAATTTTAAACTCTTTTCATTGATTTTGATTCTTAGATTATGTTCTTGAGAGTTTTGTACTCTTGGTTGGGATTTTAATCACAGGGGTTGGGGAGACTTTATTTTTGTCAAATTTTTGTATGGGATTTGTTTCTTTTGATGATTTGCTTTGGTTGTTGGCCCCTTGTGGCAAGAAGAGCATGTATTAAGGGTGGTTTTCATGATGTTCATGCATTGTTTTACATTGTTGTTCATAGTGTGCATGTTAGATGTTTGATAAAATGCCTCTTAGGCATCTTCTCACTTGTTTGGATTCCGATGAGTACCAAATTTTGGGATTTCTCATGTTTTCTCATTAGGAACATGTTTGGATCATTGGTTGTGTAGTTAACACACCTTTCCCCACATGTGCTTTTTCCATGCCTTGGTCATGTATTGCACTTTGCCACCTCTTGCACACACCTTGGTACCCTTGTCATGCATTGGTCTATACCTTGTTTCTTTATCGTAGCATGTCATGATTACTTTATACTTTGTAGCATTTTGTTTTGTCTTATGTTTGAGCTTCTATTTCTCATTCATCTTGGACCCCTTATGCATCATTATCCTTGTTCATTCCTTCGTCTCTTGCCCTCTTTTCTCCTTGACCCTTTGTCTATTCGTGTCAAAAAGGGGGAGAGTATACTCTAGTGTAGTATACCAAATTCTGTCATCTCTATATGACTCTTGTGCACATTCTTAGGGGGAGAAATTCTATTTCTCGTGCACATATGTAAGGGGGAGAGCAACACAAGAAGGAGAAGTGTGCATATTGAAAGAGGGAGTTATCTTGTTTATAGCTATTTGTCTACTGTTTTTATAAACTATTCTCTTGTGTGGATATGGTTAATACTTTGGTTAAACGTCTTGGTACATTGGTATTATATATAATGATATATTCAGTTTAAGTTTTGCTTTGTACCTTTTGCTTTTGTAAGCTTTTAAGGTCTTTGTACCCATGCTTTGTAGCTTTTGTACTTGTTGTTAAATGTCATGCATTTTCTTTAAGTACATCACTCTTGTGCCCTTGTTGAATTTTTATCCTTGATGCATTTACCTAGTGTTTATGCATTGGTTGAGTGTTGGACATGCAAATGATACTTTGCAATTAAGCTTATTAGCTTGCATGTCCGAATATTCATTCCATGTTTGAATGAGCATTGTGGTCACTTTTTATAGTGATTGTTCATTTTTGGTCAAGCCTTGGTCTAATGCTTTATTCATTTTTGCTTGATTGCATTGTGCTTAGTCCATATGCATTACAAGTTTTCTACATACAATGATCATTCTGTGTTGTTGTGTTTCAGGAGATACTTATTCTTATGGTTCAAGAGCTTCACAAATTTTAGAGTTAGGTGTGAGTGAGTTTTGTTCAACTGTTCCCAACTCATGCGTTAAGTCTAGAGTTTGTTGTAGGGTTTTGTCACGGAATAGCCAAAGAGGGAGATTGTAAGGTTGAATTTAATCAACCATCTTATTGGGTTTATTCCATGCCAATTTACTTGTAATTCAGCACTTAGAAATCCTGTATTTAGGTGGGAACCATATAAGGGTAGTGTGTGAGAGAGTGTGAAGAAATGCTCAAGAATGTGCAGTGAAGTAGGGACTTGCGACTAGATCTTGTGGATGGCTCACGACTGGCAAGCCACCAGATAATGCACACAAGCGAAACATGTAGAGAAGCTGAACCGTCATGCTAGTTGTTGCATTACAGGACAAAAAGTCCAGACTGGCCATTCAATTAGCTCGCGACTTGAACTCGTGACTCAGTCAAGACGCGAGGCCAAGTCGCCAGCTAGCTTTGTTTTGGAAAAACTGACTCTTCGCATTCCTTTCTCACCATAGTATAAATATACCTTATAGCCATGAAATGTAGAGAGCTTCCAGAGAGAATTTTGAGAGAGAAACTCTAAAGAAAAATAAGATTGACTCATCCACAATTTTACATAGAGACTCTTCAAATTTCTTTACTTTCACCCTCTCCATTGTTACATTCTTGAGAGGTTCTTACCCAAATCCTTTTCTCACCATATCCACATCTGTGAGAAGGCTTTTTGGTGCTTTGGGAAGCAGTTAGGAAAGGACCAATGGTTATTGGTTGATGCTATGGGCTATAGCGGAATTCGATAAGCTAAAGAAGATAAAGGTTCAGCGTACCTCGTTGGAGCAAGAAGTTTGGAGAACTTAGGTACACTGGGTAAATTAGGTTTGGAGGGTCTTCTGCTATTTATGTATCCCAACTTCATTCTTTAGTGGATTATTGACCGCTTGGAGGGCGGTGGAGAGGTTTTACGCCGAGGGCTTCGGTTTCCTTTTCGATAACATATCATTGTGTTGTCCTTGTGTTTGCATCTCTCTTCCTTTAATCTTTGCCATTTAATTTCTGCTGTGGCTGTGATTTTTTATTTGGTTTAGATTTTTTATCAATTTTGTTTTTAGCTTATGTTTATTTTCTACACATATATTGTTTGACATTAAGCTTGAATTGATAATTTTGTAAATTGGAGTCTAAACATTCATAGTGATTTACACGCTATTTGAACATTCAAACTCTATTGGGTGAATTTAAGGTCACCACTTCCAAGAATCCACTAATCAATAATCTAGTAGTTACAAGTATGAGGAATCTTACCACTACCTTTGTCTATCCTAAAATACTAACCTACAGTTGAACCTTCGCTTCAATATGCAATTGAACTTAATCTTGTAGTAGACTTCTTTGGTTTGCACAAATCATCAATCCATGACTAACTCCTTTGCATGGATCCTAGTATGTGAATGACTCTAGCAACTTGATTGATTGTTGTTCGATGCAGAGTTCTTCACTTCATAAATGATGCAGATCAGGAAGCACTTGGTTACAAAACCCTAAAGCGTACAAATGCAGTTCTAGGCCTCTGTTTTTGTACTTGATGACTTTTAAAATAAGTCTTATATATGACTAGGGCTGTAGAGAGAGAAACTCTAATCATTCAAGTCATCATGGGCTGAATTTCAGATCTAAGAATTCTAAAAGCGTAATTCTAGATAGATTGAACTTGTGTCAAGCTTCTTCATTTATCCTCAATAGTAGCTAGTGTCAAGCTAGTGTCAAGATTTAGTGAACTAGCTTTTCTTCATTTGTTTCTTTGGATCAGCCTTCATGTCTTTGATGATACCATTTAATATGTTTGGACTACATACTTCTTGACACAAGTAAAGTGCATTTTTTTTGAAGGATTAACCAATTACATATAAAATATGACCCTAACATGTTGTATGATTGTGTATTCTTATTGGTTTATTATAAATGTTACTGATTCTTTTCTTTTTTTTTAAATTAAAAATTGTGCCTCCAAAGATGTTAGTGAAATTACTATAATTGGAACACACACAACATTGAGTGATAATTATGTAAATCAAAACTTGTTTTCCTTTCTAAGATCTCTCTGATATGTGAACTTTTATTGATTACAACGATTTTTTCCCCATTTGCTATACTGCACATAGTATTGAATAGCCACGACCCCCGAAATAGAAATGGGTTCCAAAGCCTCCAACTGTATTATTTGCTACTTCTACATTATAGCAAAATGGTCTTGTTGCATATGCACGCAGACTTCGAACCTGCACGTCTTTGAACTTGACACTGTAGTTATCCATATATTCAATATTTCGAAAATAACTTGCTTTTCCATAGCCTTCATTTCCGAAGTGGCCACTCCCCATTTGAGTCCTTGTGTGATGACCATTCGGATTCGTGTTGTAAACCTCTCCACCCCAAACAATTTTGGTTCCAGTACTCGCTAAATAATGGAAGATGGAGCCAGGCCAATATCCAAGTATCTGATCTTGCACATGTAACCACCAATTCCTTTTCCTCTGAAGTATATAAAAAGTATAAGAATTTAGTGAGCAAGGCATGTACACAGAATTTTATCGACTGCTAAAACTCCCCTAGGCAATGCCAGTTTTGCTTGGCAATGATTGCAATTATAAAATGGCTGAGCATGAAAAAGGTTTTTACTGTGACTATATTCTTCTGAAAGAAAATAATATATCATATTAAACCCTCCATTAGAATCTTAGTACACCATATATTTTTAAAAGGTTCTGTTAACAAGTGTCCTTAGGGCAATTGTTAACAAACAATTTTAGAAAAATTTTGACACAATTTCTATAGGAAATAGAAAAAACTATCAAAACATGATTTTTTTTTTTTTTTTTTTTTTTTTTTTTAAATTTCCTAAAGTAGTTCATTAACATTCCCATGGTACATCCATTAACATTTCACTTTTCATATAATGGTACATCTAATCTCATATACAAACATAATCAAAGTAAATGCCTTGTGCTAGCATATTTCATGCCCAATTTGATTGTAATTCAGTTCAAAGACTTATTTGTATTTACGTGTTTGTTTTTCATTTGTATTTGGGTGAGGTGCTTAGAGTCAAAAGTAGTGCTCTTGAAGACTAGAATTTGAACCCATGAAACTGGCACGTGGCAGAAATCTGAAAAGAAATCGAGATTCAAACTCGTGGGACATTTAATCTCGCGAGTTGATTGCACCTGAGAAATTTCTGCTACATACCACTCTACAATATATATATATATATATATATATATATATATATGTAAAGTTGAAATTTATCAACCATCTTGTTAGCTTTATTCCGTGCCAATTTGCTTGTAATTTAGCACTTAGTAATCCTGTATTTAGATGGGATTATGGTAAGGGTAGTGTGTGAGAAGATGTGAAGAAAAGCTCAAGTATGTGCAAAGAAGCAAAGCTTCGCGACTAAGACTTGCGGGTGGCTCGTGGCTACAAGCTGCCAAATGCAGGCACATGAGATGCACACAAGGAAACTGAAGGGTCACGCTAGTTGTCGTACTACAGGACAAAAGTCCCAGGCTGGCCAGGCCATTACGCCGCGACTTGAACTCGTGACTTGGACAAGCCACGAGACCAAGCCGCCAATTTACCCTGTCTGGCAAAAACTGCCTCTTCGTATTCCTTTCTCACCCCACTATATATAAACCCGTATACCCACGATTTTAAGAGAGCTTCCAGAGAGAATTTTTGTGAGAGAAACCCTAGAGAAAAACAAGATTGCCTTATCCCCAATCTTTACTTTAGAGACTCTACAAATTCCTCTACTCTCTTCCTTTCCATTGTCACATCCTTGAGAGGCCATTGACCAAATCCTTATCTCACCACACCCATGTCTGTGAGAAGGTTCATTTGGTGCTAAGGGAAGCAGTTTGGAAGGAACCAATATACATTGGTTGATGCTATGGTATAGTAGCGGAATTCGGGAAGCTAAAGAAGAAATAGGTTTGGTGTAACCTTGTTGGAGCAAGAAGCTTGGAGGGCTTAGGTACTTGGGTAGATTAGGCTTCGAGGGTCTTATGTTGTTCATGTATCCCAACTATATTCTTTAGTGGGTTATTTACCGCTTGGAGGGTGGCGGAGAGGTTTTACGCCGAGGGCTTCGGTTTCCTCTTTGATAACACATCGCGTGTTGTCCGTGTGTTTGCATCTTCCTTCCTTTATCTTTGCCTTATATTTACTGCTGTGGATGTATTTATATTTGGCTTAGATTAGTTATCAATTCTGTGATTGGCTTATGTTAATGTTCCGCACATTAATTGTTTGATTATAGGTTTGAATTGATAATTTTGTAATTGGGGATCCAAACGTTCAAGCTTGTTTTATACACATTTTGAACTTTCAATATATATATATTAATCATTCCTGACATATTAAACACCAAAAATCCCATCTGAGAATTCAGTGAAGTATACCCATTGTTGTGAGTGCAAAATACTATCAATTCTCTCTACTTTTTTTCATTTTTTTTTTTTTTTTATATAAAAAAATAAAATAAAATAAAAAATCTCTGTACTCTTTCTTCTCACTATAGCCAAATCCTTGAGACTTGTTCATCCCCAATCACAATCACCACTATCCTTGAGAGTTGTGAGTGAATTGATGTTTTGGGAATCATTAGCGCACTTCCATTTCAGCCATCATGGCTTTAAGATGCAACCGGTGCTTGTTTGTGAATTTGAACTGCTCATGTAATATGCTTTTATATGCGTCTTATGTTATGTATATTATTTATGTTTAGTTCAATTGGCTAATCATTTATATTAGAGACTAATTGATAGTGTAGCTTAAAAAAGTGACATAAAGTTTTTTTTTTTTTTTTTTAGAAAGTAGTAAAATTGGAATTTGAGTTCTACAAAATAACCTAAATTAATTAGGTAATCTCTCATAAATATCAATACATATAAATATATCTTTTAATAACAAGCATAGTTATCATATTTCATATTTAGATTAAAAATAAAAAAGAGCACCATCGCACACCCTTAGTATGATGGTCACTCCAGAAAGGAATTTCACACACATGCACATTCAGATTAGACTAGAGTGGAATTTTTATCTTGTATCTCAAAAAAAAAAAAAAAAAAATCAAATCAAAGAGGGCTGACAATTATATTATATTAGCATTTCCGTTCATGGCATTGATGATAAACTATTTATTTTTGTAATTGTTGTCTTGGTATTCTTTTAATGGATTAGAATAATTTTTAAAGGAAATAAATATCTCTGTTACCTTGTATATGGTTATCCCTATTTCGAATTGCTGCGCAGAGTATCTGGAAACAGGTTTTATGGGAGAACCAAGAGCAAATTTGTGGTTTATTTGCACGAAACCTGGACATTCAAGATTGTAGCAACCCTTACTTTTGTAGCCATCTCCCTTAATTATAGGGACAAGAACAAGTTAGTTCAAGAAACACTTGCACCAAATATTTTAGTTATGTAAATGGTAAATGTATTTGTCTTGATTTATAGTGCAAATTTAAATATATTTCGGAAGCGAATAAGTAAATTAACTTACAGTCCAAAATATGAACAACCTTGTTTTTCTGTCAGGATAATCTACCTGCAACCATGAAATGAGATATTTATCAATTTATTACATCTCCCTTAAATTTCTATTTTCAAAATTTATATCAGTATTCTTTGTTTTAAAATTTCCTTTTTAATTTCACATGCTATGTGGGGTTCTTGTGAAGCAGATGAGAACAGTTGCTCACTCATTACGCTTCTTATTTAATATATTTTAATTTATTAATATTTAATAATTGTAAAGAAAACTTTATCTTTAGAAACTTACCTTCCATCCAGCTTCAACAGTGTTTATTTCTTTATCAGGGCCAGCTGTAACCCATATTTGAGCAACACTAAAGTCTCCTTTACTGTAAACGACAGGGTTCCATACGTTTAACATTGCACGTCCTCCATAGAATATACCACCCTCAATATCAACAGTAGCAAACTATTCAAAATATTATTCGTATATGTCAGCAAGAAATTTTAATTTATAAATGAAATTAAAACATAAAAAAATACAGTGTGACATGATTATATATGTAAAAATATCATTTCATTTGATAAATTAATGAATATACCTCATTATGATTGTCATCATTAATGCTTTGATTAAGTTGTGTTCTGCGTGGTATCCATTTGACACCACGACCACGAGGGTGCTCATCTTGTTGTTCTCGTCTTATGGGGATTGTTCCTTTTGGGCATTGTCCATTTTTATGCCAATCTTGAATCAGCTCTGCTTGAGAGGAATTCATTTTCACACCACCAGGGATTGAGCTGGGTTTCATCTGTTTAACCAAATTCAGATTACTGGTTTTGGCTACACATATATTTTTCGGTTTTTTATTTTTTATTTTTTAATAATCAAACCCTCATAAATTGTTTTTAATTTTTTTTAGGAATATATGTAATGTAAAAATAATAATAAATGAATAAATAAATAAGAGCAAAATTGCATGTTAAATTATGTTTTCAACCCATGATTACTTGACTACCTAGGCAATGGCAGAGTCAGAATTTAAGTTCAAGAGAAGCAAAATTTATAAGCAATGCATACAAGCATAAACACAAAATAACATTAGTATATTTGCCATACTGTATTTTTCTATTAGGGATTGCTTTACACATGAATAATTTTTTAATTAAAAATTTCATTTACAATTCTCATAAAAGATTTTAGTAATTGGAAAACTCAAGTACGACTCATATGAATATGATATTGTAATATTTTAAAAACGAAATTGTGATCTTACATGCACTTGAAAATTCAAAGTTTAACATGAAAACAATATTAAGCTTTAGAATTTATTATATAATTATCTTTACATTTTATTGCTTACACAAATTTTATTAGCGAAGAATAAATTACTACATTAGAAATTTGTGATTCTTTTATCATTTTTATCAGGCAATAATAATATTATTTTCAATCTCTTCGATTAAAACTTATGTTTCGTAATTGTTCTTTTTTTTTTATCTTTTATATATATATATATATATATATATATATATATATATATATATGTATGTATGTATGTATTTTGAGATTTAAAACACATTGATATATTATTAATGATTTTATTTTTCTTCCATATTTAATGTAGTTTCCATAAATAAATAAATAAATAAAACAATATACAACGTTTATTTTATAAATGAAAAAGAAATACGTAAAGCAAATCCATGCATGAAACAAAACAAGAAAATAAATGGATATAAAAATAATCCCCTGTTATGTTTATCTAATAAAATCCTCTATTATGCAAAAAAATTAAATAAAAAAAATAGAAAAGAAGATACAAAAATTAAGATGGGCCAGCCATATGGGGGGGGGGAGCGAACAAATTGATAAAAGGCCAAAAACCTTGAAACTCACACAACAGTAATTAAGCTTGAGCTCTATTTTCTCATATTCCTGTTATTTAGTCTAGGGTGTAGGCATATGATTGGAGGTAGCAAACTCATGACATATAAGTAAATCTCTTAAAAAAAAAATTTAGACAGCCAGGGATGGCAATTGCCCCCCCTCGACCTACCCTGGCTCTGCCCTTGTACCTAGGGATTCGTGTACTAGGGTTCCAGAACGTATAGAAGACATATTTTATCATCACCATTAAAGTGATAGAGAGATACAAATATAACAGGAATTGTTGCGATGTTTGTGCGCCTGGAGTATAGTTCATTAGGTTCTATTATAGGTAGGTACTTCAGAATTGGGTTGTACGGTAAGATTCTTTGTACTTTTAACCGCTTTTTTTTATTAATGAACTTTTCAGAATTGTGACCTGGAATTCACCCAGTAGAATTTTGCCTTTGAGGGGTTTCTCCAGCCTAATCAAATCACCAAGCAAAACTTATTTTCCACTACACTTTAATTTAGTTTGTTGATTTAATTGTGCCTTCATGATTTGCACGTAATTTTACTAAGTAATCAACTTGGGTACTTGGAATAATTAATTGGGTTCAATCTAGAAGCCATTACCAAAACTATAGAGTTTATATTCTTCTCTTTCCCTCAATAGAAGACCATTATTTTTTATTTTTTATTTTTTTTGGAGAAGAAGTAAACCATTACTTGAAAATTAAAATGATCCTCCCGAAAATAACTATAATACTATGAATGGTAGGAGATGAATAAATGAACAATAATAAGGTACATAAATGAATTAAAATACAAAAAAACTAAATTGAAAATCAAAACAAGAAACCTGTATAGTGTGATTTTTGAGAAGTGGATGATCAAAAGCAGGTTGTTGATAAATATCAACACAATCAATTATATCACCATCCTCACCCTGCAAAAATTCACAAAAACCATCAAGCATGGCATTTCAATATATATATAATATCATTTTGATTAAAATAAAAGGAAAAGAAAAATGCATTTAGTAATCATTATAACCTCAATGGTTTTAATGGTTCCTTTTCGCTTAATTAAGACATTATTTTTCATAGTCTCAATCTTTCTTCCACCAACAAATGTATCGCCTAACACATAAGATGAAGCAAACAAGAAAAACATTAAACATTAGAGTTTATTGTTATTAACGTAAGCCATGGAGAAACAAAGCTGCTGCAAAAGTCACTTATTTTTTTAATAACACAAATCTTTTACAATTTTGTCGAACTTGTTTATTTCTTGAAAATAACCATGTGTTCTAAACATATATATAGCATTCCTTCCCTTTAATATCAGATATTTGTATATATGTCAATGTATTAACTAATGAAAAATTATTAGGTACTCCCGGAGTACCATAAATGTATACTCCCCCCTCTCACATGAATGGTGAGTCCCACCATGAATTTACCATGAATTTAATTAGTGGGACCCGCCATTCATGTGAGAGGAGGAAGTATGCATTTATGGTACTCTAGGAGTACACAGTAATTTTCTAAGATTTCCTTTTCTATAAACTATTAGTTCACCATTTATAGAAAAATTAAAATATGGCAATAAATGTATTACCTAATTAACATATTACAATTAATTAACTAATTAATATATAGCAATAAATATTTTATTACCTAATTAACTTATTACAATGGGAAATTATTGTATACTCCTAGAGTATCACAAATGCGTACTCTCTCCTCTCACATGAATGGTGGGTCATACTAATTAAATTCATGGTGGGACCCACCATTCATGTGAGAGAGAGGAGTACGCATTTATAATACTCTGTGAGTACCTAATAATTTTCCAAGGATCCAGGAGTACACAATAATTTCTCACTGTGGAAAATTATTAGGTACTCCCGGGGTACCATAAATGCATACTCCCCCCTCTCACATGAATGGTGGGTCTCACCATGAATTTAATTAGTGGAACCCACCATTCATGTGAGAGGAGGGAGTATGCATTTATGGTACTCTAGAAGTACACAATAATTTCCCAAGACTTCCTTTTCTATAAACTATTAGTTCACCATTTATAGAAAAATTAAAATATGGCAATAAATGTATTACCTAATTAACATATTACAATTAATTAACTAATTAATATATAGCAATAAATGTTTTATTACCTAATTAACTTATTACAATGGGAAATTATTGTGTACTCCTAGAGTATCACAAATGCGTACTCTCTCCTCTCACATGAATGGTGGGTACTACTAATTAAATTCATGGTGGGACTCATCATTCATGTGAGAGAGATGAGTACGCATTTATAATACTCTGTGAGTACCTAATAATTTTCCAAGGATCCAGGAGTACACAATAATTTCCCACTGTGAAAAATTATTAGGTACTCCCAGGGTACCATAAATGCATACTCCCCCCTCTCACATGAATGGTGAGTCTCACACCATGAATTTAATTAGTGGAACTCACCATTCATGTGAGAGGAGGGAGTATGCATTTATGGTACTCTAGAAGTACACAATAATTTCCCAAGATTTCCTTTTCTATAAACTATTAGTTCACCATTTATAGAAAAATTAAAATATGGCAATAAATGTATTACCTAATTAACATATTACAATTAACTAACTAATTAATATATAGCAATAAATGTTTTATTACCTAATTAACTTATTACAATGGGAAATTATTGTGTACTCCTAGAGTACCATAAATGCGTACTCCCTCCTCTCACATGAATTGTGAGTCCTACTATTTAAATTCATGGTAGGACCCATCATTTATGTGAGAGGAGGAAGTACGCATTTATGATACTCTAAGAGTACCTAATAATTTTCCAAGGATCTAGAAATTATTGTGTACTTTTGAAGTACTATAAATGCATATTCCCTCCTCTTACACGAATGGTGGGTCCCACTAATTAAATTCATGATGGGACCCACTATTCATAAAATTTTATATAATAATACTTATTCTCTAAAGGACAAATTTTGACAAAAATCTTGGATGGAACCTAAGGCTACAATTCCACTCAATATCTTTTCATTAGATATGAATTCTGACAAATCCACTATTCGACAATATTTTCTTTTTATATCATCTATGCTTGCAATCTAGAAAATTGAAAATCAGTAGTCATGTAATCAACCACATGTTTAAATTTCAAACTTTTATAGTCTAAAATTACGCAAACAAATTAATTTATAGATTGAATAGTAAATAACATTTGATTAGATGAATTGTGTTGAGAATATAAAGAACATACAATCCAATTGTTAGATATTCAAAATGACAAAATTTACCAACGAAATTTGTTGTAACCTAAGGTTATAACCTTATTCAATATCTTTTTATTGGAGGTGAATTTTGTCAAATTCACCATTGGATTACATCTTCTTCTTATATCCTTCATGCTTGCAAAATTTCTAAACAATTAAAGATAAATAGCTATATTATCAATAAATTATTTAAATTGTAGGTTGATGTAATTTAAAATTATGAATAAAATGCAAGCTTATAGACTATATAGTAAATAATATCCGATTGACATAAAATTTGACATGTGTATTGAGAGCATAAAGAACATGCAATTCAACGATTAGATTTTCAAAATATGTTGAGTAAGATCATAACCAATTTTGTAACTAAACTTTGTACTTTACAAAATATGTAATAATATTAATTTTTTAGTGGAATTATAGCTTTAAGGTACAAACAAATTTGTAGCCAAACTTTTATAAAAAAAAAAAAAATTGTAGCCAAACTTTTTTCTTTTCCAAAAGGGGGAAAATTAGGACAAAGTTTCGCTAAAAATTGGTTATAATCGATGGTTACAATTTCCAATAAAAATTAAGATGACTTCATATTTGGAAAATCTAACTATTTAATTGCATGTTCTTTATGTTTTTAACACGCATATCAAATTTTGCATTAATTTGATATTATTTACTATTTAATCTATAAATTTACTTTTTATTTATAATTTAATTTTAGACTATAAAAACTTGAAATTAAAACATTTGATTGATCATATAGCTACTGATCTTTAATCTTTTGAAAACAAGCATGAGGACATAAGAAGAAAACGTAATCCATTGGTTAATTTCTTAAAATTCATATCCAATAAAAAAACATTGGGTGAAGTTGTAAATAATTGCTACAACCAAGTTTATAACTATGCTTTGTTAAAAAAAAAATTTATATGATATTTTTCCTCAAATTTAGTTGTTTTGGCAAAAATCAAATAAAAAAAAAATTAATTACACACGTATTAAAGAAATTGTATAATTAATTTAATTGAAAATTCAAATATTTACATGTGTGAGTTAACAATTTACAATACTATTGTTGGATTATTGTATTTTCTTTTCATATTCTCTATGCTTACAAATTTTCAAGCTGATCAATATTTAATCACTATATCATCTATCAATATGAAATTAGAAATTTTTGTTAAGAACATAGAGAATATATAATCTAATGGTGCAATTTTCAAAATATTGATCAAGTCAAAAGTTTTTATAGCTCAAATATTTATGTGAATGAGTTTTATGATTATTTTATAAGATTTCTATGAGGAACCATTTATTTAAAATATAATATTATTTTTCAAATTGAGTTGCTTTAGAAATAATTAAAACAAAGAACAACAAAAGATAAAAGAATTTTTAATTATATTAAATATAGTATAAAAGATATACTTTTTATGAGAATTTTGTTTATGAATCATTTTTAAAAGGATTATATTAGAGATGATTGTCCACTTAAATTTATAGAGTTAATTAAATCATTGTTAATTATGAATCAGTTGGTTCGTATACTTCATTATAAGTGAAGGTTTTTTTTTTTTTTTTAAGTAAACAATAATACTTATTAGAACACACGCGAAAATAGTAATATTAATATTTTAAACCGAGTTTATAATACATTATTTTAACCAGAGTACAACTTATTATCATAAGAATCATCCATGGGAGTGATGGGACAATATATTTCTTAAAGCAATGTATAGAATTGCTTTCAGCTGTTTTTTTAATTTTTTATTTAACTAGGTTTTAACAAGAGTTTCTCAAAAAAGAAAAAAAAAAAAAAAAAAAGGTTTTAACAAGAGATACATTATCTTTGACTGCTCTAAAATATATTCTTCGATATATAACGAGATCTAGACTACTTAGAACCATGTATTGAGGCTTAGTCTATAAAGTTAAGGCTTGGGCGACAGAGATCAACTAAGAAGGTGACAAACATGAATGAGAGTATTCTAGCTTGAACCCCTGCACTTCTACATGATCTCCACCATGAATGAACGAACTCATCTGCGCAAAACTTGCAACTTTGGCAATTCAGTTAACTCATTGACACAAGGTGACAAACTGTGTGGTTTCAACGAAATTTGGCTCACAAATAAGGTTCTTCCATATTTAATCAACATTGACGGGATTTTCTGTTTTTGTCTATCATATGAAGGCTCTCTAGATCTGATTTGTATAGCTGTCTTCTTAGATAGAAAGCTATAGCCAAATTTGCGCAGAATAGCAAGTTGTAAAAGGAACTAATAAGAAGGATGTCAAAGGAAGAATTGAGAACTGAAGTTTCCAAAGATCAAACTCTAGTGCTGCTTCCTTGGCTTAATGGTAGAAGGAAGAGTGTTTATCAGTTCAGTTGACCTAATGAGGCTTCTATTAGATTACTTTTCTTCTGGTTCCAGTAGCAATTCCTACTGCTTTGTTTTGGTTCTTCTCGGTTACCCAGTGAATTTTTTTGCTGTACGGATTTTGTGTTCTTCTTGGTTTGTTTATGAAAGTTACTGATTCATTGAATAGAAAATAAAATAAAATAAAATTTTTTTAAATTGTATCTCCAAGGATATATGCCATTGAAAATATAATTGAACCACGCACAACATTGAGTGATAACTATGTAAGAAACAAACGTTTTCGCCATTCTGAGATCTCCAATGAATGAATTATTATTGTTATCACAATGATTTTTTATATTTTATTTTTTTTCCAATTGCTAATTTACACATTGTGTTGAATATCCCTAGGACCCCCGAACTAGAAATGGGTTCCTCCAGTAGTATCATCTGCTACTACTACGTCATAGCAAGATGGTCTAGTCGCATATGTTACCAGACTTTGAGCCTCCACTTCTATGAACTTGTCATTGTTATCAACATGTCCAATATTTCGAGAAAAAAAAAAAACTTGCTTCTGTATTGCCTCCATTGTCAAAATGGCCACTCCCCATTTGAGTCCTTGTGGAATGACCTTCTTGTTTCGTGCTGTAAACCTTCATGTTAAAACTATGTGGTTAAATGATTAAATTTACCATATTCCAATAGTTTATACTTTTAGAACAATCGATAATTTAATATAGTATCAGAGCATGAGATCCTAAGGTCGATCCTTATGTTCTCCACTCTACTTCCCATTTAAATTCTCATGTGTTGGACCTCACCTATTAAAAGGTAATTTCGGCCCACATATGAGAAAGAGTGTTAAGAATATGTGGTTAAATGATTAAATTTATCATATTCCAATAGCTTAAAATTTTGAGACAATTTGTAATTTAACACTTCATAAGTATTAATCATTCTTTGTCCTAGTCAAAATAAAAATAAAAATAAATTTGAAAATCATTGTATGTCATTTTAGTAGTAAGGAAAAAATTGTGATTTTTTTTTTTAATCTTAGAATGATTTTTTTAGGAAATAAATATATCTATTACTATGTATATATGGCTATCCCTATATCGAATTGATGTGCAATATATATATATATATATATATAAAACATATCATCTAATACTATATAGAAACTTTTTCATGCAATTAAGGCCGTTGCGACATGTAGAAAAAAAGAGCACTTAAAATCTTGCCACGTGCCAATGAGGGCTTGGCTCAGGTGGGTATGGTTCATTCACTTCGCCTAACACGCCTAGGTTCGATTCCCGCTACCAGCAAGAGTCTGTTGGTGGGAGCTATATGCTAACTAACCCGGGGGCTAGCGTAACCTAGCGAACTCCTATTTTCGTTTCTCAAAAAAAAAAAAAAAAAAAAAATCTTGCCACGTATAGAATCCAAACTAGAAAAAATCCATACATTACGTACATCCTTTTAGTATTCTTTAAGAAACTGTTTACCATGGGTTGCGAATAAACATTGATTCGTGCCACACTTACTGTTTCATGTGGAATGTTAAACAATGTACCACTATTATTAAGAAACACAAACTGTGTAAGATCCCAATTGTTAGGTTCTAAATATTTAGGAATAAATGTTTAGGTTCTAAATTTACTTAAATTGACAAACTGAGAACAAAAACATGTTTAGAATAAGTGTTAGACATTACTCAAGTGGGTTCAAGTCAAGTTTCAAGAACAGTCAAGTTGCGAAAAGAAGAATTTAGAATCTGCAAGGCTTGACCAATTGAAACCAATCGAAAGTCATTTTTCTGCAGAGTTTAAATCAGGCCCAAAGCCTGCGAAAACATTTATGGTTTGTATCCAACACTCCATAGTAAAAAAGGAAAACCTTAAATATGCTTCAGAAGCTATTGGAAGTCTTGTTAGTTATTCTTGTGAGATTTATGAGATTTCTGTAGTCTTCTAACTCAACAAGCCTCTACCGGAAAGAAGATCCATATACAAGAACTAGTGGAGATAAGTTGTTGCATAAAAGATCATACATAATTGATGATTTAAAGCCTTGAGGATAGATTAGGTTAAATCCTCCCCAAGTTTTTTACCTTAAAATTGTTAGTTTCATTGGTTTTCTTGGGTAATCATATCACTTGTCTTCTTTACTTTTCCGCACTTTGTGATATGATTGTTTCAGTTTAACCTAGATTTGAGTGGTAAACCTAAGCAACAACTTAGTTAATTAACTAGGTTAAATAATTTGAGTATGCAGGGGTCTAAATGAACAAACACCAACATTTTTTCTTGTAAAAAAAAAAAATTAGGTCCAATTTTCTTTTGGCTCTCACGGCCCCACCTATCCCATCATCCCCCACCACTCGTTCTCACAAATATCTCTTCCCTCTTGGCCGGCCATCGCACTTCTCATTTGTTTTCTTTTCACTTAAACACTCACTCCTTTCTCACTCCCTCACTCTCCCACCAGTACCACTCCACACCACCATCTCTACCATTATTTTCCCGGCAAGATATCACCAGAAAAACTTCCTAGGAACCTTTGCATCTTCACATATTTTATTTGAGGTAAAAATTTCTAATCTTTTTGGTGGGTTTATATGCTTTTGCTAGAGACTTTCTTTATCTAAGCTTTGATAATGATACTCATGTGATTTATGAGCTTTGGAAGTGATATTCATGTGTTTATATGTATGGGTTTTGTCTTAGTGGATTTATTTGATGTGTAGGTTTATAATTTTTACACTGGTGGCTATCTAAGTGGTGAAGATTTGGGAGTTTTGGCTTTTTAATGTGAAGTAGATGGTGAATATTATTTTTGTTGATTATTTGGAGCTAGTTAAATATTCACATTGTTTGTCTTGAAGGATATTATGACTTTAGTGTTATGGGTCTCTTGATGATGTTATATAAATTTTTTGGAAACTACTTATAAAGTGTTTAGGTTTTGATGTTAGAGATAATATCTTGAATAATTTATGAGTATAAATGAGAATCTATGCCTTGTAAATTAAATTGTTGAGAAGCTTTGGAAGTGGAATACATTATTTGTGAGGTTGAATACTAGGCTTGCCTAATTAATTGCTTATTTCACAATTCCTAATTTGTAACTAGATACAATTTCAAGCTTTATACTTATTGTGATAGGTTTGCTTCATATTGTTTGGGTTCTACCTAATCTCCTTTGGAAATTGGAGAATTAGGCTTTTTGGGTTAAACACATTTTGGTAAATTATTTGTGAAATTATCGTGAGAAACCTCGAAAGTTGCCTTTCAAAAAAAGAGAGATTTTTGGAGTGCTTTTTAGGGAATCTCCCTTTTTGGGTAAGTTGTATGGAGTCACCACTTATTTTTATACAAAAAATAAGAAAAATTAAATATAAAATACATGACTAAATTGTTCCATTCATTGATTGAATAAAGAATTACATATTTGAAAAATTATATGGCTTTGGGTCCTAGTTACAATCTACCAAAAATACATGGCTTTTTGTCCTTATTACATTCTACCCAAAATAAAATAAAAGACAAGGCTTAGATCTACTTAACCAAAGACATAAATTCGGAGGCTAGGTTATGGAATGGGAAAGTGTTAGGCACCCATTCCGCTCAGACAGAGTCTGATCTTCAAGACTCTTGTGACTTATGTACCCTCTTTATGCATGCTATAAATGATATGTTGAACATGTGAAACAAAAGTTAAATCACACAAATTTGTTTATGATTGAAATCTCTTCTTTTGTTTGAAAATTCATATATGTTTTTGTTGGTTAAAAAAAATAATTGATTTTGACTTGTCAAAATATCAGATCTGTTTTGTAGTATATAGAAGAAAGTGGTTTTTGAAAATAAAAATCCAGATCTGTGTTTATTACATGAAAGAAAGTCTTTTGATTTGAAAAATATCATATCTTTTTTAAGAACTAAAAAAATGGTTTTTTAAATTTGTAAAAGATCAGATCTGTTTTATGATAATAAAAAAATGGTTTTGATAACAAAAATACCAGATTTGTTTTTTAGATGTTAAAGAAAATGAAAAGGATTTTTCTTTAAGAAGAGAGTTTCACTCATAATTTAAATTTAGGCAATCATGAATTAAAACAAACACAAACACAAACCTGTTTAATCTTTTTCTTTATTTCAAAAATCTGCATATGTTAAAGAAAAATTTAGATCTGCATCTAATAAAGATGTATGTCTATTTTATTTTAAGAAAAATTCAGGAAGATGCAGATCTGTTTTATTTTAAAGAAAAGTCTGCCTCTGCTTTCTCTCTTTTTCTTCGATTCTCCCTTTTTTTTTAAAATTCCAAGAGCCGCTCCAATGCCGATGCTGAGATTGTGATTTTTGAGTTGGAGAAGAAGAAGGAAGTAGAGGAGGGTCTTTGGTTTTTCAGAGCAGGAGCTCGAGATTCACAAAACTTGATTTCTTGAGGGAAATCAAATTTTTAGGACACGATTTGCTAGCAAAATTGAGTCTAACAAACTTGAGATGTTAGTTTCCTAAATAGTTTGAAAACTGTGTTAACTAATGAAATTGTTTGCAAAATGGTGTTATTTTGAAGAAAAACTTTCATTAAAAAAAATTTAAATGGTTACATATTTTAAAAATATAACCGTTGGATTAAATGTTCTTTATATTCTTAATACACATGCCATCTAATCAGATATTATTTGCTATTCAATTTATAAATTTAAATTTTTTATGTATATTTTTAGACTATAAAAGTTTGAAATTTAAACAAACGTGATTGATTATATGATTATTAATCTTTGACCTTTTGAAAATTTTGCAAGCTTAGACGATATAAGAAGAAAATATAATTGAATGGTAGATTTGTCAAAATCTATATCCAAATAAAAAATATTAAGTAGAGTTGTAGTCTTAGGCTCGTTCCAAGTATTTTGCCAAAATTTGTCCTTTAAAAGATAAGTATTCCTATATAAATTTTTTTATATTTTATTTTTTTGATAAGAATATAAATTTTATTAAATAATCATAGAAGATCCTTTTCTATAAATTATTAGTGCACCAATTATAGAAAAATTAACATATGGAAATAAATGTAATACCTAATTAACATATTACAATTATTTAACTAGTTAATATATAGCAATAAATGTATTATTACCTAATTAAATTATTACAATTAATTAATGAGAAATGCTACGTCTACAACAATTTTACAACAAATCACAGGTGGTTAGTTGTTATTGGTTCAAATTTGAAACTAATACTAAAATTACTTTTTTGCCCTAACAATAACAACCAGTAACAACCTGCCACTTAGGATTTGTTGTAAAAATATTGTAGACATATCATTCCTCTTAAGTAATACATTGACTTGTATATTGAAGAAATGGAATACTATATATATATATATATATATATATATATATATGATTAGAATACTTGGTTCCTTTCACGAAATACACCGTTTGGAAAAATCTTAAACGATTTGTGTTATTAGAAAAAAGTGACTTTTGCAGCTTTGTTTCTCCATGGCTTACATTATTAACAATAAACTCGAATGTTTCATGCTTTTCTTGTTTGCTTCATCTTACGTGTTAGGCGATAAATTTGTTGATGGAAGAAGGATTGAGCCTACGGAAAATAAAGGCTTGATTAAGCGAAAAGGAACCATTAAAACCATTGAGGTTATATAGTACTAAATGCATCTTTTTATTTTCCTTTTTTTCCTTTTATTCTAATCAAAATGACATGTATATATATATATATATATATATATTGAAATCCCATGCTTGATTAAGGTTTAGTACAGGGAGAGGATGGTGATATAATTGATTGTGTTGATATTTATCAACAACCTGCTTTTGATCATCCATTTCTCAAAAATCACACTATACAGGTTTGTTTACTTGATTTTTATTTTAATTGTTTTGTATTTTAAGTAATTTCGTTGCCTTATTATTATTCATTTATACATCTCCTACAATTCACAGTTCTAAAGTTCTTTTTGGAAGGTTCATTTCAAATTTCAAGTAATAGCCTCTATTTGGGAAGGACGTTGGGCTCTCACTAAAATTCTTCTTTTAGATTTTCAAGCTACATAGGGCTCTCACTAAAGTTATGGCTAGAAATAATGTCTTAATGACAAAATTTAGCTAAAAAATTGTTTGTAACTTAAGGTTACAACTCCTTTTAAAAAAAAATTAACATTATCACACAATTTAAAATTTTAATTATTGGATTGCATGCTTTTTACGCTCTTAATACATATTTCTAATTTTGTGATAATCGAATATTATTTACGATATAATCTATAAGCTTATATTTTATACATAATTTTCAACTACTAAAGATAAAAAACAAAAAAGAGAAGGAAAATCTTCAGCTAAAAATATATCTTACTTGTATTTGCATATCACGCTATTTTATAAGATTAAAAAAAGTCAGATAATAGAATTTTTCCTCTTTTTTTGTTTTATTTATTTATTTTTAATTTTTAGAAAATCTGAATATAACTCAACAATGCAATTTCATAGGTCACAAAATTTCTCTGCTGTAGCTTTTCATTTCGATTACTGAGTGAAAGTTCAATATGGGTACGAAACACCCTTGAATGTTTAGACCCCAAATTACAAAAATACCAATTCAAGCTTTATATCAAACAATTAATGTGCAGAACATGATAATAAGCTTATAAAAGAATTGATAAACAATCTAAGCCAAATATAAACACATCCACAGCAGTAAATATAAGACAAAGATAAAGGGAAGAAAGATGCAAACACACGGACAACACACGATGTGTTATCGAAGAGGAAACCGAAGTCCTCGGCGTAAAACCTCTCCGCCGCTCTCCAAGCGGTGATAAAATCCACTAAAGAATATAGTTGGGATACATGAATAGTAGAAGACCCTCCAAGCCTAGTCTACCCAGGTACCTAAGCCCTCCAAGCTTCTTGCTCCAACGAGGTTACACCGAACCTATTTCTTCTTTAGCTTCCCGGATTCTGCTACTTGACTATAGCATCAACCAATGTATATTGGTTCCTTCCAAACTGCTTCCCTCAGCACCAAATAAACCTTCTCACAGACGTGGGTGTGGTGAGATAAGGATTTGGTAAAAGACCTCTCAAGGGTATGACAATGGAGAGGAAGAGAGTAGAGGAATTTGTAGAGTCTCTTAGATGAAGATTGGGGATGAGGCAATCTTGTTTTTCTCTAGGGTTTTCTCTCACAAAATTCTCTCTAGAAGCTTTCTCAATTTAGTGGGTATAAGAGTCTATATATAGTGAGGTGAGGAAATAATACGAAGAGACAGTTTTTGCCAAACAGGGTAAATTGGCAGCTTGGTCTCGCGGCTTGTCCAAGTCGTGAAATCAAGTCGCGACGTAACGGCCTGGCCAGCCTGGGACTTTTGTCCTGTAGTGCGACAGCTGGCGCGACCCTTCAGCTTCCCTGTGTGCATCTCACGTGCCTGAAGTTGGTGACTTGCAGCCACGAGCCACCCGCGAGTCCTAGCCGCGAAGCTCTGCTTCTTTGCACATACTTGAGCTTTTCTGCACATCTTCTCACACACTACCCTTACAATAATCCCACCTAAATACAAGGTTACTAAGTGCTTAAATTACAAGCAAATTGGCACGGAATAAAGCCAACAAGATGGTTGATAAATTTCAACCTTACATTGAGGATTAAAACTAGTAATCTAAATTTGATTAAATAGATGAAACCCAGCTCAATTCCAGGTGGTGTGAAAATGAATTCCTCTCAAGCAAAGCTGTTCCAAGATTGGCATAAAAATGGACAATGCCCAAAAGGAACAATCCCCATAAGACGAGAACAAGAGGATGAATTCCTCGTGGTGTCAAATGGATACCACGTAGAACACAGCTTAATCACAGCTTTTGTGATAACCGTCGTCATGAGGTATATTCATTTTACCAAATGAAATGTTATGTTTTTACATGTATAATCATGTCACACTGTATTTTTTTACATATTCATTTTAATCTATTTCATTTATAAATTTAATTTTTTTTTCTGACATATATGAATAATATTTTGAATTAGCATGCAGTTGCAAATTTTGAGGGTTCTATGGAGCACGTGCATCATTAAACGTATGGAGGCCTGTCGTTTATGATAGAGACTTTAGTCTTGCTCAAGTATGGCTTTCAGCAGGTCCTGATGAAGAATTAAACACTATTGAATTTGGATGGATTGTAAGTTTCAGAAGATAAAGTTCTCTTTACAATTATCAAATACCAATAAATTAAAATATATTAAATAAGAGGCAAAATGAGTGAGTAACTGTTCTCATCTGCTTCACAACCCAACATGGCATGTGACAAGTGAGTTTGTTGTAGTATTAGCCTCACAGGGTACAAGTGAAAATGACAAAAACAGGTAATTTTAAAACCAAAACCTTATATTTGAGAGGACTAAAACCAAATACTTTAATATGATTAGAAACTTGTGTTATTCAAATGTACCCAAGAAAATTAATATAAATTTTGAAAATATTAAGTTAAGGTGTATGTAATAAATTGATAAACATCTCATTTCATGGTTGCAGGTTAAGTCACTTGACAAAAAAACAAGGTTTTTCATATATCGGACAGTAAGTTAATTTGATTATTCCCTTCCAAAATATATATAAATTTGCATTAGAACTTGTCCATCCACTCATTATCATCAACTGCATACTTTTTAAATCAAGACAATTGCATTCACTATTTATAGAAATAAAATATTTTGGGCTAAGTGTTTCTTTAACTAATCTATTCTTGTCCTAATAATTAAGAGCGATGGTTACAAAAGAGAGGGTTGCTACAATCTTCGATGTCCTGGTTTTGTGCAAGTAAGCCACAAATATGCCCTTGGTGCTCTCATAAAACCTGTTTCCAGCTACTCTGCACAGCAATCGACATAGATGTAACCATATACAAGGTAATAGACAGATTTATTTCCTTAAAAAATTATTCAAATCCAATAAAATATTACAAAGACAACAGTTTCAAAAATAACTAGTTTATAATCTATGCAATGCACTAATTATTATCCCTTTTTAATTTTTGGTCTAAATATGAAATATGTCAATTATAGTTGTTATTAATAGATATTTATTATAATTAAATTTTTAGGACAAGACTTAAGTGTAATATTTAGATGTTATTCTTTAGATTCCATTTTTAAGATTCTACCATGTGGTTTTTTCTCATGGGATGGAAGTATATTTTTTAGTTACGTAGCCACATGGTAGAATTTTAAAATGGAAACTAAAGGAATAGCACTTAAGATACTGTACATAAGTTTTGTCCAAATTTTTATATGGAACTATCATTAGAAATGGATGCCATAAGTTGAAACTCTCTAAAAAAGCCTATTAAACTAAGCATAGATGATAAATATAACATGATAAGCAAACAAAGCATATTAAATGAGAAATTTATAGAAAATTAATTAAAGGACCAAATCAAAGATAACACTAGATGTGTTTTCAAAGAGAAAATCCCGAGAAATGATCCTGAGGTGAAAATAACCTCTCTATGGCTAGTGCTCAAATGATCACCGGAGAATAAATTGTTGAAGTACAATATGACACACTCAACCACCTAAGTAGTTTTTCTCTCTTGTACCTGAGGGCTTTGAGTTTCCTCTAGCAACCGACTTTGCTGAAGTCCTTTCTCTATCTTATTCTTCAAGCCACGATGGCTAAAATGGAAGTTCTCCAATGATTCCCACAACACCAATTCACACACAACACTCAAGTATAGTAATGGTTGTGACTGGGGATGACAACCTGTCAAGGATTTGGTCATGGTGAGAAGGAAAAGTAGATAAAATTGATAGTGTTTGACCCTTGGGTATAGTTCACTCCACCCTCAGATGGAGGAATAGTTTGGTACTGCAGAGAGGCATGTAATTGAATTTTCTCTGGTGCAATCAACTTGTGAGTTCAAATTTCCCACAAGTTTGAACCTTGATTGCTTTCACAAGGCTGCCATGTTCCAGTTTCACGTGTGTGAATTCTAGTCTTCTGGAGTATTACTTTTGACTTTAAACACCTAACCCAAATACAAATGGAACCCACAAATACAAAAATACAAAGTCTTTAAACTAAAGTACAATCAAGTTTGGCACTAAATATGCTAACATCATACATTTATTTTGGTTTTGTTTGTATATGAGATTATATATTCTACTATTTAAAAAATATGGTTTATTAAGATTCTAATGGAGGGTTTTAATATGGAATATTATTTTCTTACTCACCTTTAGATCTTTTTACAATCTACAGTTAAAAAAAGGTGTAACATTTGTGAAGTTACATTAAGTGTAACTTGAACTCATCTTATATATATATAACTGAATCGTTTAAAAAAAAAAAAAAAACTAAGAGTCATTTGTCTTTTGGTTGTTAGGAACATATTTATGTAATTGGCTAATCATTTGACAAAATACATTTGTAATTGGGTAGATCTAGGATGGGTTTAGTACTTTAAGAAACAAGTGTTCAAGTTAAGTATTGAAACCATGCAAGTCTAACCAAGAAACAAATGAAGGAAGTGTTGTTCATTAAAACTCGACAGAAAAACTTCTATCGAGATTTAAAGTTGAAGCTCGACACAAGTTGTATCTATCGAGAATTACGAAATCAAACTTTTTAGATCTGATTACACACATATTCCTATGTATTTATGTAGGATTTCTTTTTTCACAACCCGAGACATATATAAGGATTATTTTAAGGACCGTCACGAGGTGATGCAAAGTGATAATACATGCATATTATGATCGGAGGTAGAAATTGCTCTAGTTCTTCATTCTCTCTATAGGAGCTATTGCGTCTTTACGCCACGGGTTTTGTGATCAAGGAGCTTCCTAATCTTCATTATTGATGAACTGAAGAACTTAGCAGCTAACAATCTTCCTAGGATCCATGCATCATTGGTTAGTCATGTATTGAAAGTCATGCATTTAACAGAGAGATTGTTGCTACAATATAGGTCCAATTGGGTATTGGGGTAAGAGCTCAATTGTAGGTTGGTATTTTGGGATAGGCCAAAGGGTTTGATAAGATTCCTCATACTTGTAACCGCTTGTGATTGATAATAGTGGATTCTCGGGAGTGGTGATCTTAAATTCATCCGGTGAGGTTTTGCCTTCGCGTTTTTCCCCATTCGTAAACAAATCATCTGTGTCAAATTTATTTTCCGTTGCATTTAATTATTTGATGATTTACTTGTGTTACCACGTCATTGCATGTAATTTGACTAATTAATTAACTTGGGTAATTAATTAATTTGCAAGGGGTCAATTCATTTTAACCCACATTGGTTAAGTTCACAATTATTACTGAACGCTTCAATTCATATATATCAACTATAGATTGCTATTATTTTTTATTTCCTAGTATCTTTCTTTCTAATATGGCTTATGTACATAGTAAGATAAGAATACAAATTCTTCTTACTACATTTTGTGTTCTACTATATGTTTTACCAATTATAATTTGCTATGTGTATAATTTTTTTTTTCCCCATTTTAAACTTTGGTTATTTTATAAGGAAAGTCAAATATGTTAGGTACTAAAGATTTAAAATTAAATGTTTAGAATTTCAACTTGTATGTGTTGGCAAATTGAGAACAAAAACATGTTTAGAATAGTTGTTAGAGACATTGCTCAAAGTTCTAGAGGTCAAAGCTCAATAATGTACAAACTGCAAGAAAAATAATTATTTTTCTGTGAAGCTCGACTGATCGAATTGTGAAGCTTGATTGATAAAAAATTGTAAAAAATGAATTTCTACAGAATTTTAAATAGGTCTAAGCCCGCAAAAACGTTTAAGGTTTCAGTCCAACACTCTTACATATAAAAGGAAAATTCTAGCTACATTTTGAAGACTCCCCCTTCCTCTCCTTTAGAAGGTGGAGGCTGAAAATACAACGTGTAAGTGTTGTTACCAAGCAGAAATATGAAAAGGAATTTACATGATCAAAAAAATTGACTTTAGAAGGGAAGAAAAATATTGTTCTACCAACCAAGCAATCTTGCAGATGAAGTCGGATGAATTCAGAATAGTTCCCTTCTACTCCTACAACAATATAGCCATCATGGGTCTGAGCAATCTCTTCATCAGCCAGAAAGTCAGCCAACCGAATAGTGTGACAAGGGGGAGTTGGAATTGTGGTAGGAGGATACTCATGTTCAACTTGGGGCAACACCCTATCACCAAGATACCAATACTTTTCATGCCCACACTCAAACAACATTTGGTGGCTATTTAGCTCCAAAGTCCGCTCACACTCTACATACCCCTCACATTTAGCTCAAGGATTTAAATCCATCTGAAAAATCACAAAGGAATCTAGAATGAGAAGAGACTGAACCATAGCCAAGTGCCAAAGATTCCAAAAGAAAAAGGAAGAAGAACTCACATCATCAGTAGTCAAATTGTCAACCACCAAGCGCCAAATTTCCAAAGAACACCAGGAAGGTGTAGACAAACGATGTTTGGACAACCAACAAGTTCTTCCCGGATTTCAGGACTAACTCCAAAGTACTCGTACATCTAGACCTAAAAAATTCACAACACCATTACCACGTAGCCAAAATATTTTTTCACAACCTACACATAGCCAAAATAAATACCTGTTAGGACATATGTGATTCATGTTAGGAACATATGTAAATTTAGAATTGACTAATCCGTTGACAAAACGCACTTTACTTGTAATTAAGTAGATCCAGGATGTGTTTAATACTTCAAGGAACAAGGTTTCAAGTTCAAGTGTTAAAGCCATGCAAGTCTGTCCAAGAATCAAGTGAAGAAGTGCTGGATTTTAAAAATCGACAGCTAGTGTCTATCAAGGTTTAAAAGGCTGTTTAAGCATGATGCTTGACAGCTACTCGATAGATAAGCTATCTATCGAGATTTAAAAAAATCATTTTTTCAGATCTGATTTCACTCCAATTCGTGTATACATGTTTGGGATTTCTTTTCTCACAACCCTAAACATATATAAGGATTATTTTAAGGGCCATCACAGTTGATGCAAGTGAGTGATACTTGATACAAAGGTTTTTAACAAGCATATTGTGAACCAGAGACATATGCCCTAGTTCATCTTTCTCCTCAAGAAACTGCTGCGTTTGTATGTCGTAGGGTTTTGTAACCAAGGAGCTTCTTGATCTTCATCGTATGGATGAACTAAAGAACTTTATAGCCAACATCCTTCTCAAGTTGATGGTTAGTCACGTACTTGGATCCATGCATCGAATTGTTTAGTCATGTACTGGGAGTCATGCATTGAAAGGAGAGATTGTCACTACAGAACAAGTCCAGTTGGGTATTGGGGTATGGGTTCAACTGTAGGTTGGTATAAGGTACTAGGATTCCTTTACTTGTAACTGCTTGTTTTGATAATAGTGGATTCTCGGGGGTAGTGACTTTAAATTCAACTGGTGGGGTTTTGCCTCGGTAGTTTTTCTCATTCGTAAACAAATCAACCGTGTCAAATTTAATTCCTACTGCATTTAGTTATTTGGTGATTTGTTTGTGCTACCACGCGTATTGCATACTAATTGGATTAAATAATTTACTTGACTAATTAATTGGTTAATTAATCACAATGGGTCAATACATTCTTGGCCTATCAATACCAAACCTCACTTGCCATACAAATGGAGCCCTACCCAAGCTTGAAAGGCTCCACCTAGAGAGTTGGGTCATGACATGCATGTATCGAAACATGCAACAACATTTTTTTTCCAAGCAAAAGAAAAAAAAGAAAAAAAAGCCTCTGCTTGGTGTCTACATGATAATATGAAGCATGGGTCCTAGGGTCTTGAAGAAGTCCATCCTTATCAAGCCAATCAAATGTAGGATCATAATTCTTACCATGAAAATTAAGAAAAGAGGATCTCTTGGAGGAAGAAGCCATCTTGATGCAAAGAAAAATGGGTTTGGAAAATGGGTTTCACCAAAAATGGGCGTGTGATGAAAATGCTCAAAACATAAGGATCTAAAGAAATATTGATAAAGATGGATAAGGGAGGGTTGAGAAGCTTAGAAAAATGTTTTTTGTGAGAAGAAATGGTGAGATGAAGAAGAAAAATCAAGGGAAAGAAGAAGATGAATAGTGTTAATGGAGGAAGAGAAGTTGATAAAAGATGAAGCAAAAAAAATAAAAAGGGAGAAACAAAGAAGTGGGGGGCCAAAATATCGGCCCCCACAATTAAAACTCAGCCAAAAGCTGAGTCAACTCAGTCAAATTGATTTGACTCAGTCAACCAAAAAAAAAAAAAAAAAAACAAACAAACAAACAAAAAATCTTTTTCATAGTTTTCAAGTATCTTTCAAGCTCCAAATTTTCAATTCAAAATTTTCATTCCCAAATTTTCAATTCCACATTCTTAATGCCCAATTTTTAAAACTCAGATCTTCAGTTTTCAAGAAAAAAAAAATTCAAACCTTAGATTTCATGATCAAAATTTCAATCCTTAATTTTCAAAATTCTAAGTTTCAAAATTTCAGATTTCAAGTTCCAAATTTCAAGTCAAAATCTCCAAGTTCCAAAGTCTCAAAATTTGAAATAAAAATTTCAAAACCGCCAAGTTTCAAAAATCAAATGTTTCTCAAAAATTGAATCTTTTGTCAATTAAAATTTTCTTGATAAAGATTCAAATCCAAAAGGAACAAATGAAAATCACACATCTCAAAAAAAAAAAAAAAAAAAAAAAAAAAAAAGTGGGGTCAAAAAGCTCTTATAATTTAAAAGTCCAGCCCAGATTTTGACTTTTTGCAGCCAACAAATCCAGATTGAAGCAAAGAAGACCTTGATCAACATTTCAACAAATCTAGATCGAAGTAGAGAAGACCTTGATCAACACTCCAAAAAATCCAGATCGAAGTAGAGAAAACCTTGATCGACATTCCAACAATTTCATATTGAAGTAGAGAAGACCTTGATCGACATTTCAACAATTCTAGATCAAAGTAGAGAAGACCTTGATTGACATTTCAACAATTCTAGATCAAAGAAGAGAAGCCCTGGATCGAGAATTCAGCAACTCCAGATGGAAGTAGAGAAGCCTTAGATCGACATTTCAGCAACTCCAGATGGAAGTAGAGAAGACCTTTGATCGACATTTCAACAATTCCAAATCGAAGTAGAGAAGACCTTGATCGACATTTCACCAACTCCAAATCGAAGTAGAGAAGACCTTTATTGATATTCCAACAACTCCAGATCAAAGTAGAGAAGACCTTTGATCAACATTACAGCAATTCCAGATTGAAGTAGAGAAGACCTTTGATCAACATTTCAGCAAATCTAGATCGAAGTAGAGAAGAACTTGATCGCCATTTCAACAAATCCAAATTGGAGTAGAGAAGACCTTGATCGCCATTTCAGCAAATCCAGATTGAAGTAGAGAAGACCTTGATCGACATTTCACCAACTCTAGATTGAAGTAGAGAAGACCTTTGATCAACATTTCAGCAATTTCAGATTGAAGTAAAGAAGACTCCAGTCAAAGTGGAGAAGAACTTTGATTGAACGTTTCAGCAGTATAGATTAAAGTAGAGAAGCCCCTTTGACTAGCATTCCAGCAATTCTAGTGTCAATGTAGAGAAGCCCTTTAGTTACCTTTCGTCAAGATCGAGGTAGATAAGCCCTTAGTTCGCAGAAAATTCCAGTTTCAAGATCAGGGTTGAAAAGTTTCTTGGTCATCCCATTGTCAAGAATCATTTCCAGAGTCATTAACTATTAGCTAAGTCCAGTATTTTCATTTTCCTGTCAAAAGATAAGGCACTAGTTCTACGTTCCAAGATTTTAGGTTCAAGGGTTAGGTAATCTTTGAAAATTCAACTTCAATTAAATCATGGCCACTAAAATCAGTGTCTTTGTTTTACATTGACATTTGCTTTTCAAGCTCTATCAATGAGGGGCATTCTATAGACACTCAATTTTGCACCCATGATTTAATCAAAGAGAATGACTTGAATGACCATCCACATACCCCAAAAATCAAGACTGCATTACATGCATCAATTTGTCCTTGCATTGCATGCATCAATTTGTCTTTGCATTACATGCATTAGTTTATTCATTGCATATCATAAAAATGATCTTGAGATTCTAACGGTCGCAACGGTGTTTTAGGTTTTCAAATTGAACCCTTGGATTGAAAGATGTGTACCTCAAAAATCATTATTGCATTACATGCATCAATTTGTCTTTGCATTACATGCATTAGTTTATTCATTGCATATCATAAAAATGATCTTGAGATTCTAACGGTCACAACAGTGTTTTAGGTTTTCAAATCAAACCCTTGGATTGAAAGATGTGTACCTCAAAAATCATTATTGCATTACATGCATCAATTTGTCTTTGCATTACATGCATCCGTTTATTCATTGCATATCATAAAAATGATCTTGAGATTCTAACGGTCACAACGGTGTTTTCGATTTTCAAATCGAACCCTTGGATTGAAAGATATCGCATGATCAAGTTTGCACAGTCAACATGCATTTTGTCTAGGTGGAGTCGACTGCACATGATCAATTTAAATTAATTCTGATTAGTTAAACAATTAAAATTAATTAAATAATTTTGTGATTGGTTGATAATTAATGTCTAAAATAGGGATGCATGCATAGGAATAAAAGGGATGATTGGATAACAATAAAATTGTGGATAATCTAAACTTTGTCTAGATTTATTTTAGGGTATTTATTTGCAAGATAATTGTTCTTAAAAAGCCTAAATTATCCAGAAAAAGAGATAAAAAAATCATGGACTAAGGATGAAAACACGTCTAGGGGATTGGATCAAAATACCCTAGAAGGAGAGTCTAAAACACACTCAAATACGGAAGAATGTTCGGTGTCCAAGGGCCCATTCGGCACTTTTGGAGTGCTGAAAGGCACTTTAAAGGGCCAAATTTCCCCTTTTTGGGCTTTGGTCTAACGGCCTTCGGGTGACAATAAGGCACACCCTTTTCAATCTCTTCGCAAAAGGATGAGTCCCAATTCGTGTCCAACACTTTAGGGCTATTTTTTAGAGTTTTTTGGCCTCTATAAATAGAGACTGGATCTCATAATTTAGCACATTTTTTCTATGCTCTGGGAGGCACACGTTTTGAGGCTTTCAAATTGCTAACACTTGCTGATCCTCTCTGAGATTTGCTGCTAAAATTAGGGTTTTTAGGTTTCAAAAATAACTGAATAAGTTTCTTTGAACCCTAAAACATCCTCTCAAGAGCAAGGAGTACTCATGCAAGAGGTTCTTTTCAATCATCTTTTCATTTATGCTTCTTGTTTATGATGATGAATGTTTTTCTTTATCCATGAATTATTAATCATTTTTTTCATAAAGCATGATCTTGATTTTGTTTATGTAATTGTTATGATATATTTCTTAATTCCAATAATTTGCATCTGATCAATGCTTTTTCTTAAAATAAAAACAGAGCTACATCTTTATTAGATGTAAATCTGAATTTTTCTTAAAATAAAAACAAATATGCATCTTTATTAGATGTAGATCTAAATTTTTCTTAAAACAAAAACAGACTTGCATCTCTCTTAGATGTAGATTTGAATTTATTCGCCACTGAGATGAGAATAGGTGGGTATGGGTCTCCTCTTCTTCTCTGTGGGTATGAATAGCATTTTTTGTGTTTTGGTTTAGGGTTCCAACGAGATGAGTTGTGGGGCGATCATTGGTTTGTGAGTTCTGATTGGTGGTGGTGGTGTGTTTGTTAGGTTTGGGTTTAAGTTCGCAGGGTTTGGGTTTGAGTTCGTAGGGTTTAGGTTTTGATCGAAACAATCGTACCTGGGTTTTGCTGGTCTGGGTTTGAAGAATTTGCTGGAGCTGGTTGAAGGTTCTGTGTGAAATTCGAGTCTCCTAAGTTCAATTTCAACATGGCCAGATCAAGGAACACAAGTCTGTTGTGCTCGAGATACTACAGCAAAATCGACTAAATAGTTTCGAGATGTTAGTTTCCTAAATAGTTTAAAAATTGTGTTAACTAACGAAATTGTTTGCAAAATGTTGTTATTTTGAAAAACAAAATCCCACGAAAGTTGTATACATAAGCTACAAACAAGTTTGTAGTCAATTAAATTTTGTCCTTTTCCAAAAGGAACAAAAATAAGGACAAAGTTTGGCTACAAACTCGGTTATAGCCAATGGCTACAATTCCCTTTAAAAAATTAATACAGCTACATATTTTCAAAATCTAACAATTGGGCATCTATAAATTTACATTTTATGTGTAACATAATTTTAGACTACAAAACTTGAAATTATAACATCTAATTGATAATATAACTATTGATCTTTGATCTTACAAAATTTTTCAATAATGGACCTCAAAAGAAGAAAAAGTAATCCAATGGTGGATTAATTTCTTAAAATATACATCTAATAAAAGGATATTGAGTGAAGTTTGTAGATATATTTTGTCCAAAAAAATAATATGATATTTTTACTCAAGTTTAGTTGTTTTGGCAACAATCAAAACAAAAATCACAAAAAAGTAAAAAATAAAATTAATTACACACGCTTTCAAAAAAAGAAACTTCATACTTAAATGAATTGAAAATTGGAATATTTACATGTGTAAATGAAAAATTTTCAAAATCCACAATTGAATTGCATTTTCTTTTTATACTTTATATGCTTACAAATTCTCAAGATGATCAAAGTTTAATCACTATATCATCTATTAAATGTTTATATTTCATATTTTCGTAATTTAAATTATTACGAAATCAGAAATGTGTGTTAAGAACATAGAAAATATGAATTGAATGTGTATAAAATATGAGTTTATAGATTGAATATTAAATAACTTCCGATTTATAAGAAATTAGAAATGTGTGTTAAGAACATAGAGAATATGTAATCTAGTGGTGCAATTTTCAAATATTGATCAAATCAAAAGTTTTTAGGTGGTGCATGTATGAAATTATATTCTAGTAGCCTAATTTTGTGTTATATTATTAAAAATAATTATTAGATTTAGACCCCTGAACAAATAGTGTTTGACCAATTTTAATGCCAAGTTTTTAATCAGATTAATTATACAAGCCTTAGGTTAAAAAAATAATCAAACATATCATGCACAGCAAAAAGTAAATAATACAATGATATGATGACTTAGAAAGCCTTATGAAACAACATGTTCCAAAGGAAAAACCTAGGAGGATCAATCCCAAGAAGAAAAATCCACTATCAAATGAAGATTGACAATCAGAATATCAATTTATAGTAAACCTAACTAGAGTTAACAAAATTAGCTTTGAATTCCACAGACTTCTCTGATATGAATCTGTTTCAACATGAACCTCTAGTACACTTGATGGCAAAAGATTGGGTTGCAACTTGATTCCAATAGTACTAAGAGTGTGCATGTGATCTCCAGTATAAGTTTGAAAGAGTAAAAGGTACGGAACCTCCTAGATCTCAAAAGGGTAGCTCTCCAAGTCTAAAAAAACGTGAATTATGGTTTTCTTTATATACTTAATGCAGTAGGACTAAAGCCTATGGACTAAAAATAAATTCTATAGATTCATGCTTTGATTGATCAAAGCTACTAAAAATAGATTACTTTGATTTTCAGCTTCCTTGTTTTTGTACTTTTACTTGTAGCATCTTGAGTATTGTTTAATTAAACCTATAAATACTATGATCTATACCTAGACAAGTTTGTGTTTACTTGTTTGTCAATTATCCTATACGTATAGAACCTAACATAATATTAAATGCATATATTTTCTTCTATACCAAATATTTATGTAAATGAGTTTTTATGATTATTTTATAGTAAGATCTATATAAGAAACCATTTATTTAAAATATAAAATTATTGCTCATATATAAGATGAAAGCATTTTTAATTACATTCGATGGAGAATATAAAATGTATATTTTTATGAGGATTTTTTCTTAGGGTCTATTTGGATATCGCTTATTTTGCTAAAATTGAAAACTTATTGCTAAAATACTGTAGATAAAGGTAAAAGTTAGTTGAAATAGTATAATAAGACCCATGACTAATACCAAAAAGTGCAGTAGCACCTATGAATAGTAGCAAAAATAAGCTAAATAGTGAAATAATTTTCATTTATAATTTGTATTCAAATGGAGGCTTAGAATCATTTTTGAAAGGATTATATAAAAGATAATTGTACACTTAAATTTATGGAGTTGATTAAAACTTTATTAATTACTGATGCAATTGGTTCATATACTTAATTATAAGTGAAGTTGATAAACATTATAACTTATAATAAGAATCATCGATGGGAGTGATGGGAAATAATATATTTCTTACGAAATGTTATAAAATGCACCACACATACAATACCTATTTGGGATTGTTTTATTTTATTTTATTTTTTTGAAACCTAAACTAAATAAAATTTATAAATATAAATGAGCTAAATCAAAACACAAACCCTCCAGAGAAGGGGAAGGTGAGACCTCAATCCAAAAAACACCATTAGAAATATGTCTAACATAATAGAGAAATCCTTTAACAGAGAAAGCTGCCATTACCTTGCCCATGTCATTCCGTATCATTGCCCAATAACCCGAAGCAACAGGATCCGAGAATACAACAGCATCAAAGTGAGGAGGGATTGTGGATATTGGATAGCTATTTGGTTTCTGGTCGAGAGACTAGTGCGTATACATGTTGTTTGCTTAGTTTTTATGGGCAGATAAATAAAAAAGAGAGAATTTATTAGAATAGAATTGCTTTCAGCTGGGCTTTTTTTTTTTTTTAGCTAGGTTTTAACAAGAGATGCATTAGCTTTGACTGCTCTAAAATATTTTCTACGATAATGAGACTATTCATAACCATGTATTGAGGCTTAGTCTATAAAGTTGAGGCCTGGGCCTACAGAGATCAACTAAGATGAAATATACTATTCTAGATAAAACCCTGCACCTCTACACAAAGGCGGAATAGCGGACGATAAATTAAAATTTATACATAAAATTACTTATTGGCCCCATGAATTTTCTTTCTGTTGTACGGATTTTGTGTTCTTGGTTTGTTTATGAAAGTTACTGATTCATTAAAAAATACAAAGATAAAAAGATAAAATAGTGTCCCTCCAAAGATATGTATCATTGAAAATTTAATTGGACCACACAATAACATTTGAGTGATAACTATGTAAAAAAACAAACGTAATTGCCTTTCTGAGACCTCTCGCATGTGTGGATTATTATAGTTATCACAATGATTTTTTTAATTTTTTTTCCCAATTGCTAATTTGCACATTGTGTTGAATAGCCAGGACCCCCAAAATAGAAATGGGTTCCAAAGCCTCCATTAGTATTATTTGCAACTTCTACATTATAGCAAGATGGTCTTGTCGCATATTTTTTCAGACTTTGAGTCTCCACGTCTATGAACTTGCCACTGTTATCCATGTATCCAATATTTCGAAAATAACTTGCTTTTCCATAGCCCTCATTCCCAAAATGGCCACTCCCCATTTGAGTCCTTGTATGATGATCACCCAGTTCCGCATTGTAAACCTCTCCACCCCATTCAATTCTGCCAGCACTACTCACTAAATAGTTGAAGATGGTGCCGGGCCAATATCCAAGCACCTGATCTTGCACTTGGAACCACCATTTTCCATTCTCCTGAAACATAATAAGTTCAAGAATTTAGTGAACATGGCATGTACAGAAAATTTCATAGACTACTAAAACTCCTCCAGGCAATGCCGGTTTTTCTTGGTAATGATTGGAATGAGATAATGGCTAAGCATCAAAACGGTTTTACAAAGAGTCAAATTATTTTCCGCTAAGTCCTTGGCTTAGCATGTACATAAGATATTTTAGAAAGAGTACTACTACTAGGAAATAATTTTTTTTAGAGAAGTATAATAACATATATATATATATATATATATATATAGAGAGAGAGAGAGAGAGAGAGAGGAAAGCCATTTGATTTTTTATTCACCTTATAATATTGTTCTACACATCATAATTACATATACACCATAATCGCTTTAAATAAAAGAACATATAATTACATATACAAACATAATCATAATAAATGCCTTATTCTAGGATATATGGTTCCATATATATAATAAAGGGTTTTTTTTTTTTTTTTAATGACAAAGTTTAGCCACAAATTTGATTATACCCTAAGGTTACAACTTCACTCACTATCTTTTTATTGGATATGAAATTTAACAAATCTACTATTGGATTACATGTTCTTCTTATATCCTTTTTATTTGCAAAAATTTCTAGAAGGTAAAAACAATTATTAGCTATGCCGTCAATCTTATGTTTAAATTTTAAGTTTTGTAGTCTAAAATTATACATTAAAAAAAATTATAATCAAATAATAAATAACATCTTATTGACTTTTTGATATGTGCGTTAAGAACATAAAAAATATGAAATCAAATGGCTATATTTACAAAATATGTAGTTATTTAAATTTTTTAAGTGGGAGTTATAGCATTAGACTATAACTAAATTTCGTCAGTTTTTGAATACCTAGTTCCATATAAAGACTTGATCATTATAAATGTTTATTAATAGCAATCATAATTATCAAATTTTATATTTAAGCACAAACAAAAAGGAATAGAAATCAAATTTATGTGCATTCAATGTCTTATCAACTAGTTATTTTTATTTAGTAAAAAAAAAAATAGTTATTTTTATAAATATTGACTTGGTAATTTTTTCTTGGAGTAATATAATTTTCATATAGTCTCCACCATTGACATCACTTTATATTAATCATTGTATATCCTCTTAATTTTTTTTAAAAAAAAAAAATCATTTTATCTCATTTTAGTAATGAAAAAATTGTGATTTTTTTTTTTATATATATTAGAATATTTGTTTTAGGAAATAAATATATGTATTACCTTGTATATGGTTATCCCTATATCGAATTGCTGTGCAGAGTACCTGGAAACAGGTTCTATGGGAGAATCAAGGGAAAAATTCTTGTTTACTTGCACGAAACCAGGACATTCTAGATTGAAGCATCCCGTACTTTGGTAACCATCACTCTTAATTACAAGGACAAGAATAAGTTAGTTCAAGAAACACTTGCACTAAATATTTTATTTATTACTAATTTTAAACATTGAAGGTAACTGACTTGATTTAAAAAGGCTGCACTTGATGATAGCAGGTGGATAGACTAGTTCTAAAATTTTAATGCAAATTTAATCTTATTTTGGAAAAAAGTAATAAGTAATCAAATTAACTTACAGTCCAAAATGTGAACAACTTTGTCTTGTTTTCTGGTGAAGTAACCTGAAAATGAAATGAAATGCTTGTCAATATATTATATATTCCGCAAACTTCTATTTTCAAAACTAATATCAGTTTTCTTAGGTACATTCAAATAGCACCAACTTTCTAATCATATCAAAGTTTTTGGTTTTAATTCATTCAAAAAAAATGGTTTTAAAATTTCACTTTTGTTCATTTTCTCTTGTACTCGTGAAGGAACAAACTTGCCTGCTTGTTGGACCTTCTCTTGTAATCGGGAAGGAACCATCCCTATCTCTTTAATTTTGCATTATCTATTTTGTTCTTGTGAAGTAGATGATAACAGTTTGTATCTCATTTTGCCTTTTGTGTAATATGTCCTGTTTCATTGCCCAAAAAAAAAAACTTACTTTGTGAAACTTACCTTCCATCCAGCTTCGATAGTGTTTAATTCTTCATCAGGACCTGCTAAAACCCATATTTGAGCAAGACTAAATTCTCCATCATCAACGACAGGGTTCCATACATTTAATGATGCACGTGCGCCGTAGATTTCGCGAACCCCGAAACTAACAATGGCATGCTAGTTCAAAATAGAGTAATTCGAGTGTAATTAGTTTAAAGCGTACGGTGCATCTTGATTATATATGTACAACTATCACGACATTGATAAAAATGATATACCTCATGATTACTGATATCATAAAAGCTATGATTAAGTTGTGTTCTACGTGGTTTCCATTTGACACCACGAGTGTATTCATCTTCTTGTGTTCGTCTTATGGGGACTGTTCCTTCTGGGCATTGTCCATTTTTATGCCAATTTTGGAATAGCTCAGCTTGATATGAATTCTCTTTTGGACTGCTTGGGATTGAGTTGGGTTTCATCTGATCAACCAAAGTCAAATTACTAGTTTTAATCCTTAGTAATCATAATGAAAAGCTAAAGCAAAGAATCATATATATGACCTAAGAAATAAGAAATTGCAAATGTGGAGTTAGTACTTCTCTTCAGCTTCAGCTTTAATTTTCTTTATTTATTATTTCGTTTCTTTTCTTTTTTAATAATCTCGCCCCCATAACTTATATCAAAGTAGTTAAAATATATATATATATATATATATATGTATATATATATATATATATAAAGGAAATAGTTAACTATCTGATTTTTTCATCCTTAATATTTAGCAAGGATGGCTATTTTAGAAGAGAACTATAAAAAAAGGCAAGATGAAATGTGTATGATATGCAAATGCATGTAAAATTATGGATTTTCTTTTTCTTTTCTTTTCTTTTCTTTGGGGAGTCGGGGGTGGTGGGGAAATAGTGGCAAATTCACCACAATACCATGGTTTTGAAACCTAGTCTATTCAAAGGACTGACAAGGTGAAAGGTTTAAGATTTTTGAAGTTGGACCAAGATTCAACCAAAGTCAAACTATAACATATTATTTATTTTTTTAATAAAATTAATTCATAAATTGTCTTTATATATAATAATTTTCCAATTTGGACCAACACAAAGCTTGTGGCCCAATGTTTGCACACCAAACATGCATATCTACTAAAAGAATGAAGTTTCAAGCTCTAAACATTTGATAGACTGTAATAGACCTTATTGTTTGATTGCTTTTTCATTATTAGGAATAACTATTCATTAAAATAACATATAATTATTCTTTATCAAAAGCTCTGGCATATTTTCATACCCACGAATAAGGATATTAGATTGGCATATTTTCTAAAACCCCAGTAATATTTGTCGCTAATTTTTACAATCGATTATTTCTGCTTTATTGTCGCTGCTTTAGCCATGATAGTAAATCTCAAAATTTGAGCACATTTGAGGTCCTTAAGCCTATTGCACTGATGCTTCGGTGATATTATATTACTTTTAAAAATCATGATGAGTTACAGGGATATTGGAAAGTATACTTTCATTCTATCAATCAATATCAATTAATCAATCAATCAATTATATATATAAAAACAGAGACCTTATGTGCGAGAGCATAAGGTTTTACCAAGTGGCGCATTGTATGATATATATATATATATATATATTTTTTTTTTTTTTTTCATTTGGGCTTCCACCTCATCTAAATTTAGCAGTTATATCAAAATATAAAGTAATGACATATGCATTTATTTTGATGCATTGATAAAATTCAAAGAATTTGTATATATTTATAATTTGAAATACTTTGAATAGATACGAGTGGATCTAAAAAGTTGTGGGAAAGATAGGAATTAAGAAAATTTTTTAATTTTATGCATAAGACTAAGTTCAATGTAAAATTGCAAGAGCCAGATTCAATGAATATTAAGTAATATGATTATTTTTCTCCATATTTGTCTAATATAAATCCCCATTTTCTTTGGACTTAAAATTCAAACTTCTATAATTTCTCTCACAATATCTTTAGCTCCCTTTCTGAGGAGAATGTTAACTTCAAAAATATTATGTCCGTATTTAATATTTTGTTTATATTTTATGTATTCGTTTTTGCTGATGTTGCATTGTAATGTGGTTATACTTGGTAAGGATTTCTAGTATATTTTCTTTTTTGGCTGCTATTAGCTCAATTAAAATTTGGAGGTTAAATTGTGATATTATTGCGTAATTATGACATTATTGTTTTTGTTGTTGAATCATGAAATTCTAGCAATTTTTATAGGTAATTGATTAAGATATCATTCTTTCAATTTTCACCCTATTATAATTAAGGTCTTAGAAAATCAAACTTTTCTTCAATTAAAATATTAATGGTTAATTTTTTCTCATATCAATTCTGAAACTAAAGAAAAGTTACTTTCACTAACATAAAAATTAGAGGTGTTGATATAGTGGAGATAGAGACTTTAGTGGCATAAGCAGTGTAGAAATTAACACTATAAAATCTATATATAAGACATAAATCATACAATAAAGACACCTAAGAACCACTAGGTTTGTAGGTGACAATGTGAACGTAATATGGTGACATTTGTTGGTTGCATGAATCAGAGGAATTTTTCCCCAATTTATTTAGTTTGAATTTTGTTTTACTAGAAAACTTCATAGATTAATTATGACAAACAATAATAGTATCATGAAATTAATGGATCATAAACAATTTCTTACTAACTTTATCAAAATGCACTGTGCATCGCACAGGAAATCCACTAGTTAAATACAAATCTAGAGTTCTATTCCTATGTTTTACCAATCAATTGAATAGTAATATTTATTCAATTACACCTCTTATATTACTTGTAATATCTATTCATATTCCTATGTAATCACCATTACAATGTATCAAACGTGACCTTAGTTTCCAGCCTTCAACTTTCCCAAGATCCCAATTGAACTTAACACTATGTTTGGCAAAATGGAGGGTGAGAGAAAGGAAAAGAAATTGAGAGAGGGCAAAGAGAGGAAATGGAAGAAAAGAGAAAATTTTCATCCTTCATGTTGTTTGGTTAAAAGGAAAAAGAGGAAGGAAATGATTTCAAATTTTTTTTTTTTTTTTTTGGAAAGTAAAATTTAAACTATCTATTTCACTCTTTTTCCATTTCTTTCCTATTTGGAAGAAAATTAAATAGTGGATTTGGAGTGTGTAAAGTTGTGATTTACAACTATGTGTTTTGTTGGCTTTTATTCCGTGCCAAATTTGATTGTAATTACTTTCAATTATTTATACCCTGTATTTGTTGTGGGAATTGTTGTAAGAGGTGTGTGATAGAGAGTGTGTGAAGACTCAAGCAAAGTGGAAGCTGATGGAATCTCGCGGGTATGTCGCGACTAAGCTTCCCGCGAAGTGAGGCATGTGTCCTGCACATGCTGGAATGCGAAGAGTCAGGCCAGGTGGAGACAGCTGTCTCTCGCGAGTATCTCGCGGGTAAGGCCTTCCCGCGAGACACCCGCGAGACATGCTGTTCTGCCAGCCTGTACTGACTGACTCACACATTCTGCACCTATCCTATATAAACCCCCATTACCCACAAATGTTGAGGAATGCTTCAGAGAGAAAACCCTAGCCAAACACATTTGCAATTAGAGATTGTCATCCCCATCTTTCTCTATACACTTGCTTGTGGTATCTCCTCAACCCTTCCCTCTCCATTTCCACACCATTGAGAGGTTGATAGCCCAAACACTTACCACACCATTTGAGAGTGTTGAGTGACGTTTTGGTGCTGCTGGGAAGCATTGGAAGAAGCCAAGGATGGCAGATGCAACATGGAGCTTGTTGCGGGATCCGGAGAACTAGACAAGACACGGTTCCGAGAAGCCTTGTTGGAGTAGGAGCTTGGAGGGCTTAGGTGCATCGGGTAGATTAGGCTTGGAGGGTCTTTTGCTCACTCATGTATCCCAACTGATTGTCTAGTGGATCGATTTCCGCTTGGAGGGCGGCGGAGAGGTTTTTCGCCGAGTTCTTCGGTTTCCTCTTCGAAAACACGTCTTGGTGTTTTCTGTGTTTGCATCTTTCTTCCCTACTCTTTTATATTCCATTATACTGCTGTGTTGCTTAGTTTATGGATTAGAGTAGCTTATTGATTATACGCTTGTGTTTACACGTTTCCGCACTTAGTATTAAGTTTGTGTAAAATCAACCAAGCCGTAATTTTAATTGGGGGTCTAAACAGCTCTTGTGTTTTTCAACACATTTTAGAGCTTTCAGAGTGTAACAAAATCCTTCGGTTTCATTTATCTCCCCGGTTTCATTTATCTCCCCTTCATTTCCATCCAACCAAACAATGAAAAGGTTTCTTTCCCCTCGTTTGTCCCTCAATCCCTTTCCCTTCGACATCTTTTCCCTTGAACCAAATATAGTAAAAAAGTCTTGAGGTGGTCCTCGTTCCTCAGCAACTTTGTTTTTATTCTTTCTTTCTTTTTTCTTTCCTTTAAATTACAAGAAAATTACATGAAAATTGAAATAACCCTCAAAAAAAGAACTAAAAAATTACAAGTTATGTGAAATGTTTGAGTGAACAACAACAGTGATAGAATTAATTAAAATACTGGTATAAAAATTAAAAATCAAGTAAAGAAACCTGAATAATATGATTTTTGAGAAATGGATGGTCAAAAGCAGGTTGTTGGTAAATATCAACACAATCAATTGTATCACCATCCTCGCCCTGTAAATTCATTAAAACCTAAAATAAGATTGGAATATATGTATATATTGAATCAAAATAAAAGGAAATAGAAAGAAAGAATTATTTAGTATTCATTATAACCTCAATGGTTTTGATGGTTCCTTTTTGCTTAATGAAGCCTTTATTTTTCATAGTTTCAATCCTTCTTCCATCAACAAAGCTATCACCTAACACATAAGATAAAGCAAACAAAAAACACATGAAGCATTCTAGTTTATTGTTAACGACGTAAGCCATGGGAAACAAAGCAGCAAAAGTCACTTATTTTTTAATAACACTTCTGTCTAAAAATTGATACTTCCACATATGATACAAAATATTATGGAAATTAGGCTTTGAATAAACCACATGTGTGCATGCTCACACGTCTATATATAATAGTCTAGGATTCTGTTAAATGGTTTATGCCTTTCCAAAACATGCAGATTCTCTTCAATTTATATCAATATATTAATTTATTATCATGCATTAATTATTTAAATTCATTTATTTTCATGTATTTATTCTCCATAAGTGTTGCACTAATGATTTATATAAAATGTACTTCAATGATTTTATTTTTAAACGTCTATATATAATAGTCTAGGATTCTATCAACTGGTATATGCCTTACAAAAACATACAGATTCTCTTCATTTAGCTTTCCACCTCACCATCACGCATCCTTGTTATGTTAATCACTCCACAAGTATAAGTGCTTGTAGGATAGGAGGTTAGGACTGAAATTTAAGTCTCTACGAGAGAGCTTCACACACATATACAATTAAATTATGCTAGAGTAGAATTTCTATCTTGTATTTAAAAAGAAAAAAAAAAAGCTTTCCACCTCATTAACATCAAATATATCAATTTATGACAATATAGTAATTTATTACTATGCATTAATTAGCTTTCCTGCAAAATTTCAAGATGATCAATGTTCATATCTCAAGTTTTTTAATTTAAATTTTGCATATTAATATGAGTTTTGAATAGTAAATAACATTTGATTGATACAAAATTTAACATAGGTTTTTTTTTTTTTTTTTTTTTTTTAAATTTGATACTTACATTGAGAGTGGGAGTATTTGAGCCGTTCTTGTTTCTATTGGAAATACCAAGAGGGGCCAATTGAGCAACAAACCTCTTTGAAATTTCATATGTGTGTTAAAAACATAATGAACATTTCATTTTTCTATTGGTGGTTAAAGCCCAAGGCTATAACATGTTTGCAGCTAAACTTTTTCTTATTAAAAGAACAAAGTTTGGTACCAAATATGTTTGGAACCTCAGGCTCCAACCACCAATAGGAAGATGACAATTGTCTTTGTCATGTGTAAATGTGCAATGCACATACTCAATTAACTCAATCAACTAAGTTGGTCTTGTGCATTACACATGATGGGACACATGTTATTTTTCTATTGATGATTGAAGCCCAAAGCTCCAAACATGTTTGAAGTCAAGCTATTTCCATATATTAATTAATTTTCATGCATTTTTTATAAGTAATTAATTATCATGCATTCATTAGGTAAATGCATTTATTTTCATTTATTTTTACCTTCCATTTATTTTCATATATTAATTCTCCATAAATGTTGCACTAATGATTTATATAAAAGGTACTTCAATGATTTTTTTTTTTAATAAAGTTTTATAAGAACGCTTATTGTTAGAAAGAAAATTTATTTTATTTGATATATGATATTTTTCCTCATGCATTCATTAGGTAAATGCATTTATTTTCATTTATTTTTACCTTCCATTTATTTTCATATATTAATTCTCCATAAATGTTGCACTAATGATTTATATAAAAGGAACTTCAATGAATTTTTTTTAAATAAAGTTTTATAAGAACACTTATTATTAGAAAGAAAATTTATTTTATTTGATATATTATATTTTTCCTTATCTTTAGTTGCTTTAGCAACAATTAAAATGATAACTATCATAATGAGACAAGTACCATTTTCCTATTATTCATTTAACTTCAAAGCTCCAAATATATTTGGGGTCAAACTAATTTCATATATTTATTAATTATCATTCATTTTTTTTTAAGTAATTAATTATCATGAATTAATATTTTTATATAAGTAATTAATTATCATGCATTCATTTGGTAAATGCATTTATTTGTATACCTACCATTTACTTTCATATATTAGTTCTCCATAAATGGTGCATTCATGATTTAAAATTATACACACACACACACAAACTTGAGCAATATTATGCCACTCACTATGTCATCGATTAAATATTCATATTTCAAGTTTTTTTTTTTAATTTAAATTATGCATACAATATTTTAAATGCATATATTTTCTTCTACTGATTATTAGTAGGTGAGTATTCTACAGTACCCCAAAAAAAAGGGGGGTACGATACCCACTAATAGGTAACCTACTACACCAGGTTACTTTTTTCTCACATTTGACAGTTCCATCCTCACATTATGCAATTCCAGCATCATATGTAATAGTTCTTTTCTCACATTTGGTGGTTCCTTTACTTTTTTACCACATTTAACGGTTCCATCCTCACATTATGTAGTTCTAACATCACACGTGACAGTTTTTTTTCTCACATTTGGTGGTTCCCTCACTTTTTTTTTCTCACATTTGACGATTTCATCCTCACATTGTGATGTTCCAATATTACATATGACAGTTTTTTTGTCACATTGGATGGTTCCCTTACTTTTTTCTCACATTTGACAGTTCCATTCTCACATCGTGCAGTTCTAACATCATATGTGACAGTTCTTTTCTCACATTTGGTGGTTCTCTTACTTTTTTCTCACATTTGATGGTTTCATCCTCACATTATGCAGTTTTAATATCACATGTGACAGTTCTTTTATCACATTTGGTGATTCCCTTACTTTTCTTTTCATATTTGACGGTTCTATCCTCACATTGTGCAATTCCAACATCACATGTGACCGTTTTTTTTCTCATATTTGGTGGTTCCCTTACTTTTTTCTCACATTTGATAGTTCCATCCTCACATTGTGCAATTTCAATATCACATGTGACAGTTTTTTTTATCACATTTGGTGATTCCCTTACTCTTTTTTTTCACATTTGACGATTTTGATCCTCATATTTTGCAATTCTAACATCACATGTGACAGTTTTTTTCTCACATTTGATGGTCCCCTTACTTTTTTTTTTCTCACATTTGACGGTTCCATCCTCATATTTTACAGTTCCAACATTACATATGACAGTTCTTTTGTCACATTGGATGGTTTCCTTACTTTTTTCTCACACTTGACAGTTCCATCATCACATTGTGCAGTTCAAACATTACATGGGACAATTCTTTTATCACATTTGGTAGTTCCCTTACTTTTTTCTTACATTTGACGGTTCCATCCTCATATTGTGTAATTCTAATATCACATGTGATAGTTTTTTTCTTACATTTAATGATTCCCTTACTTTTTTTCTCACATTTGATAGTTTCATCCTCACATTGTACGGTTCCAACATCACATATAACACTTTTTTTGTCACATTGGGTGGTTCCCTTACTTTTTTCTCACATTTGATGGTTTCATCCTTATATTGTGCAGTTTTAATATCACATGTGACATTTTTTTATCACATTTGGTGATTCTCCTACTTTTTTTTCACATTTGACGGTTTTATCCTTACATTGTGCAGTTCCAACATCATATGTGATAGTTCTTTTCTCACATTTGGTGGTTCCCATACTTTTTTTTCTCACATTTGACAGTTCCATTCTCACATTATGCGGTTCCAACATCACATATGACAGTTCTTTTGTTACATTAAATGGTTCCCTTACTCTCTTTTTTTTCACACTTGAAAGTTTCATCCTCATATTGTGCAGTTCAAACATTACATGTAACAGTTCCTTTATCACATTTGGTAGTTTCCTTACTTTTCTCTCACACTTGACAGTTTCATTCTCACATTGTGCAGTTCCAACATTACATGTGACAGTTCTTTTATCACATTTGGTAGTTCCCTTACTTTTTTCTCACATTTGACGGTTTATCCTCACATTGTGCAGTTTCAATATCACTTGTGACAGTTTTTTTTATCACATTTGGTGATTCTCTTACTTTTTTTTTCACATTTAATGGTTTTATCCTCACATTATACAGTTCTAACATCACATGTGACAATTCTTTTCTCACATTTGGTGGTTCTCTTACTTTTTTTCTCATATTTGACGGGTTTCATCGTCACATTGTGCAGTACTAATATCACATGTGACTGTACTTTTGTTATATTCGACAGTTCCTTTATTTTTTCTAACATTTGACGGTTTCATCTTCACATTGTGTAGTTCCAATATCACATGTGACTTTTCTTTTGTCACATTTGGTGGTTCCCTTATTTTTTTTTTCTCACATTTGATGGTTCCATTATCACATTTGACAATATCAACATCACATTTGACAGTACTTTTGTCACATTTAGTGGTTCCCTTATTTTTTTTCTCTCACATTTGACTGTTTCATCATCACATTAGGTAGTACCAATATCATATCTGATTGTACTTTTATATTTGGGCCCACCATTGAACTCACTTTTTTACTTACTTATTTCTTTATATATATGTTTGTAGCAAAAAATGAGGATGAAGATGGCAATCCCACATTGGAATGGTTTAAAATACATATAGGGACGATGACAAGTATATGTCAAAATTGATGGTTCCTTTTTTTTCTCACTAATTACCATAATACCCTGGAAACCTAAAGAAAATGACCATAATACCCTTAGAACCTAAAAAATAACCACAAAACCTAAAAAATGACCAATATACCCCTTAAAAAAAAATTGACTGAATGACCCTGAAACTTAAAAAAAGACCAAAATTACCATAAAACCTAAAAAATGACCGAATTAACGATGAAATCTAAAAATGACCAAAATACCCTTAAGACAAAAATGACAAAAATGACCACATGACTTTGAAACTTAAAAATGACCGAAATTACCATAAAACCTAAAAAATGACTAAAATAACCATAAAACCTAAAACACGACCAAAATACCCTTAGAGAAGAAAATGACCATAATGGCCCCTATACCTAGAGAATATCTAAAAATACCCTTAGAAACTTTAAAAAGACTGAAATACCCTTAGTACCTAAAAAATGACCAAAATGACCCCAAAAACCTTAGAAATGACTGAAATTCCCTCAAAACCTAAAAAATAACCAAAATTCCCCTAATTCCCTCTAAAATGATCAAAATACTCTTAGAACCTATAAAATGATCAAAGTACCCTTAGAACCTATAAAATGACTGTAATGCCCCTGAAACCTAAGAATGACCAAAATACCATTGAAAGTCTATCGAATGTGACAGGGGTGAACCAGCCAAGGGCTCTCTGATGGTTAAGCCAATATTTCTTCCAATGACTCAAGTATGAAAAGTGGATGAATACCTTCCTTAACATGGTGAAATCCTTTTTATAGAAAGTTTGGAGTGGGTTTACTTGTTAGGTGCCACTAACATAATGGGAGATGGGTGGATTTAGTGGGGAGAATGGAGCGAATTTTGGGGAATTCACCCCATATCTCGGAATAATGGATGGTGCAACCGTTTTTGGTTTGCAGAAAACATCTTAGAACTTACTAAGTGCTGATCATCCATGATAGGCCAAAAATGAATTAACCCCTTGTGATTCAAATTAATTGATTAATTAGCCAAGTTATTAATTAATCAAATTAACATGCAAACGCATGGTAATACAAACAAATCACCAATAAACTAATTATGCAATGAAAAATAAATAACACGGTAATTTGTTTACGAATGGGGAAAACTCGATGGCAAAAACCCTACCGGGTGATTTTCAGGTCACCACTCCTAAAATTCCACTATTATCACAACAAGCGGTTACAAGTAAAGGAATCCCAAGTACCTTACCAACCTACAGTTGAACCCTTACCCCAATACCCAATTGGACTTGTTCTGTAGTGAAAATTTCCCCTTTTGATGCACGGCTCCCAAGTACGTGACTAACCAATACGCGAATCCCAGTACACGACTTCAATCACCAACTAGAGAGAGTTGTTGGCTGCAAAGTTCTTCAGTTCATCCACGATAAAGATCAAGAAGATGCTTGGTCACAAAACCCAAAGGTGCATATACACAGCATCTTCAGAAGAGATGAACTAAGGCAAAACTTTGTCTCCAGTCACAAATTGCTTGAACATACTTTGCTCAATACTTGTGCAATTTGTGTACACTTTGATGGCCTTTAAAACAATCCTTTTATATGTCTAGGGTTAGAAGAAAAGAAGGCTCAAACACATAAACACGGATTCCAAGAAATCAGATTAGAAATTCTGATTTTTGTAAACCTCGACAGATAGAAGCTGTCAAGCATCTGTCGAGATAGCTGTTGAGCAACAAGCAGAACAGCTTCCTTAAACCTCGACACATGCTAGCTATCGAGCTAGCTGTCGAGCTTTAGTAACTTTTCACTTTCAGCTTGTTTTCCTTGGACATACTTGAAGGCTTCAACACTTGATCTTGAAACATGATTTCTTGAAGTATTTCAACACATCCTAGATCTACCCAAATACAAGTAAAGTGCGTTTTGTCAAAGGATTAGCCAATTACATAAAATCATGACATATGTTCTTAACATGTGAACCACATATGTCCTAACAATCTCCCCCTTTGGCAATCCGTGACAAAACCACAATAAACATATGAGAGAAGTCACAAATCACTAAACTCATATTCACTTGTTGAATACAATAAAATATATCCTAACACAAACTCTTGAAAAACTTTGCAAGAAGAGAGTTTATGACAAGTAGACTTTGACAACCTGTATTTCTGAAACACTTTAAACAAAACTCATCAAAGTATCTTAGTGTGAAACAGAAATAATAGATTGCATACAAGTATAAGAAACATGTGTATAAAGGAAGAAAAGAAACAACACATGCAAAAGGTAGGTGAAAGAAACATATGTTCATAACATGCAAACCACATATGTCCTAACAATCTCCCCCTTTGGCAATCCGTGACAAAACCACAAGAGTACATTGAATGTCCTAGAATACATTTTACTCAAGATTACAAAATAAATAAGCCTAGTCTAAAAGATCTGAACCTTGGAAGTTGCTGCAAGAAGAAGGTTCGAAATCTTGACTTGGCTTTAACTTGTCTTTCCTAAAAGGCACTAAACAAAACACATCAAGGTACCATGTGGAAAATAATGACAAGTTAAATAAACAAGAAACATGTGTATTAAGAGAGAAAAGAAACAACAAATGTGAGATAAAAAGTGAAACACATACATCATCATTAAACATAGAAACAACACATGATGTATATAAACGGTTACAAAACCAAAAGATACACAACACAAAAAAAAATATATCAATATTAATGTGTATCAAACTTACTCTCCCCCTAAGTTAGTTACATCAAAAACTTTCTTCCCTTAAACATGAAGTTCTCCCCCTAAGTCTATTACTCCCCCTAAGGAATGACATTCAATTCTCAAATTTCTCCCCCTTTTTGACATGATTGTCAAAGGGCATAAAAAGCCAAAAGACATGATAGGAGACAGACAAAAAACCTGACAAAGAGGGAAACGAGGAGAACAAGGAACCATAGACCTACAAGAAAAAGAAAAACAAGATGCTATAGACACAGAGAAAAAAAATGCAAAACAAAAAAAAAATGAAATACATGTAAGGGAATCTCGATCGATCGGCCTAGCTGTCGAGAAGCTATCGAGAGGTCAAAAACTTTCTGGATCGATCCACCAGGTGTCGAGAAGCTGTCGAGATTACGATAAGAAAAAGCTTGAGAAGCTCGACAAATAGCTAGGTATTGAGGAGGTTTCGAGCTAGCTTTTAAAAACAGTTTTTTGAGAAGTGAAAAACATAGACATGAATGCAATCCAACATGCAACTCAACCAATGATCCAATCAACATATTAAGCTCTCAAAATCATCTCTCAACAAGAATTTTAAGCACATGGATCCCAAAAACACACACACACACACTAAACAAGTCTAACCAATTTTATATTTCAAAAACAAGTCAAGACAGTTTAGTGAGCATACATTAGCACATGTAAAACCTTGTGATGGCCAAATCACATTGTACCTGCACATGTATCAAGAGTAGCAAAGAATATTGCATGTTGTGTGTGAAAAACATCGCAAGATTGCATAAGTGTCAACTAGTTATGACGATTTGAGATATGAGAAAATCACTTTAACTCACACACAATCATAACTGTTTGATGGGGACTATCACTTTCGAGGTACATCCTATAACTCCCACATCTCCTAGAATACACGCTTGCAATCATATTTAAAAGCATTTTTGATCTTTTTGCTTTTTATTTTCTTTGCATATTTTTCTTTTTATTTAGCATATCATGCATGGGCATATAAGAGAGAGAAAAGAAATACCCAAGATGTTAAGCATTTGACATTGCACTTTTGCTATGCCGAAGCATACGGATGTCATTGACACTGCACTTTTGCTATGCCGAAGCATACAGGTGTCATATTATGATTGGCGGGCAACAGTGGTGAGATGGTTATTTATGCCTTTCTCTTAGGATTTTTTAGTCCTACCCGTCAAAAAGAGTGATACGAGTGTTAAGTACAAGAGATAACTTAATCTTACTCATCACAAACAAGAGCCACAAAGCTCACTTGCTTAGTTGTGCATAGAGATGCTCATCTAAGCTACAAGAGATACAAAGTTTAGAAAACTTTGTTTAAATGGAAATCCAAGGTACATAAGTACCAATGTACACAAAACACACACTGTTTTTGTATTTTCTGATTTTTCAATTTTTTTTTTATATGAAAAACAAAAATAAGCAAAACTGAAAAATAAACAAACAAAAACATGTTAATCAAAATAATGCATAAAACTAGATGCAAGTGCAAGAAAGCATGATTTCAAAAACAGATAAGAGATCAAGCAAGAGAGTCCTACTTTAGATAGAAAGAATTAAAGTAAAGGACAAATGGAAAGACAATTAAGTCTTAGGATCCTTTATCATCCACACAACACAAGTCTTTGGCTGTGAAGATGAAAAGACACGTGTCCTAGTATGACTACTAAAGGACATAGAGGAATTAGAATTCCCCTGAAATTGAGTCAAAAAGCTCAAAGCTTTTAATAACTCACCAAGAATAGGTACAGAGCCTTTAGACAAAGGATGAGACCTATTGGACACTCACTTATGAGGAAACAACTTGAAACAATTAGGGCAAGTGTGACCAGAATCACCACAATGGTGACAAACACGAGTAGTTTTAGAGCTACTCGTCTTCCTAAAAGGAGGTCTAACCTTAGAGGTTGACAACTTAGGACAGTTTGGCCTAATATGACCATCAATATGACAATGATGACAAGTGGGGACAAATTCAGAATTTTATTCAACCCAGGAGGAGTTTTAGACATAGATTTAGAAACTTCAGCGTTAACATCAGAATTTTTACCTTTGTATATCCTAGCAATATTAGCCTTCAACTCTTCATTATTCCTTTTAAATGGAGGAATATAAAAATCCTTTTCTTTTGAGTTAGGCTCAACAACAAGTTTGGCACTAGTTAATTTTTCAACTTTAGTTTTGAATTCAACTAGTTGCTCTTCCAAACTTTTAATTTTGTCCATCAGAGATGAAATTTGATTTTTAAAATTCTCATTCAAATTATTGGCTTCATCCATTTTTTCAATCAAATCATCTTTTTCAAGCTTGACCTTTTTAAATTTAGCTTTTAATTTTGTAGAATATTCAAGAGATTTCATACAAAAATTATAAAGCTTGCAATAGGCATCTTGAATATCATCATCATCATTCAACATAAGATCATGCAAATCAAAACAATCAAGAGTGTCCATGACAATAGGAGTCAATAGATCAACACAGCAAAGATTAAAACATAATCAGAGTGTGCCTGCTCTGATACCACTTGATAGGCCAAAAACAAATTGACTCCTTGTGATTCAAATTAATTGATTAATTAACCAAGTTATTAATTAATCAAATTAACATGCAAATGCGTGGTAGCACAAACAAATCACCAATAAACTAATTATACAGCGAAAAATAAATAACATGATTTGTTTACAAATGAGGAAAACCTGAAGGCAAAAACCCTACCGAGTGATTTTCAGGTCATCACTCCAGAAATTCCACAATTATCACAACAAGCGGTTACAAATAAAGGAATCCCAAGTACCTTACCAACCTACAGTTGAATCCTTACCTCAATACCCAATTGGACTTGTTCTGTAGTGACAATTTTCCTTTTTGATGCACGGCTCCCAAGTACGTGACTAACCAATGCACGGATCCTAGTACGCGACTTCAAACACCAACTAGAGAGAGTTGTTGGCTGCAAATTAGTTCTTCAGTTCATCCACGATGAAGATCAAGAAGATGCTTGGTCACAAAACCCAAAGGTGCACATACACAGCAACTTCTTCAAAAGAGATGAACTAGGGCAAAACTTTGTCTTCAATCATAAATTGCTTGAACAGACTTTGCTCAATGCTTGTGCAACTTGTGTACTCTTTGACGGCCCTTAAAACAATCCTTTTATATATCTAGAGTTAGGAGAAAAGAAGGCCCAAACACATAAACACGGATCCCAGAAATCATATTAGAAATTCTGATTTTTGTAAACCTCGACAGATAGAAGCTGTCGAGATAGCTGTTGAGCCACAGGCAGAATAGCTTCCTTAAACCTCGACACATGCTAGCTATCGAGCTAGCTGTCGAGCTTTAGGAACTTTGCACTTTCAGCTTGTTTTCTTGGACAGACTGAAAGGCTTCAACACTTGATCTTGAAACATGGTTTCTTAAAGTATTTTAACACATCCTAGATCTACCCAAATACAAGTAAAGTGCGTTTTGTCAAAGGATTAGCCAATTACATAAAATCATGACATATGTTCATAACATGCAAACCACATATGTCCTAAGAATCCATGATCTTTTGTCCGTCAACAACTTGTCTCTTATCCTAGACGACATTCTTCCTTTTTGGTGTTACTTCTTTCCTCTTTCCTTTCTGGACGTGGATATTTTGGACCGACTCCTATGAACAATATATGTACTTTTTAATTGCCCATCATCCTTAAAAACAAAAAATGCCTGAAATACCCTCTAAACCTAAAAAATCACTAAAATACCTTTAGAACATAAAAAATAACTGAAATGACATTGTAATCGAAAAAGTGACTAAAATACCCATAGAATACCTTGGTGAGCTCTAGTTTTATAGGCTCAGGTTCTACTGATTTGTATATATTTTTATTTTTATCCCAGTGGAATTGGAATTTATAGACTCAAGTTCTTTTTTTTTTTTTTTTTTTTAACAGCGAACATATCAGTAAATCTCCTATAGCAACATTTTAAGATATACTATATACCAAAAATTAATAGTTTCAATAGAAATGTCATATTTTTAACTTTTAACACACAAATGAAGTCTATGCATGATTGAATTAAGTTTCGCCGATAACTTTTTTTTTTGGCTAAAAACTCTATAATAACACATTAGAATCTATACCATTGTAGCTCCATTTTTCCAACAACTAATACTTTATAACAACTAAAAGTAATTTGCTCTTTCACAAGTTGTATTTGCTTAACAACCAAGTCCGCAAATATCTTGTCAATGGATGGCGTCCACCTTTTCCTTGAACATTTCAACTTTGCTTGATGAATGACTGCACTGTCCATATACAAGTGTAGAAAATGTATTAGAAATCAATAATATGCCAATTAACATAAAAGTTCAAAAACTGAGTTGCTAAAAAGCCAAGATTTTCAGGTCTACAACATATGGAGTAGTAAGATTCTAAGGGGGTAATATATTTAGCAGATTATAAAATTGGGGGTGAAAAATATTTGATGAATTAACTCTCCCAAGACTACAAATCTAAAATAATGAAACCATGAACCAAGTGTTCCGTGTATGACAAATTACAATTACAAGGAAAAAAGAATTCATTTGTAGATAGGACCATCAAAGCACATAATAAGCTCATGAAAGGCTCTATTCTAGACCTTCACTCATCTGACCATTCCCTCAGCCTACCCATTAGCTCTTGACAACTTAATAAGTTTATTAGAAAGGGGAAGAATGGTAAACTAAGAATTTAAGTTTATATAACATTGTATTGTACTTAACCAACTTGACTACTCAATCCAAAAAAAATCTCAAGTGTCAACAAATAAATATAGAAGGAGAGGCTTTCCACTGATAACTTTATTTTTATTTTTTTGAGAAAGCACTAATAAGTAAATATTAACTGAAATGTGGTCATACAAATTTCTTTAACCTTGATATCCTTGAATATAACTATTTTATGAGGTTGATTCCCAATATCTCATATTAGTTCAAAACATCAACAGTATTCATCATACCAATTTAGTGTAGATGTCACCTGACTATATTAGAAACAGAGCAACAATAAAGAGGTTTGAGTATATTTTCCTAAAAGTTAAAATGAATCAGACCTAATTATAGTAAGGTAAACAGTAAACTACTAAATATAAAATTAGAGACATTAACATATCTATTTAGCAAGTCATTCTATTGGCAAACAAAGCAACTAGGTTACCCACTTGAAAACACAGCTTAAAGTGTTTCCTGCTAGAGCTTTCTCAGTTTGAAGCATAGAACCCATTTTGATGACAATGACTACCAAGCCAACACAGTATTGCAAATTACCTGCTAATTGACAATTATTCAATGAGCACCTCGCTTTAAAACCTTGAAAATGATTTTATCCAAAATAGTTCATCTGAGAAAGGCTTTGCAAAAATAATAATGTTGTCACCATGATCCTCATACAGCATATGCTCACCCTTAAATCTTGAATCAATGGTAGCAGCTAATCCTCTCCAAATGCTATCAAACATTTAGGAGCATGCCAAGAAGTTGCATATAGACTTCAAATTCACAACCCCAGTTGACACACAAGTTCCACACAAGCTAGTCAAATAAACAAGTAGGCTGCCTGTGTGCATCCCTAAACATTTTTTAGGGTACCTATCACAACAAAAAATACTATTTGTTGAAATTTTAATCGCCTCATTTTGCACCTCCATTTAAAGAAGTCTATTGTGAATATACATGCCTATTCTACTACTGAACTGTTCACATGCATACTCAAGACCCGTCAAACAAATCAAATAGCAACACAGTGAATGTACACAAATCTTGTGACTTAATTGGACATGTCCTTATTACAATTACTAGTCAAAAATAAAAAGAAATTGAAGTTTGGCATACAAAAATTGTATATCACATTTAAGTAATTTTCTTTTCTTTTGCAGTATATCAAGTACCATAAAATGATTGGGTTATGAATATGTATGTTAATGACATAAGATCAATAATACAAATTAAAAGCAAGAAACATTATGTGATAAAAAGTTTAAGATTTCCATTCCTGTTTCTTTATTGCAACTAGTGTTTAACCTGCACAATGCGCGGGATCGTTTTACATATTAATGAACTTTATTTAATAACGTAGTATATTTAAGCATATAGTGTCCAATACCTAAAACTATATACATTGGAGTACTTCCTCATGGGATATAACTTGTACCGGCCATTTCAATTAAGTGTCAGCCCAAGGAGTCCCTTGAGTCCATCTTGCATTGCCTCGGAACTTCTCTCACCCGAAAGTTAAAGGAAGTATATATTGTCATTCAAATAATTATTCATCAGTTACAAATAAATTGTGATAATAAGAACAATAATTGATGGTTTGCTTTTTTCAAGTTTTAAAATATCTCTTTTTCTTGGCACATTATTTAATTGTATACCATAGTTGCTTATGCAAGTGACTTGTTAGGTAAGCTGGATTGTTATACTTTTTTGAAGTTTTGGAATTTCTGGTTGGTTCATACGTGGGGGGGAAGTGGGCTTCCATTGTATGTCTCCATTTTTACTATGCTTTGTTTAATAAGTATTATATTAGACACTTTCTAAATTGAGTATGCCTAATATAAATTGTAGCTTCATGGTAAAGCAATAAACCAAACATAAGGATTATCAACACATACACACCCTAAGAGCATTCACAAAAAATTAACGAAAAGATATTAAGATGATACCACTAAAAAGCTGTAACGCATCTCAAGTCCACAATTCCAAAAAAGCTGCAATGAATTCAGAATTCCACCTGTCACAACTAAACCAATTCATAATCCTTCACTAAAATTCATGGCAATATGTACAAAGAAAATGACATACAATAACTTAACAATATATTTAGTTTACTCTTCTTCTTTTTTAACCAAAAAAAAAAAACAATATAATGAAATACATTAAAATTCATAGGCTAATCTAGTTCGTCTATTTGTTTATCTTGCTTGTAAGAGTGTGTATTTATAAAATACATTGAGATCATTAGACTTCAAATTTTTTTTTCTTCTTTGATGCAATCTGCTTACTACCCTTTTGACGTTTTTGAAGCATTTGGAGCGGCATACTTTTATCATCAGTTTCTTAAACTTTTGTAGTTACAGCAGCAATTAATTGAGGTCTTTCAACAGATGTTTGTCCTATTTCTATTTTCTGACTCGCAATTGACTTGCCCTTCCTTGATTTCCTTACAATTTCCTCTATTGTGTCCTGCAATAATTTGCACTTTTATTAAATGTTGTTTGAAATAATGAAAGAATATATGCATATTACTTAAAATTTATAGTGCTTTCATTGTACTATATTGACTTTGATAGTGTCATACAAAAAATTAAAATCATATAGCAAGTAAGGTGGAGTGTATGCTTCAAATTCAATGAATAGTATATAAAGTATATTGGTGATACCATGTAAAGAGTAGTTATGAATCCTATGGTACTTAGGTGTGATAAATATACTGGAAATAGATTTCAACTTTATTATTACCTAATGTCTTTCAACTTTATGTGAGATTTCCGTTTCCAAAATCTTCGAAACGGTATAATTTTCTCTTCCATATTTCAAATTATATTCATCAAAATGCAGTTGGAAGAAATATTCATTGCCAATTATCCTCTGAATCTCTCTTGGTAGGACATTGTCATCCAATTTCAAATTCTGTATAAACAAAGAGTCATACAATTAGCAATTAACACATAAATTAGACAATGATGCACTATTCAAAAGATTATATCATAAATTATCCAATATGTTTGTCACTGACTAGGTATGGGTGCAACAAACACATGCATGTAAAAAATTTTGGGTAGAAGAGAATATTAAATGCAAAATAAGAGAATTCATTCCTAAAAAATAATTCATTTAGAAAGAAATTAAAAGTATCAATATATATTTTCTTCTCTTAATGGAGACTTACAATTAGTATGACTTTTATAATGAATTGAAAAGCAATCAATCAGGATGATGATCGAATTTGTTTATGCTTAGAATGGATTTTCAACTCAAGCAGAGATGTTTCCAATCAGGCAGCTAATTATTACATTGCAACTATGAAGAGCAGCCAAGACCACTGAGAAAAACAGCGAAATTCAATCCAATTAGGGGTAACTATTTGCTATTACTCTATGGAGCACATAGATACATGGAATAAGGAAAACTGTGAAGGAAACCGGAACCATGCTACAGATGTGCTGCAAAGTCAAAAGCATATGAATTTTTTTTGTGAAGAGAAGCTCAACATTCTTGGTAGGATCAACCATAGTACCACATAATTGTGGCGAGAGGACCAAACTCTCACCTGTAAGACATTCGTCTAGTCTTTTTCTTTAAAATCAATTTGGAAATTTGAATAAGAAAAACAGTGACTACTAGTAGACAAGTTAGAGTCTATGCTCAATAGAAATGATTCAATGCTAATACTGTCATAGCCTAAATATAATAATATCTTAAAATCTATTGAGGTTAGTGTATTCCTATTATTGATTCTTTATAATGACCAAATTACTGCTTCTTTGTTTTTTAGATTCCAAAGCTAACCTAGGTACTAAGCATGATTTCTTATAAAAGCTTAATATTTTGAGATCAATCTAATACATGCACATCCATTTGGTGGACTAAAAGATTTTGCTAAAATCAAATGATTAATTATATTGTAGCTAGGAATAAAAGAAAATGTAGCAATCTGAAAATTGGCTTGGAGGCTGGTACTTGGCAATGTTAACAATCATGTTTGATTTGCATAGAGGTTGCACATGAAATGATGCTTAGATACAAAAATAGCCTTTTTTCATCAACCCAAATATCCCGCATTTAGATTAATCGTATATGAACTTAGGAAGGTGGGTAATATCAATTAGTCAAAAGGAAGAAATCTAATATTAAGTAAACCAATTTCAAGTAATATCAATTAGTCAATAAATTTCTTCGTCTGAGATTCAGGAAGCATGAAGTAATTCTACTAAAAAAAAAAGAATAGCCATTAAGGCATATTGCAAGAACAGAGTTTAAATTGATAAGCATTATGTTGTAATGTAACTCATATCCTAATAGCCCACTCAACCAAACTTTAAATCAAATAAAAATCAAATCAAGCCCCAAAGAAAGTAATGGAGAAACAGAGACACAAAAAAAAAAAAAAATTATATATTCAAAAAAGCAAACAAACACTGGAAGCTGCCTTCTTTTTAGTACAAAAGACCATTTAGACTCAGAAGGGGATAAAAGAAAATATTTGATTATAGAATTTTGGAACAGAAAGTTGAGGAAAATAAATGTAAAGAAGTAGGACAGGGGCTACACTGCATATTTAAATTTTTAAAAAGAAAATAAAAATGAGACCAAATAACTTAGGAACCAAAAAATAGGATCAAGTTAATTATAGACATACTAAAGTTTACAACAATAACAAAACTGTCAAAAGTATACTATGATTAGAATCCCTAAATATAATAATAATTAAAAAAAAAACAGTTGAAGAAGCAGATTAAAGAACCAAACAGATATGAAAAATGCAATTGCAGGAAAATTCCCCCTTCACATAAACCATGCATGTCACTTAAAGAATTTGTCTCATAAATATGGTCATTAACAAACTCTTCATGGAAAACAAAAAAATAACCTTGAGCAAATATTCAAAATTCCACAATTTCACTCTCCCTTACAAATAACAGAACAGGTAAGAGAGAAAACAAAAAACCTAAAAATTATATTGATATTATTAAGTTTAAAAGATAACCAACCATTAAAATTTAGGTAGGATTCGAAATTCTAGAAACTGTATTACAAAAAGTTACCAACTCAAGAACTAACACCAAAGGGTGGGTGCATGCACATTTGATCATTTTTTTGAATTATAAAAATCACCAGCTACTATACATGAAACACTTTATGCTAGGGACCACAAACTAAATATACAAAACTAGCTTGAAATTGTAATTAGCAATTATACAACACTTGCTATTACAAACTAAAATGTCTCAAAAACCAACAAACACAAAATAAATGATGAAAATATATATCAATAAAGACATGTATCAATAGAAAAATAATAATAAAATTAAATATCAAAAAGGAAAACAACAAAGGCGATTGTATTCTCCAAACATTCAGATTTTAAACCATCCATGTTAGAAATATCACTATTAAAATCAAGGGTTGTTTCCATTTGAAAGGTAATTAACAGTTCAGTGTTTTTTTTCTTTTCTTTTCTTTTTCTTTTGAGAATGATTCAACAAAACATAGATCTGCACAAAGCATAAATTAATTCAAATTTTAGGGTGACCCAAAAAAGCACAAACATAACAAAAAATTGCCAAATAAAAACAAAATTTAATCAATAAAACAATCGAACAAACAGAACTCAAGAAATTGTAAAAATAAATCGGAAATTAAGGAAAAAGTTAACAGAATGGCATCATTAGAGGAAGAAAGGCATTTTAATGTTCAATACCTTCTTATTCTCTATGTTCTAGGGTTTCATTTTTTCAAATCAGGGCAACTACAAATGAAAAACTTTAAATATATACTGCAAAAACCTTAACAACAATGGTAGAAAAGAGGCATGGGAATTGAAAATATAAAGAGGGGAAAATATTTCAACAAAAAATTAAAAACAACATAAATGAAATGACAGAAATTTAATTTTTTGGCCACACATAAATGTATGTTCTTCAGCACCAAATCGATTTCAATTTGAGAGAAATCATCAATAAATCTACACTAATTTTCAAAACCCTAGAAACGGTAATTGAATAGAAAACAAAAAAGGGGGAAACAAACATGCCTACCTTCTTAATTATCTTCTGAATCACTTCTAAATCGCCTGTTTTTGCAGAGGGCGAACTAAGTTTTTAAGTTTTCCCTGTTGCAGAAGACGAATAGAGCCTTGTTTTTTCGCTTCTTTTTGGAATTTCTTTTTTCGTATGCTTGTTGATCTAGAACACGGTATTCTGATCTGTGTGGCTATGGAGTTGCAGCGAAGAGGTGGATGTCAGAGTGAAATATGGCGTTTGCATTTTAGGGTATGCGTTTTTGCCTTTTTTTTTTTTTTTTTTTTTTTTGAGGATAGGCGCATTGATTTTGTATAGATACACATTTAATGAAAGTGAGCGTCTCCAAATGCACCGTACGGTATTCTAAAAGGAAAATTGTAAACGTGGCAGCATTTGAAGGAGTTTTTTTTTTCCTAACGTGACAGCACCTCCTTAAAGCTTCTGCTATTATATATAGGATTAGATTAGATAATCAAGCAGAATCTTTATTAAGAAAGACATACACACATTGGTTGTTGATCCTATAAATAACACAACAAACAAAATTTCTCTGCAACTTGTAATTGTTCCATGGAGGAAATATAAACAAAAAAATTTAGTTCACAGCAACATAAAGAGAGGATAGAACAAGAGAGATCAACAGAAAAATCCCAGACCCAATGAAAACCCACTAACCCACAGAAAACAAAAAGAGCCATTGAATAACCATGGCTCATCAGAAAAATCAGATACCCAAAGACCCACTAAAAAGCCCTCTAAAATTCACTGCCACAAAAACCCAGGATAACACCCAAAGAACTCATTGAAATTGAACCCACAAACCAAAACAACACAAACATATAGTGATAGAACTAGAGTGAATGAAATACAGAGAAAATATAATAAAACAACACAAACTGCATGGAGAAGATTGAGGATTCCTCATCCAGCCCATACACAATACCCACAAGAAAATCAATGAAATAAAGAGTTCATATATCTACATTTTCAAATGGGTAATCCTAAAAATAAAGAAAAAAGGAAACAAAACAACGACATTGAAATTAGAATTTTATTGTTTTGATCCTTGCCTTTAAGACATCAAAACGATTTTCATCTTTGAAGAAACCTTCACCTGAGAATGCAAGAAGAAACAATCTGAGAGGAGTGAGAACATGAGAGAAAAACAAAGATGCAGAGAAAGCGAGAGAAACTAGAAAGCGGCACCAACGAGCTGGAATGGATGAGAAGAAGCGCCACCGATTTGAGGTTGTGGGTGTGCGACTGCGGCTGTCTAGTTCTTGTATGGTTTTAGCTGTGATTTGAGGGTTTTGTTTAGAGAGGCAAACTGAGACTGAGCAAGCAGAGGTAAGAGAAGCAAACATGAGAGAGAAAAGTTTGATGAATGTTATAATTTTTAGTTTATATATAAAACCTGTTTAACCGGTAGCCAAAACCCATTAAAATTATATCAACGGTCAAGATTAAAACAATACTAAATGGAGGGTTCAAATTTGGGTTCAAATTTAGAGGGTACCGTAACCCCTCTTTTTGGGGGGTACGGTAGAACGACCCACCAATGTAAAATGAGTTTTTATGATTATTTTGTAAGATTTATATAAGAAACTATTGATTTAGAATATAACATTATTGCTAAAATTGAGTTTCTTTGGAAAAAATTAAAACAAAGAACAACAAAAGATAAAATCATTTTTAATTATATTCAATCTAGAATTTAAAAGATATATTTTATGAGGAATTTTTTTCCCTGAACCATTTTTAAAAGGATTATATAGAAGATAAGTGTACACTTAAATTAATGGAGTTAATTAAATCTTTGTTAATTTACTGAAGCAATTGGTTCATATACTTTTTTTGTTTTTTTAGCAAAATGGGGGTTCATATACTTGATCATAATTAAAGTTGATAAACATTATAAGTTATAATATCATACATGGGACATAATATTAATTCTTACGAAATGTAATAAAATGCACCAGATATATATAGTTGAGAGATTAGTACGTGTGTGTGTGTCTATATATATAAATATATCTATATATATATATATATATATATCTGTGTGTGTGTCAGTTTACTTTTTTTTGGGCAGTTAACAAAGAAATTTTAAGAATAGACTTACTTTCAGTTGTTTTTTGATTTAATTAGTTTTTAACAAGAGATGCTTTACTCTTGACTGCTATAAAATATTTTCCACTATAATGAGACTATTTAAAATATTGTATTGTGATACAAAAGGGTAAGTGCAAATAACCTAGTGGTGAATTTCCAAATATAAAAAAATCAAGATATATATTTGAGATTGAGAAAAAGGCATATTCTCTATTATGTAATCAATCCATCCAACAAAAAATAAATAAATGATATAAAAACAACCTTTGTAAATTTATGTCCCTTCGGGGACATCTGATAAAATTGGAACCTTTGTAAATTTATATATATATGTATAACATTCATTTAGGATCTTCCTAAAGTAATCTACCTTGTTTGGTTTAACCATAGTATAAATGCTGATTTTGTATCTCAATTGATATAAAAAATAGGATGGACTTTGACGAAAATAAGAAAATGTTTGTTGGGGTTGTGTCGGACACCTATCCAATAACTGAAGGAAATATTCACGAAATTCTCTGATTTATGAGATGCAAAAATAGAGAAAAATATGTGTCAAAGTAACAATCACACAAGACAATATTTACATGGTTTGGCAATTTGCTTACGTCCACAGAGTTATAAGGATTTCACTATTCTTAGAAAAAAAATACAAAATGCGGCAGTACAATTTTCTCTCTCAAAGATAACATAAAGCCCTATTCTCCAAAACAACAATTTTTCTATCCTGCGCACAAGATTCACAATGGGCTACACGGGATTCACAATAAGCGCTACGACTTGGGCCTATCGGCCCAAGCCTCCGCTCCATGAATTAAGCCTCAAAATATCTCCCATTAAAAACCGTAACAATATTATTTCGAGTCAAGTCATAATTCGGATCAAACACAATAGGCTCCACAAAGCCTAACAAATCTCCTTTTTGGAGACTAGTTCAATCACCAACATCAACCGCAATCCTCCAAAGACAATCCCTCATCACTGTAACTCATCCTCCTGTCCTCAAGCTAGAAGACCAACTGAAGCTGCACACAGCTTCAGCTTCTCAATAGTGACACCTTTAATCGACATGTCCGTCGGATTCTTAGATCCTCAAATCTTCTCAAGTATTACTAGCTTATCTTCAACAATGTAATGGATAAAATGGAATCTCATCTGTATATGCTTCGTCTTTGAATGAAAAGCTGAATTTTTAGCAAGAAAAATTGCACTCTGACTGTCACTGTGTAGAATACCCATCCCTTGCCTCTTACCCAATTCATCCAAGAAGCTATGTAGCCAAATCATCTCCTTTGTAGCTTCAGCCACTGCAACATACTCAACTTCTATAATAGACAAAGTAACAATATTTTCTAGATTTGAAGCTCAAGATATAGCTATGCCACCTAGAGTAAATACAAACTCAGTAATACTCTTTCTACTATCAATATCACCTGCTAAATCAGCATCTACATAACCATGCAGTTTCAAACATGCACCTATGAAGAAAAGACATGTATCTGATGAACTTCTTAGATACCTTAGAATCCACTTGACTACCTCCCAGTGCTGCTTTCCTGGCCTACTCATATATCTACTCACAATTGCCACTGCATGTGCAATGTCTGGCCTTTTACACACCATAGCACACATTAGGCTACTAATAGCGGAGGCATAGGGTACCTTGCTCATATGGTCCCTTTCTTCTTTTGTCTTTGGTGACTATTCTTTACTTAGTCTGAAATGACTACCCAAGGGTGTGCTCACTAGTTTAACTTCATTCATATTGAACCTGCTGAGAATCTTTTTCACATACTCTATATGTGAAAGCTTCAATGTACCATTGGCCTTGTCTCTAGTGATTCTCATACCAATGATTTGTTTTGCAGCTCCCAAATCCTTAATTACAAACTGTTTTGACAACTGCTTCTTCAAATTATTAATCTCCTCAATGCAAGACCCTACAATGAGCATATCGTTCACATACAGGAGTAAAATGATATAAGAGTTGTCAAAGAACTTAACATAGCAACAGCGATCAGCTTGAGATCTCTTGAACCCAATTCTATATATAAAACTGTCAAATTTCTTGTACCACTGTCTTGGAGCTTGTCTTAGGCTATACAAGATATTTCTCAATTTGCAGACTAGATTCTCTTGTCTCTAATCAACAAATTTTTCTAGCTGACTACGTAAATTTCTTCCTCCAAATCACCATGAAGGAATGTTGTTTTCACATATAGCTGCTCAAAATTTGGATTCTCTATAGTCACCATTCCTAGTACCAGTCTAATTGTTGACATCTTCACAACTAGAGAAAATATTTCTGAGTAATCGATGCCCTCCTTCTACTGGAACCCTTTAACAACTAATTTGGCCTTGTAGCACTTACTGCCATCATGTTCATTCTTTATTCTGTATATCCACTATTGTGCAAAGTCTTCTTTCCTTTTGGTAATTCAATCAGTTCCCATGTTTGATTCCCTAACAAAGAATCCATCGCATCCTTCATGGCTAACTCCTACTTGCTTGAAATTTCATCTTGCAAGGCTTCATCATAACACTTTAACATATCACCATCAATCAATTCCTCTAAGTTAACAAACTCAAAATTATTTTGATCAATCTCTGTAACATCTGGCATTATAGTTGATTTGTTCTTGTACATAACCTATTTATAAAATATCACATTTCTGCTTCTAATAATTTTTCGGTTTTATTCATCCCAAAACCGATAGCCAAATTTATCATCACCATAGCCAATAAAAAAAAATATAAAAAAAAACATATTTTAGACTTTGCATCAAGTTTACTATGAGCATCAGAATCAATATAAACATAAGAAACACAACAAAACAATTTTAAATGGGAAAACTTTACTTCTTTACTGCTCTAAACCTCTTCAGGAACTCTGAATTCCATGGGAACTGATAGTCCTCAGTTTATCAGGTAAGTTGTAGTATTAATAACATCAGCCTTGAAAGTTTTTGGTAATCCAGCATGCAACCTCATACTCCTAGCACACTCATCGAGAGTTCTATTCATGCACTCAACCACACCATTTGCTGTTGTGTCCCAAAAATGGTCTTCTCCATCCTAATTCCATGTGCAACACAATACTCATTAAACCCTCCATCTACGTACTCTCTCCTCCATTATCTGACCTCAAACATTTTACTTACAAATCTGTTTTTGTCTCAACCATGGCCTTCCACTTCTTAAAAGTCGTAAATACATCAAATTTATTTTTCAAGAAGATAAACTCATACTTTTCTGCTTGAGTCATCAATGAAAGTGATGTAATACCTTGAACCTCCAAGGGATGCAACTGAAGAAGGCCTTCACAAACTAACTCTAATTTTCTAGCCTTCGGTGTCCTACTAGTTTTCAAGAAGCTCACCTTTTTCTGCTTTCCTAAGATTAGGTCTGGTCACGGGTAGACATGGCCATACAGGTCAGAATTTTCTAACTTGACCTGACCCGACCTAACTGACCCGAAATATACTTGACCTAAACTCGATTTTTTTGACCCAAAGCAAAAACAAGTTGACCCGCGACCCGACCCGTTAAAAAAAATTTGCTAAAAAAATATTTAAATTACATCCAGATACTAAGTGCATAAAGCACAAAGTACCAAAACTAATAATCAATATATTATAGATATAAAGTTATAAACAATTAAAATTGTTGTTAAGACATAACATGAGAGAATTACTATTTGAGCTTCATCACAACCAATAAGAGCTAGCTTCAGTGCTTGACATGAGACAAGACAACACGTTACACAAGGCTATCAAGAGTCAAGACAACCATTAAAAAAAAAAAAATCTCATTCAATACTAGCTGTAGTCCATTGTCCAAAGCCAAAGGCACAAACAATGCACAAACCTAAAAGTTGAAACGTGACAAAGCAATCAGTAACTCAATTCAGTTCAGTTCCTCTACTCTCTCTCTTGCGCCTCCAGCCTTTGCCCTTCAATTGAAAAGATTGTAATGTTGTGTGGTATTATTTTTCATTGCAATTTTTTTTAATGATTAGGAATTTGATCATTATGAAAGTGGTCATGGTGCCAAAACAAAAAAATCTCAGTTGGACTTGTATTTAGAAGAGCCTAGACTTAACAAAAAGCAAAATTCAAAGTTGGAAGTTCTCTCTTGGTGGAAAGAGCATTACAATCGGTTTTCAGAGCTCTCTTTAATGGCACGGGATCTCATGAGCATTCCGATAACCACTGTTGCTTCTGAATCAAGTTTTAGCACTGGGAAAAAAATTCTTACTCCGTATCGATCACGTCTTTTACCTGAGAATGTGGAAACTATGTTGTGTACTAAAAGTTGGCTATATGGATTATTTTTTTTATAGTCATAATTATACAATTTTAATTCTTTATTGATTTGCTTTCATGGTACATTAAGTTATATTAAAATATTGTATTGTAAATGAAGATGCTGACAAAATTGGCCAACTTGAGCTACAATTTGCAAGTATGAATATTTGCAATGCTGAATCTGCTACCAATGTCGAGTAGATTGAGATTGAGGTGTAATTCTTATAAAATATTTACTTATTCTTCTTTACTTAATATGTTATGTTTATTTTTAATCTTTTTTTGTTTAGTTTATCTTTCTAAGTAATCTAACTTTACTATTATTTTAAATGCAACAGGAACATGTGCACTTAAGAAGACTGATTACTTGCTACTTTGCTGACTTACTTGTTTTGTTTGTTGAAGATGTAAACTTGTAATTATATGTATTTTGACAGTGAACTATTAACATTGAAGACGTTTTCCATCATGAATTTATTACTACAAATAATTTTTGTCATGCTCAAAACTGTCAGAATAGGAAGGATATTAACAAGTAGCATTAAGTGTAATTCATTTGCTTAATTGATTTTATTCATTCTCTCTAAATAGGTTGTCGTTGATTTGTTTTTGTAATTGAAAAAAAAAAAAATAAATAACTTGTTTGAAAAATACTGGACAACCCAATCCGACCCACAACCCGATTGACCCGTTTAAAAATGACTCATTTTGACCCACAACCCATTTGACCTGCAAACCCGATTGACCCAAACTCGAACCCGACCTGACCTGCCCATTTTGCCACGTCTATTCACAGGTCGGGTTGAGTTATTGAAAATGTGACCCATATTCGACCGAACATATGGGTCAAACCTGGTGGTTCGAGTCGTTGGTTGAGCGGGTCGAATTCATCGGTTATATGGGTTTGGATTTTGAATTGGGCCAATTTTGTGAATTTGGATGAATTTTTTTTAACTCTATTTTTGACAGGCCCTTTCGGCCCAAATTAATGGGCATATTTTTGACAAAGATTTATATATTTCTGAACCTTGTATATATATCAAATGGGCCTCTTTTCACATCATTTATTTCAAATTGGGCCTTCAAGCTCAGCTTGTATGCCACTACATAACTTTGAATCTTTTGGACCTCCAGGCCTTAGCAATCCAAATTTAATGTTTCTAGCTCCCACATATAAACAAATAATGACAACAGATATAGTAAATAAGACGTAAAAACCTAGGCAAAATAACAAACAAATAAAAACACACTTAATATCACTTTTTAACCAACTATTAAAACCACAGAATACAAGAAATATTTTTCAAAATGCCTTAACCTTAAGACCTGGGCAGTACCTTAAAAATCCAAAAACAATTCAAGAATACTCAATAGTCTCATTGGCATAAAAGCCTATCTCAACCTATTAAACTTTCCAACCATTCCACACATGTAACACAAGCCAGCAAACAAATTCCAACAAATAAATCAATCACAACCACAACCAGTAGCTAGTTATAATTAGTTACAATTATGAAATGCATAAGTATTTCCAAAAAATAGCTTTTCTAAAGCATTAAAGAACAACTACTCTATTCTCTATAGTTAAGTCCATGACTTATAGAAAAGAAAACCTATAAACTATTAAGCTTTCTTTCCTATAAGCAAGAGTTGATTTATAAGTTAGAAAAACAATTTGTCCAAAACAGCTTCCAAAATGTATCCTAAAATCTGCCTCCTAAACAAAATGTGTCCTTCCTCCAACAAGGAAAGGGATAAAAAGATATTTATCAATAATATATAAGCACAAGACCAAAAAATATAGAATAGTAGTAACCAAAATTAATAGAAAGGGCAGTAACCACACTCAATAGAAATAACAATAAGGGCAAAAACTTACCCGGTTAGTGACTAGTCATCAACACTAATTAAGATACCTTTGCTTGAGCTTAAACTTCCACCACCTGCTACTGCTTGACTTATAACTCGAAAAGAAAAAGAAATGAGGAATATTAGATAAAATTTCATTTGAATATGAAAGTTCAAATAGCATTGAAAACACTATGAGCGTTTAGACCCCCAAACAACAAAATATCAATTCAAGCTTTATATCAAACAATGTATGTGCGAAAAATGATAACAAGCTTATATCAGAATTGATAAACAATCTAAACCATAAATAATCATAATCACAGCAGTAATTAAATGGTAAAGATAAAGGGAAGAGAGATGCAGACACAAGGACAACATACGATGTGTTATCGAAGAGAAAATCAAAGCCCTCGGTGTAAAACCTCTCCGCTGCCCTCCAAGCGGTCAATAATCCACTAGAAAATGTAGTTGGGATACATGAATAGCAATAGACCCTCCAAGCCTAATCTACCCAGGTACCTAAGCCCTCCAAGCTTCTTGCTCCAACAAGGTTGTGCCGAACCTTTTTCTTTTCTAGCTTACCGGATTCCGCTATAAACCATAGCATCAACCAATAATCATTGGTCCTTTCCAAACTGCTTCCCTTAGCACCAAAAGAACCTTCTCACAGATGTGGGTATGGTGAGAAAAGAATTTGGTCAAGGACCTCTCAAGGATGTATCAATGGAGAGGAAGAGAGTAGAGGAATTTGAAGAGTCTCTTGTGAAGATTTTGGATGAGGCAATCTTGTTTTTCTCTAAGGTTTCTCTCTCAAAATTCTCTTTGGAAGCTCTTTACATTTCGTGGGAATGAGGGGTATTTATACTAGGGTGAGAATGGAATGCAAAGAGTCAGTTTTTCCCAAACAGAATGTTCTGGTGACTTGACCTCGCTACTGGGTTGAGTCACGAGTTCAAGCTGCAAGCTAACGGCCTGGCCAGCCTGGGACTTTTGTCCTGTAGTGCAACAACTAGCGTGACTCTTGAGCTTCTAGCATGCTTGGCACGTGTGCAACTTCTGGCGGCTTGCAAGCCGCGAGCCACCCGCGAGATCTAGTCATGAGTCCTTGTTTCTTTGCACAATCTTGAGCATTTCTTCACACTCTCTCACTCACTACCCTTACAAGATACCCACCTAAACACAGGGTTACTAATTGCTAAAATACAAGCAAATTTGGTACGGAATAAAGCCAACAAGATAGTTGATTAAATTCAACCTTACAGAATAAGACATATTTAATAGCACTTAATAGACAAAAATTTTGGAAGTTAAACATATTACCTAAATCATGAAATTCATCTTCCAAGGCCTCTACCTCATCATTTTATTTGCGAAAAGAAATTGGAACCAAGGCTTGAAGCCAATTTTGAGCACAAATAAGATTTTGAACCATGAGAGGAGAGAGTGAACTCCGGAATGGATCAAGTATGTGTCCTCCAGTATTAAACACTGACTTAGAAGCAACTATAGAAACAGGTCTAACTAGCACATCCCTAGCTATTTTGGGAAGCACTTGATACCTATTTGAATTGGCCTTCCACCACCCCAATATCTCAAATTTCACATCCTTTTTACTTTCACAATTTTTAGCCAAATATTTGTCAATCTCATTGCTACACCCTATGGACTGCTCAATTTATGACAAATTTATCATTTCTACCTTTCTTTTTTAGAAGTGCTACGTCCACAACATCTTTACAATAAATTATAGGTAGTTTTTTTTTTTTTTTTTTTTTTTTTTAAGGAATACTGAGAACGATATTATTAAAGCACTTAAATTGTTACATTGTGGATAAGAGCTTGCTCTAGAAAGCAAGGCATCTCTTCAATCCATGCAATAAAATCAATAATGTCAAGATCATGTTTTGCTAGTAAGTGAGCTGGCCTATTCCCTTATCTTTTAACGTGAGAGAATTCCACCCTACGGAAGCCCTTGCTAAGGTCCATAATGCCTTGTACAACTGCCGTGACCGCAGATGGCAGAGCAGATGTTCCATTCAAAGTTTGGACCATGATTAAAGAGTCACTTTCCACCACAATGTCCCGAATACCAATATCTTGTGCGAACAACAACCCTGCCTCAATAGCCTTGGATTCGGTCTCAATAGCCCCTAAATGAGCATTCAAGTTCCTGCACATCGTAGCCTCCACTCTACCCAACTCATCTTTGACAATCACACCCACACCTGCCTTTTTTTTTGCTTTAGCTACCGCACCATCAACATTTATTTTAAACAAAGACCGTGGTGGTGGGGACCATGTCGTGGCTCTCTACATGATAGGCTCCAAGTTAGTTTGTGCTACAGTAGCAACACTATATTCCTCCATGTAGGTTGCCGCCCAACTCACCAACACATTGCCTGGCTTTCTCTGGGCTCCTAATCTTACTTCGTTCCTATTATGCCACATTACCTATGCTAAAATGACCACCCGAGCCACCGGCCACATCTACTTGATCTACCATAAGCATCTTCCACGTCAGATCATAAAAGGAAGTCATTGAGAAAGCTCCACCTGGCAACACTATTTTTGAACATGCCCACACCTCACGTGCCCTTGGGCAAGAGATGAAAGCATGACCCTTTGTTTCAATCTCCAACCTACACCCATCACAAAAGTTGTCTTGCACTACCTTACGCTTCAAAAGGTTTATCTTGGTAGGGAGTATGTCGCGGCATGCACGCCATGCGAAATGTCTAGTCTTGTGTGGAAGAGGAAGGGCCCATATCCTTTTCCAAAATTATTGACCTAGACCCACATTTGAGCTAGTGCCACTGTTGGGGTTTCCATATGCACCACGAATGCTAAACTTTCCATTTGGTGATTCAGCCCACACTAGCTTATCTTCCAAAAAATGGGAACTCAGGGGTAAGAATACAAGCTAGGGATGGGAATACAAGCTTTTTCCATGCAAAGGCTTCCTCTCGACAAAAGAAGAATCTCATTGTAGGTATGCTAAATGATGAGAATGTGTGGCAGGAAGAGGAGATTAAGGTTGAGGAAATTGTAGTGGGATATTACCAAAACCTTTTCCAGACAAACAACCCCATGGAGTTCACGGAGTTGTTCGCTACCATCCAAAGAAAGGTAACCCCTGCCATGAATCAATAGCTCACTAGAGAATAGAGTGAGCAGGAAGTGAAGGCTGCTCTAAAGCAAATGTATCTGCTCAAAGCACCAGGCCTAGATGGGATGCCCCCTCCCCCCCTCAGTTCTTCCAACACTTTTGGCCTACCTGTGGTGATGTGGTCTCTAAAACGGTCCTTAACTTCTTAAACCAAGGTATCTCCCCACCTAACTTTAATGAAATTCATATTGTGCTATTTCCAAAGGTCAAGGAACCTAAAAGAGTGACTAATTATAGGCCTATAAGCCTGTGCAATGTTGTTTATAAGATTGTATAAAAAGTTATTGCAAATAGGCCGAAAAAGATCCTACCCTTTATCATTAGTGAAACCCAAAGTGCATTTATGCACGGCAAGTTAATCACCGACAATGTACTCGTTGCTTTTGAAACTATGCATCACATTAGCAATAAGAAGACTAGAAAAGTAGGGGAGATAGCGCTTAAACTTGATATGAGTAAGGCATATGATAGGGTAAAATGGGGGTGTTTGGAGAAAATTATGGAGAAGTTGGGCTTTGATGAGAGGTAGAGGGGGCTGGTTATGAGGTGTGTGAGGTCTGTTACTTATTCTATCAAAATCAATGGTAGTCCTAGAGGCCATATTATTCCTTCAAGGGGCATCCGTCAAGGTGACCCTTTATCACCATATATTTTCTTGTTGTGTGCAAAGGGGCTTTTAGCTCTTATAAAAGCTTTAGTGGCTTGTGGCAACATGAAAGGAGTCTCGGTGTGCCGAGGGGGTCCCAATTTCTCTCACCTATTTTTTGCAAATGATAGTCTCATATTTTGTAAAGCTTCCCTTGAAGAATGTGACGCACTTCAGAAGGTCCTACAAGTGTACGAGAAAGCTTTAGGTTAACAACTGAATAGAGCAAAAACCTCTCTCTTTTTTTAGCAGCAACACCCCTACCACTATCAAGGAAGAAATTAAAGGGAGATTTGGAGCACAAGTGATCAAACAGCATGAGAAGTACTTAGGCTTACCTTCCTTAGTGTGTAGGAACAAGCCTAGTTCATTTAACGACATAAAGGAAAAACTGGGTAAGAAGCTAGTAGGCTAGAAGGAGAAGATTTTATCCAAGGCGGGCAATGAAGTCTTGATTAAGGCAGTGGTACAAGCAATTCCCACCTACATAATGAGCTGTTTCAAAATTCTAGACTCCCTTTGTGACGACCTAACTAGCATGATAAGGAATTTCTAGTGGGGCCAAAAAGCAGATGAGAAGAAGATTGCTTGGCTAAGCTAGGAGAAAATGTGTGAACCAAAATCCAATGGAGGTATGGGTTTCAAGAAGCTGAAACAATTCAACTTGGCTCTCCTAGCTAAGCAAGGGTGGAGGTTGCAAACGGATCACACATCCTTGGTCTATAGGGTACCAAATATTTCCCTACATGTGAGTTCATTAAAGTGTTTATGGGAAACAACCCGTCGTATACATGGTGAAGCATCATGGCTACTCAATCCGTGGTTAGGGAAGGGATCAAATGGAGGGTTGGCAATGGTATAAATATCTGGATATAGGGTGACAAGTGGCTGCCTTTAGCCCCAACTCACAGAGTGGCTTCTCCTAGGTTATTTCTGCATTCAGATACACTAGTGGGGGAGCTCATAGACCATGAAAATATTAGATGGAAATCAGATGTCTTGGCTACCTTATTTCTTCCATATGAGGTTGACATTATAGATGGTTGGTTATTATTGATTATAATTTTAGTCTATCACTAAAATTACTCTTTTGTCCTCACCAATAATAACCTGTAACAACTTACCACTTAAAATTTGTTATGAAAATGTTCTGAACATAGCATTTCTCTTTCTTTTTAGTCGAGTTAGGTTGGTTTTCAAAACTTTTCAATTTAACAAAGTTGGATTGGATTAAAATTAACTTTTGTTTTTTTTTTTTTTTTTTTTTTTTTGAAAATTGGGTTAAAAATAACTAAAACTATCCTAATTTTAAACCAAGTTAATTATTAGTCCAATTATGTGCTCACTTACAATTGGTTAACTCAAACACCATACCATACAAAGTAAAACATTATAAAGACGAGTTATGGTGATACATGTAAAATTAATGGAATAATTTGTCTCACAAAAAAATCACTGGGAGGGTTTAACCTATCAACCCTAAGGTAACAAAATTCACTAGAATAGAATAGAAGTTTTATTATAGACTTAACTTTAAATTTACAACTACCTCATCATGTAATACTTACTAACATGACCCCATGTAGTAATTCACAAACCCTTCTATTCTAGACATTGTTGGTTGAATGTAAACTGGATTGTAACAACTCCACTTCAATCATTCAAAACTTGAATTGGATTCGTCGTTGATGCGTTAAGAGAATCTCGGAAGATCTTCAATGCTTGTGTACAAAACAAGAAACACTAGATCAAACAATTGAAAAAGACTAAACAAGAAATTAAATCTACAGGGAATCTTAATGGGTCGAGTTGTAATCGAGATTCTTGAAACTTTGGGTCTTTTGTGCTTGAATCTTGGCCTATCTTGAACTTTAACTAGGCTTCAAACACACTCAAGACTAGGAATGGTAACCAAAAAAACAAAAACGTGAAAATAAGAAAACATAAGCACAACAGAAAACCAAAGTAATTTTAGCAAAGAATATATTATTTATCTGATTTTCAACTACAAACACAACTACACAAGTTCACAGTATAGAAATCCTAATTATTTTTGCAATGAGAGATAAAACAAAACCCAAAAAAAAAAAAAAAAAGAGTAACAATAAAGGATTAAAAAAAAAAAAAAAACCCAAGTCAGTGAGTCACAATGTGTCAGTGACAGAGGGGAAGTGTGATATATATACCTAGGGGTACTTTGGGTTTTTAAAATTATATAATATTAATATATGTATACGGGTCGAGTATGGAGCAGGTTAGACTAATACCCGTAACAGCCTTGAACCCACTGCGGGTGAGATTTTTAAGACACACGCCACTTTATTTGTTTTACAGATCAGGTAAAACTTGCCCCATTAGGGTCAAGTCAGGTTGTGTACTTACGGGTCGAGCTATTTTTGCCATCCCTACTCAAAACACACCAAGATTCCTAATTTTGGTTACACAAGGTCACAGTTTTCCAACCTAGTCCTATGGATTCAATAACCTAAAAGAATCATAACCACAAAACTGAATCTTAAGGGATCTCAATGGGTTGAGTTGAAATTGAGTTGGAGTCAAGAGTACAAAAACTTTGGATATTTTGCACTTAAACCTTGGCTTGTCTTGAACTTGAACTTGGCTTCAAACCTACTTAAGACACACTAAGATCTCTAATTTTGGTTACAAAAAGTCACATTTTGCAAACCTAAACCTATGGACTCAACAACTTGAGAGAGATAGATATCGATCCAAGAAACTAAATCTGCATGAATCTCAATCGATCGAGATTTAGGCTCAATGGTTTGAGATTAGTGAATCTTAATGGGGTGAGTTGGAGTCGAGATTCCAGAAACTTTTTGTCTTTTGCACTTGAAACTTGGCCTTTTCTTGAATGTGGACTTGGCTTCAAACACACTCAAAGTACCCTAAGATTCCTAATTTTGGTTACACAGGTTCAATGGTTCAAGATTAGTGAATCTCGATGGGGTGATTTGGAGTCGAGATTCTAGATACTCTTCGTCATTTGCACTTGAAACTTGGCCTTTTCTTGAATGTGGACTTGGCTTCAAACACACTCAAAGTACCCTAAGATTCCTAATTTTGGTTACACAAGATCATGGTTTGCCAACCTAGTCCTGTGGACTCAACAACCTAAAATCAAACTTGTAAAGTTGTGATTTACAAATATGTTTTATGTTGGCCTTATTCAATGAAAAAAAGTATTGTAAGTGAATTAAATTATTTCCTTGTATTTTGTGGGATTTTATTGTATTGGGTTTAGTATCAAGTTGGTGAGGAATCGAGTATAAAATGAAGACTAGTGCAGTTTCGCAACTAGCTTGTAAGAAGTTCGTGAGAAAGGTTTTTGCAAAAAGGGCATGTGAGAAGCACATGTTGGAAACTGAAGAGTCAAGTTCCAAGTTGTACTTTGCGAGTACTTCACGAGACAGGCCATCTTGCGAGGTACCCGTGAAACTCTTTGCCTCGAGGTCTTTACGTGTGACTTTCTTACCCTTCACCCATACTATATATACCCTCATTACCCACAAAAATAAAGGAGTACTTTTCAAAAAGAAAACCCTAGCAAATACACTTGAGAGTTAGAGATTATTATACCCTCAATCATCTACACATTTCCTTGTGGTTTTCCTCAAACTTCTACCTCTCCATCTCTAAATCCTTGAGAGGTTGTTAGCCCAAACACTTACCGTATGGATTTTGAGTATTAAGTGAGAATTTAGTGCTGCTAGGAAGTATTGGAAGGAGCCATTCATTGGCGGATGCAATCGGGCTGAATTGCGGGATTCAGAAAGCTAAAGAAGACAAGACTCCGAGAAGTCTGTTGGTAGCAAGAGCTTAGCGGGCTCAAGTAGATAAGGCTTAGAGGGTCTTTTGTTATTTGTGTACTCCAACTTTACTCTCTAGTGGATCAATTTCGACTTGGAGGGTCGCGAGAGGTTTTTCGTCGAGTTTTTCGGTTTCCTCTTCGATAACACATGTTGGTCTTATCTTGTGTTTGCATCTCTATTCCCTACTCTTTAAGCTTTCAGTTTGGTGTTGCTGGGAAGCATTGGAAGGAGCCATTCATTGGCGGATGTAATCCGGCTGAATTGTGAGATCCGGAAAGCTAGAGACGACAAGACTTCAAGAAGTCCGTTGGTAGCAGGAGCTTGGAGGGCTCAAGTACATGGGATAGACTAGGCTTGGAGGGTCTTTTGTTATTCATATACTCCAACTTTATTCTCTAGTGGATCAATTTCGACTTAGAGGGCCGCGGAGAGGTTTTTCGCCGAGTTCTTCGGTTTCCTCTTCGATAACACATCTCGGTGTTATGTTGTGTTTGCATCTCTCTTCCTTACTCTTTAAGCTTTTATTTTATTTTTAATGATGGATGAATATGGCTTAGGGTAGTACTATCGGTTCATTGCATTTATTTACTCTTATTCCGTACTTAATTTAAGTTAGAGTAAAAGCAATCTAGCCGTAATTTTTAATTGGAGGTCTGAACAAGCTCTTGTGTTTTAGCACAAATCTAAGCTTTCAATTGGTATCAAAGCGGATGCACTTTTCAGATTTTAATATCCTTGTGTGATCTAAGACCCTATGTGAGATGGATAGGCCTCAATCCTTTAATGCGCCTCTTTACTTTGATGGCAATAACTATGCTTTTTGGAAAGTACGTATGTGTGCTTTTCTTTATGCCATTGATGAGACGGTGTGGGATTCTGATGAAAATGGTCAGCCAAATCCGAATGGGATAAGGCTTCTTTTGCTTTGGTAAACGCCAATAGCAAAGCTATTAATGCTATTTTCTGTGGTGTTTCTACTAATGAGTTTCACAGGATTTCGCATGTGAAAACCGCCAAAGAGGCGTGGACCATTCTTGAGACAACCTACAAAGGTAACAAGAAGGTTAAGGATACCAAGTTTCAAATGCTCACTACTCGATTTGAGGAAGTGAAGATGAGTGACAATGAGTCATTGATTCCTTTAATAGGAGACTCAACGAGATTGTGATTGCTAAACTCAATCTTGAAAAGAAGATTAAACATGCCAAAGTGGTGAGGAAAGTCTTGAGATCCTTCCCTAGAGTTTTCGGGCTAAGGTAACCGCCATTGAGGAGAGTAAGGATTTGGATGAGATCAAGATTCAAGAACTTGTTGGCTCTCTTCAAACCTATGAGCTCGAACTACCCTCCCACAAGTCAAGCAAATCACTAGCTCTTAAAACCATAAATGAGAGAACCGGTGATTCATTCGATGAAGATGATGTTGAAAAGGAGGTGGCATTTCTAGCAAAGAACTTCCGAAAATTTCTTTAAATGAAGAATAATGGGAAGTCGTTTGGAAAAGGGAGATTCTCATCATCCAAAAATGATAAAAGAGAATTCAAGAAGAAGGATGGGAAAGAATCATCATCAACCCAAGGAATTGTGTGCTATGAATGTAATAGGCATGGGCATCTAAAGAAAGAATGTCCAACCTACTTGAGAGGAAAGGGCAAAGTGTTTAAAACTACCCTTAATGATTCAGAGAGCTTAAATTCTAATGCGGAAGGAGAATGTGACAGTGATGGAAACTATTCACCTTTCATGGCGATTACTGTGGTTGATTCTAGAGATGAATTGAGCGAGTTGGTTGATGATTTTGGTGTACATTCTGAAGGTGAATAAGTTGAAGTTTCGGATGATGAGGATGTGTACCTCAATGAAGGTGAAAAGAATCTTCAAGAAGTGTACGATGCATTGCTTGAAGATTGTGGCAAATATGCCAAAGTTGCGAAGAGTGTTGTTAAAAAGATGAAGAAAATTGAAGAAGAGCACAAATCCACTCTTGTGCAACTTAAGGAAGCTAAATGTGAAGTTGAAGAGCTAAAGGAAGAGTTGTTGAACACCTACTCTAAAATTAAGTTCCTTAAACTTGTAATAATTTAAGTAAATGTCAAAGTGGAGCGCATTTCCACCAAAAAGCTTGACAGTGCACTCTCTTCTCAAAAACTTTTAAATGACAAGACTGGTTTAGGCTATACCGACAAAGGAAGCTCAAGCAACGAACCCAAGAAGGAAGTGAAGTTCATGTTGGCCAAAAAATGTAGAGAAGCCCAAGGTAGAAAAGCCCAAGATTGAGATCCCTACTGTTGTAAAAAGAACCATTGGTCCAAAACTAAAGGAAAAAGGAAAGTCATTACCCAAAAGTCAAAGGGGACCTTAAGTGAAGCATTTATGTCATCATTATGGCGTGTGAGGGCACACAAGATCAAATTGCTTTAAGTTTCAAGCTCTTAAGAGGGCTAACTCTCTATGTGGTCAAGATAACTCAAGAACATTTCATTGGAGATGTTATGGAGATGTTAAAGAACATTTCATCATGCCTAGCTAATTTCACCCCAAGGTTTGAGAGTAATGTCAGTTGTACCCCTCCTTTTAAGGATCTCACCCAAAACACTTGTACAATGTGGGTGAAGAAGGGTACTTATGCATGATCACTCACTATGTCCATGCATTAATACTTCTCATGTATTAGGGTCATAGTTTCATGCATCATGACATATGCAATCTTCTTGTGTCATTGCTTCCGTTCTAGTATGTTTCTTGTATAGGTCTTTGTTTGTTTACTTTGTTTTTGTTGATCTTACTTTTATGCCTTGTTTTTTAGTGTGTTGAAAAATTCAAAAACCCATAAAAAGTGAAAAATCTCAAATAAAGTTTGATCGCTTGTATTGTGTATATCACATGTTAAGTTTGGCCCAGTACCTCCGTACTAATGGCGTAGTGCATTTACAAGCTTAGCTTTTTATGTATACACATTTTTTAAGTGTGAGCGAAATCTAAAAATCTATGTTTGATTGTTGTAAATAGATCTTGAAGCTTGTCATGAATGATTAGTCAATAGTCTTGTTTGATCTTGATATATGCGTAGACTTGTGCCTATATATCTCCTAACATTTATTTTTATGTCAAAAGCTCTACAAACGTTAATCTCTAAAAGAGAAAGAGCTAAAAAAGTTTTCTTCGAAAACTAGTTTGACTAGAAAAATGTGAAGCAAATATGTTTTCAAATGTATGATGCCAAAGCCAAAGGCTTATTCGTCAAAGAAATATAAAAAATTTCATGGCATCGCTTCTCAAAAATTGAGTTGTGTAGAACAAAAAGTATGAAAAATGGAAGCCAAATGAAAAGCTTTCAATCAAATGTAAACACTTTGGTGGGGGGTCATATTTGTTCATTTCTACTAGTGAGATAGGTCACTTGACTTCGTGCTAGTTGTGTATGACTTGATTGAATTGATCATTGAAGCTTCATACTAGACTATGGACTAGTTCATACTTGATTCACACACACAACACACAAGTCTAATGTTCAATGAATGCTTATTTCATTTGTGTGATTGTACGTGTTCAAATGTGATATGTGTATACTCAATTGCTTGATGATCAAACCCAAAAATATTTTTGAGTATTTTATATGTTTTGAAAGTGTTTTTGTATAGCATTTTTGTGTTTTAAGAGTTTTTCCAAAAAGCCAAATCTGTTTTGTTAAAAAACTCCATCAAAGGCATTTTCACAAGTAAGTCGTGAGTAAGACATCTCGCAGCCTATCCATGAAAATGAGGAAGCTAATTTTTATTTCTTCCAAAATTTTACACAGAGAGTTTTGTGACTCTCTCGCAACTCTTTCGCAAGATATAACTTCTTGCGAAACTAGCCCTATGCATTTGAGGCATTTCGCAAGTCATTCGCGAGTACTTCGTGAGTACCTTACCTGCAAAATGAGCGGATTTTTCAGTTTTAAAGGCCAAACAGTGACAGTTTTTCTTTTTGCCTCCTTCGTGCCTCTCTCAACCCAAAACTCCATTTTCTCCAAAACCTCAACCAAACTCAAGGGATTTCAACTCTAAGACTCATCTAAGGTATGTTTTAACACTTTTTCATCATTGATTCCTTAGATTAAGCCTTAGATTCTAGGATTTCTAGGGTTGGGATATTTTGAAAGGGGTTGGGAAAATTTCACTTTCTTGTCAAAATGTTTTGATTTTTCTTGATTGGGCTGTGTCCCATTGTGTTTGTTTGTGTTTGTGTTGGCCCCAAGTGGCATTTTAACATGTATTTAGGCAAGATTTTCATTTGTTCATGCATTGTTTCATATACAAGTGTCATGAGTGCACTCTAAGTGTTCAATAAAATGCCTATATGATTTTTTTTCATTGTTTGGGACTCCATTGAGTACAAATTTTTGGGGATTACCATGTTTATGCATGTTTAACATGTTTTGATCATTGGTTGTGTGTTTTACACACTTTGCCCCATGAGTGCTTTGTCATGCATTACTCATGCATCTCACATGCACACCACAAGCACACTTGATGCACACACTATATCACTTGACATGTTTTGCACTTCACTCATGCTATGAGAGTCTTGCAAGACCTTTAGCACTTAAAACATGATCTTGTGACTATGTTTTCTTGTCTATTTCAAATTTAGGACTATTTGTTCGTTTTCATGGACTAACTTGTATCTAATCAAGTTTGCTACCATGTTTGTGTTTGTCTTGTTTGTTTGTGTGTTATTTTGCAGATGTTGTAAGGTTGAATTTAATCAACCATTCTGTTGGCTTTATTCTGTGCCAATTTGCTTATAATTCAGCATTTAGAAACCCTGTATTTAGGTGGGAATCATGTAAGGATAGTGTGTGAGAGAGTGTGAAGAAAAAGCTCAAGAGTGTGCACTCAACAGGGCCTCGTGATGGGATCTCGCGGCTGGCAAGTTGCCAAAGTAGGCACACGTGTGAAGCATGTAGAGGAGTTGAAGAGTCACACTAGTTGGAGCATTACAGGATAAAACTTCCAGTCTGGCCATTCTGTTAGCTCGTGACTCAGACTCACGACTCAATCAAGTCATGAGGCCAAGTCGCGAGGCCAAGTCGCCAGACCACTTTGTTTGGGAAAAACTGACCTTTCGCATTCCAAACACATACCAGTATAAATACCCCTTATACCCACGTATTGTAGAGAGCTTCCAGAGAGAATTTTGAGAGAGAAACCCTAGAGAAAAACAAGATTGACTCATCCACAATCTTCATCCTTGTTTCTCCAAATTCCTCTACTCTCACCCTCTCCATTGATACATCCTTGAGAGGTACATTAGCCAAATCCTTATCTCACCATACCCATATCTGTGAGAAGGTTATTTGGTGCTTGGAAAGCAGTTAGGAAGGGACCAATTGATATTGGTTGATGCTATGGGTTATAGCGGAATCCGGTAAGCTAGAGAAGACAAAGGTTCGACGTAATCTCGTTGAAGCAAGAAGCTTGGAGGGCTTAGGTACACTGGGTAGATTAAGCTTGGAGGGTCTTTTGTTGTTCATGTATCCCAACTTGATTCTCTAGTGGATTATTGACCGCTTGGAGGGCGGCGGAAAGGTTTTACGCCGAGGACTTCGATTTCCTCTTTGATAACACATCGCTATGTTGTTTTTGTGTTTGCATCTCTCTTCCCTTAATCTTTGCCATTTAATTTCTACTATGGTTGTGATTTTATTTGGTTTAGATTGTACTATCAATTTTGTTTTAGCTTATTTTCATATTCCGCACATACATTGTTTGATAATAGGCTTGAATTGGTAATTTGTAATTTGGGGGTCTAAACGTTCATAGGTGTTTTTCACACATATTGAACATTCAATTGGTATCAGAACAGGTGCACTAGCTGTGATTTAATTACCTTAGTGCGATCATGGACACCATTTGAGATGGACCGGTCTCAATCTTTAAATGGTCCACCATATATTGATGGTAGCAACTATGCCTTTTGGAAAGTCCGGATGAGGGCATTCTTGTGTTCTATTGATGATATTGTGTGGGATGCAGTAGATGTAGGATGGACTAGGTCGAAGGCTGCTAAATCCACTTGGGATAAGGCAGCACTTGCGGCAGCTAATGCTAACAGTAAAGCTTTGAATGCAATTTTCTGTGGTGTTTCTCCAGATGAGTTTCACAGGATTTCTCACATAACAGTTGCCAAGGAGGCATGGGAGATATTGGAGACCACCTATGAAGGCACGAAGAAGGTGAAGGATACTAAGTTGCAGATACTAACCACTCGATTTGAAGAGCTGAAAATGAGTGAAGACGAGTCATTCGACTCATTTTACAGCAAGCTGAATGAGGTGGTTGTTGGCAAGTTCAACTTGGGTGAGAAGACAGAGGACTCAAAGATAGTGAGGAAAATCCTTCGATCATTGCCGGAGAGCTTTCGTGCAAAAGTTACAGCAATTGAAGAGAGTAAGGACCTTGATAATATCAAAGTTCAAGAACTAATTGGCTCACTTCAAACTTATGAGATGTCATTGCCATCACAAAGGAAGAGCAAATCCCTTGCTCTTAAGACGGTCAATGAGAGGGTAGAAGTTCACGACTCATCGGATGAGGATGTTTTCAATAAAGATGTGGCATATCTTGTGAAGAATTTTTCGAAAGTTCTTGAAGTTCAAGAAAAATGGAAAGTTTGCTGAGAAGGGAAAATTCCCAAATTTCGGAAAGGAGAAAAAGGATTTCAAGAGGAAAGATGGGAAGGACTCTCAATCCTCTTAGGGAATTACATGTTTCGAGTGCAACGGACATGAACATTTCAAGAAAGAGTGTCCCGATTATTTGAAAGCGAAGGGCAAGGTGTATGCCACCACTCTTAGTGATTCCGACTCCTCTGATTCAGATTCAGATGAAAGCTGTGATGGAGAGGGAAACTTCTCTGCATTCATGACCATTGCTCTAGTAGATTCTTCGGATGATTTGGGTGCGCTAGTGAAAGAGCTTGGTGAGCACTCTGAATTGGAGTCAATTGGGATAGTTGAGGAATCTGATGATGAGGAAGAAGAAGAAACAGTGGGACTGCAAGAGACCTACAATTCCCTTCTTGAGAAGATTGGTGAATATGCAAAAGTGGCTAACGCAGCCATTAAAAAGATGAAGAGGGCAGAGCAAGATTATAGAAGTCTTCTAGTGCGATACAAGGAAACCAAATTTGAAATGGAGACGATGAACGGAGAGTTAACCGAAGCGTATACAAAGATAAAATTCCTTGAGCTTAAGGTGATTCAAGTGAATGCTAAAGTAGAGCAGGTTTCCTCCAAAAAGCTTGATGAAGTGCTTGCTCATTAAAAACCTTTCTCCAACAAAAGTGGATTGAGATACACCGAAGAGAGCAGTTCGAGTGTCAAAGTGTCCAATGATGTGATGTTTGTGAAAGCTAAGGAACCACTGGTAGAAACTTCAGTTGTTGAGAAAGTGAAATTGGAAAAGAAGCGGAATGTGACTGACCAATGGTTTTTGACTAAACCTCCTAACCAATCAGTGGTCAAACCTAAGGCTCAAGGGAAATCACTCCCAAAGTCACAAAGAGGTCCGAGAACTCAACATTTCTGCCATCACTGTGGAATTCAAGTACACACCAGATCGAATTGTCATAAGCTGTGGGCATTAAAGAATGGCAACTATCAGAGGCCACGTGGACAAAGAAAGGATAAAGGGAATCCCAAGCAAGTGAAAGGGGGAGAAGCTGAATCTAACATTGGAGATGTGATGAAGATGATTGATGCTTTCACCACCTGTTTGGCAAGCTTCTCCAGAAGGTTTAACAGCCATAACTCTCGTACCTAATCCTCTAGGGATATCACCCCATACGCACGTGCCATGTGGTTAAAGAGGGGTACTCATGCATAAGCATTACAACATGTCCATGCATTAATACTTCCTATGCTTTGTGACTTTGATTGGTTGTGTGCTTTTTGTTTTGTTCCAGCTTGTGTTGAAAAATTTGTGTTTGTTTGTTTGCAATTGTTTTAAATGTTTTTACATTTTTTTTTTTTTGGTCAATCTTTTCGTTCTTTTGTGTCAAAAATACAAAAACACATAAAAAGTAGAAAATCCAAAAAGTTTGATCAACATTATTGTGTTTTGTCACAAGCATGTTTTGAATTGTACCTTTGTACTAATGGCTTTGTGCATCTACGAGCGTAGCTTGTTCTTCATGCACTCATATCATTGTGGGAAAAATCTTGAAATCTATGTGACTGTTGTAAATAGATCTTCAAACTTGTCATGAATGATTAGTCAATGGTTTTGTTGATCTTGAAACTTGCATAGACTTGTGCCTATATATCTTCCCACTCTTTTATTTTTTTAAAGAGCACAACAAATGTAATTCTCAAAATGAAAATAGATAATGAGTTGCAAAAGCCTTCGCACATACTAGTATTTGACTAGGAAAAAGGGAAAGCAACTTTTGTGAAAAATGTATGATGCCCAAAAAGCCAAAGGCTTACTCATTAAATTGAAATGTCAAAAATTTCAGGCATCGATCTCAAAATGAGATGTAATGATTCAAAAAGATCAAATGATATGATGTATATGGAGCCAAATGAAAAGCTTCAATGTTATGTTATCAAGTTTTGTGGGAGGTCATATATGCATATTTCTATAATTGAGATAGGTCACTTTTCCTTGTGCTAATTGTGTATGTCTTAGTTGAATTGATCATTGAAGCTTCACATTAGACTAAGGACTATCTCATCTTTGGTACCCACACACATCACACATGTCTATGTTCAATGAATGCTTTATTCATTTGTGTGATTGATTAAATGTGTTTCACATACTCAATTTTTGTTGATCAAACACAAAAAGTTTTTTTGAGTGTTTTAATTGTTTTTGGAAAGTCTTTTTTTTTTTTTTTTTTTTTTTTTTGCAAAAATTTCAAAAACAGTGTTGCCCTGTTCTGGCGACTTGGTCGTGGGTCAATCTAGTCGAATGCCCCCAGTCGCGAGTTTACACAAAAGGTTTTCGCAACTCACTGGTGGGTCAAAGTCCCAGTCGCGAAAAAGACATAGAAATTTTTCAAAAATATGGATTTTTAGAGTTCTCACGACTTATTTTGGCGACTTGTTCGCGAGTGGAAGTTCCAGTCGTGAGGTCATACAAAAATTTTTTTGGCTCCCTTCGCGACTTCCTCGCGGGTGGACCTTCTAGTCGCGAAAAACATTTAGACAAATTTTTCAAAATTTTGTCTCTAAGGTGTTTGGCGACTTGTCCTAGTGACTTGTTCGCGACTTGGTTCAGTCGCGAAAAACGCATGTTTTGCGCTTTAAGGACAGTTTTTAAAACTTTTCAGTTTTCCCTTGAACATTTTGACTGTTCATTGTCCAGTTTGTTCTTCTCTCTCACACACTCACTGTGTTTCTTTATCAAAAACCTCTATTTTTCTTCATCATCTCAACTTCAATCTTCAAGAAAAGGTATGGGTTTTCTATCTTTCTCTAAGAATTTCATGTTTATTGACCTGATTTCTTGGATTTTGAGTTCTTGTTGAGATTTGATACATATGATGATTCGTATGTGGGTTAAGTTCATTTTGTTGAGTTTGATTGATTGGGTTTTGTTGATATGGATTGTATGATGCTTATTTCACATGTTCTCATGATTGAATTTTTTTTTTCTAAGGTGTGTTGTGCATACCATACCCATTGTAAAATGTCTTGTAGACATTTGCTTGATTTTTAGGGATTTTGTGATATACACTGTTTGGGAGATGTCTCTGGTATACACTGATTGGTATTTGCATCACTAGTTGAGAGTTTCTGTATTTTGCCTTAGGTTTTCATGGAATGTTTTGAGCTCACACTCACATTTTGATAATTTTAATAGTTTGTGATAAAACCCTATTGTGTTCTGTTATTATGTGTTCTCTCTTGTCTAGTTGATTCTGAAATGTGTTGTAGACTGAATCTTAGTTTTAACTCTTTGCCCTTTTTCAGTGCTACTAACTTGGTACTAATTTGTGGTGTTATGATATGCGTGCTCTGTTTTTGTGATCTTTGCTGCTATGGTTTTGCAGATGACTCCTACAAAGAAGAAGACCACTGCAAAGAAGGGTGACAAAAGGATGAAAATGGACAATACAAAGTTCAGGTCTACCAAACATTTTGAGAGATACACTCAGTTCTACTTGAAGGCACCCATCATCCAAGAAAGATTTGTGGATTTAGTTGATCTCAAGGACACCTTCATTTCCAGCTGTTTTCAGAACAGAGGTTGGGATAAGCTACTGAGTGATCTGCCAAGGGTACGTGAACCTCTGATTAGAGAATTCTATGCTAATGCTGTTTTAAGAGAGGATGAGATCAACTGTTGGATACGAGGACATGAATTCAACATAGATCTGGAAGATATTGATGAGGTGCTGGGTTTTTGAGAATTTGGACCATGATTTCACATGCTACAAGGATAGGATGCTCTTCATAGAAACTGTCCAATCTCATATTGGTGGAGTAAGAGAGGGGAGATGCCTCAACACTACTGCATTTCCGACTGATATGAGATGTCTTACTGTGATCATGATGTTCAACTTGTACCCAGTGAAGAAGATGACCACCATTAATAATGCTAGAAGCATTTTCCTTATGGAGCTCAAGGAGAAAATTTACAGTGATATAAGTGCTCATATCTTCTTCATTATTGCTGATGAGACAAGAACCACTTCAAGGGCAAAGCTGATTTTCCCTAGTCTACTTATGAGGCTTTTTAGAGCAAAGGGTGTGGAAATCCCTCAAGACATCAGTCTCATGTCTACTCTCTCAGCCATTAATACTCTAACCATTACAAGGATAAGAGTTTGTCTTCCTGGTGATGAAGAGAAGGGTGCTCAAAAAGAAGGTGAACCAATGGTTACTGAGACAGAAGCTGAAGGACAACCATCAAGTTCAAGAGGCCATGGCAAAAGGAGCAGAGCTTCATCATCCTCTGCAGTCCCTTCAGATGCATTCCAGATCATCCTTGAAAGGATTGATGGCCTCTGAGATGTCCAGAATGAGAAATTTGACAGGCTGGTTGCTATCTAAGAATAGATGAACCTACTTTTAGCAAAGTTTGACAGTTTTACCACCCAGCAATAGCCTTTTGGCCATTCTGGTCAAAAAGGGGGAGAATTTTGGAGAAGATAAAGGGGTAGCTCTTGAGGGGGAGCAAGCTAAAAACCTCTTTTAAACATTTTATTTTATGTTCACTATGGGTTCTGTTGTTACATTTTGGATAATTTTAATTATGGGATTGCTCTGTTTTTGTTAAACACTTTGGTTAAATACTTGGTTTAATACTTTGGTTTATATGTTTAAGTTTATATCAGTATGTTGTTTTTGTACCCATGCTTTGTAGCCTTGTACTTGTTGTTAAATGTTATGCATTTTCTTTAAGTACATCTCTCTTATGCTTTTGTTGGATTTTATATCCTTAATACAATTACCTTGTGTTGTTGTATTGGTTGAGTGTTGGACATACAAATGATGCTTTGCATTGAGCTTATTAGCTTGCATGTCCAGATGTTCATTCCTTATGCAAATGAGCATTGTGATCACTATTTGTAGTGATTGTTCATTTTTGGTCAAGCCATGCTTTATTGCTTTAGTCTATATTGCTTGATCACATTATGCTTGCTCCATATGCATTACAAGTTGTTAGCTTACAAGTTACTAGTTCTTATGGTTCAAGAGCTACACAGATTCTAGAGTTAGGTGTGAGTGAGTTATGTTCAACTGTTCCCAACTCACATGTTAAGTCTAGAGTTTGTTTTAGGGTTTTGTCATGGAATAGCCAAAGGGGGAGATTGTAAGGTTGAATTTAATCAACCATTCTGTTGGCTTTATTCCGTGCCAATTTGCTTGTAATTCAGCATTTAGAAACCCTGTATTTAGGTGGGAATCATGTAAGGGTAGTGTGTGAGAGAGTGTGAAGAAAAGCTCAAAAGTGTGCACTTAGCAAGGCCTCATGACTGGCAAGTCGCTAAAAGAGGCACATGTGTGAAGCATGTAAAGGAGCTAAAGAGTCATGCCAACTGGAGTACTATAGGACAAAACTTCAGTATGGCCAAGTCGCCAGACCACTCTGTTTGGGAAAAACTGACCTTTTGCATTCCAAACACACACCAGTATAAATACCCCTTATACCCACGTATTGTAGAGAGCTTCTAGAGAGAATTTTGAGAGAGAAACCCTAGAGAAAAACAAGATTGACTCATCCACAATCTTCATCCTTGTTTCTCCAAATTCCTCTACTCTCACCCTCTCCATTGTTACATCCTTGAGAGGTACATTAGCCAAATACTTATCTCACCATACGCACATTAGTGAGAATGTTATTTGGAGCTTGGGAAGCAGTTAGGAAGGGACCAATTGATATTGGTTGATGCTATGGGCTATAGCGGAATCCGGTAAGCTAGAGAAGACAAAGGTTCGGCATAACCTTGTTGGAGCAAGAAGCTTAGAGGGCTTAGGTACACTGGGTAGATTAGGGTTGGAGGGTCTTCTACTATTCATGTATCCCAACTTGATTCTCTAGTAGATTATTAACTGCTTGGAGGGTGGCGGAGAAGTTTTATGCCGAGGACTTCGATTTCCTCTTCGATAACACATCGCTGTGTTGTCTTTGTGTTTGCATCTCTCTTCCCTTAATATTTGCCATTTAATTTCTGCTGTGGTTGTGATTTTATTTGGTTTAGATTATTTTATCAATTCTGTTTTAGCTTTTTTTCATATTCAACACATACATTGTTTGATAATAAGCTTAAATTGGTAATTTGTAATTTGGGGGTCTAAATGGTCATAGGTGTTTTACAAACATTTTGAACATTCAGATGTCTCGTCGATCTTCACGTGGCAAGGAACCTATGATTGATCTCACATCATCTCCTGTGTCAAAGAGGACTCATCAATCAATGGGAGACTTTGACAACAACAGGTTCAAAACTCTTTTGGACTCTTAATCCTTCTTCAACACCTTCAAGGCCAAATCACCGCCCTCTCTTCTCAAGTTCAAGACATGATGCAGAGAAATCTGATTCAAAGTCTGACACATTTTAGGACCTTTGGCCATTTCGGCCAAAAATGGGGAGTAGTGTAGGCTTGAGGGGGAGTACATCTTGAGGGGGAGTAGTAACACTATTGGTTCATTTTGGTGGTTTTATCTTTTATTTTACGCTTTTATAGCTTTTGGATATTTATAGTACTTTATTTAAAGCTTTCAAGTACTTTAGTTTAAAACATAGTTTTCTTTAGTACTCTTTGTATCTTTGTTTTTATAGTCGTTTTATTGATGCTTAAAGTTATCTATTGCTTCTTGCCTTAGTTTTTTTAATGCATCATGTGTGTGTTGGACATGCATACATCCTTATGCTATTGTGCTTTATCGGTTGCATGTTCAAATGATCATTTGTTTTGCTATGTGATCATTGTAGTTACTTCATATGACTATTTTGTGTTTGATCAAGTTGCTCATATGTTTCACATCATGTTTACTTGATCGCATTTTACTTGTTACATTATACTTGTCCTTTTATTATTTGCTTTATCTTGAGGGTCTAATGTGTTTTGTGCAAGTGTTTCAAGATATAGGTATTTTGTTCTAAGTTCATCACATGTTTTAGATTTAGGTGTGAGTGAGTTTTGCCATTGTTCCCAAACTCACATTTAAGTCTAAATTCTGTTATAGGGTGTTTTGTCATGAAATAGCCAAAGGGGGAGATTGTAAAATTGTGATTTACAACTATGTTTTATATTGGCATTATTCCATGACAAAAAGTGTTGTAATTGCATTAAATTATTTCCTTGTATTTTGTGGGATTTTATTGTATTGGGTTTAGTATTAAGTTGATGAAGAATTGAGCATGAAATGAAGATCAGTGCAGTTTTGTGACTAGCTTGCAAGAAGTTCGTGAAAAAGGTTCCCGCAAAAAAGGCATGTGAGAATCACATGCTGGAAGCTGAAGAGTCAAGTTCCGGGCTGTATTTCGCGAGTACTTTGTGAGACAAGCCATCTTGCAAGGTACTTGTGAAACTCTCTGCTTGGAGGTTTTTAAGTGTGACTTTCTTACCCTTCACCCATACTATATATACCCTAATTACCCACAAACGTAAAGGAGTGCTTTTCAGAGAGAAAATCCTAGCAAATACACTTGAGAGTTAGAGATTGTTATACCCACAATCATTTACACATTTCCTTGTGGTTTTCCTCAAACTCCTACCTCTCCATCTCTAGATCCTTGAGAGGTTGTTAGCCCAAACACTTACCACACCCATTCTGAGTGTTAAGTGAGATTTTGGTGCTGTTGGGAAGCATTGGAAGGAGCCATTCATTGGCGGATGCAATCGGGCTGAATTGCGGGATCTAGAAAGTTAGAGAAGACAAGACTCCGAGAAGTCCGTTGGTAGTAGGAGCTTGGAGGGCTCAAGTACATGGGGTAGACTAGGCTTGGAGAGTCTTTTGTTATTCATGTACTCCAACTTTATTCTCTAGTGGATCGATTTCGACTTGGAGGGTCGCGGAGAGGTTTTTCACCGAGTTCTTTGGTTTCCTCTTCAATAACACATCTTGGTGTTATCTTGTGTTTGCATCTCTCTTCCCTACTCTTTAAGCTTTCATTTTATTGTTGATGATGGATGAATATGGCTTAGGGTAGTGTTATCGGTTCATTGCGCTTATTTACTCTTGTTCCGCACTTTGTTTAAGTTAGAGTAAAAGCAATCTAGCCGTAATTTTTAATTGGGGGTTTGAACAAGCTCTTGTGTTTTAGCACAAATCTGAGCTTTCAAAACCCAATCCAAACTGATCTATCCATAGTCCAAATGAAAAGATTTTCTATCTTTTTTTTTTTAATTAAAAAAAAAACCAATGAAATAATTATTGTCTTATCTCCCTCTGTCCTCATTTTCTAGATGATACTTGTCCAAAATTTTAATCATGTCATCTTGAGTGGCATATTAGTTTTTAAAATTTTAATTAAATTGATTAGTTTTATTCAATTTTACAATTAATTCCTCTTTTTCATGTTTTGCCCATTTAACACGTCTTGAGCCTTTCTTAGAAATTTTTTAAACTAAAAACATTGGCTACAAAGAGGTCCACACATCTATATATATATATATATATATATATATATATATATCATATCATATACTATATATAATAGCAGAAACTGAGAGAAAGTTGATCCATACAATTAAGGAGGTGCTGACACGTATAAATAAAAAAGCGATACATTATATTGTTTGACCATGCTAAAACACCGTTTAAAAGCCTCTTTATAAATAAAAAAAATTAACCGGATACAATACTATGCAGAGAGAGAGAGATGCGATGAGGCCCTAGGACACGAGAAAGAAACAGAAAGAGGCAAAACGGTAAATACTACATCGATTGGGCATAAGAAATCAAAAAGTTTCAAAACTAGATTTTGCAGACGCCGTCTCTCAAATTCCTTTCTTAGTTTCCGCTAAATCTAAGATTAGAATTCAGAGGCGTTTTTCATTCTATTTTTTTCCCGAAATAAGGAGGAAGGAAGATGAAGCGGCCTTCAACATAAGCACGAAAAAAACCTTTCCCAGGAACTCTTGATATCAGACCATTCTTTCTCGGTAATTTTCAACTAATCGCTTACCCTATTGTCTTCAATTATGTTTGCTGTCAATTTAGGGATTTCATTGAAATCAGGGAAACAACCTAGAAGTTCAAATTCAAACTGAATTGTTATTAGGAATTTTCTATTTCTGGGTTTTGTATCAAATTCTAACTGAATTGTTATTAGGAATTTTCAGTTTCTAGGTTTTGTTCCTTTGCTTTCATGAATTTCAGTTTCATATTTTGTTTTGTTTTGATTTTTTTTTTTTTTTTTTGGCTTGCTATCTGGGTCATTAGAGAAGAGGGAGAACCGTTTTGGTACAACCCAAAAAACCAACCCATAAAAAAAAAAAAAAATAGAGAGGGAGTTCGCAAGAGGGACAAAGACAGAGTTTGCAAGAGGGAGAACTGTTTTGGTACAACCCAAAAAAAAAAAAGGATAGAGAGGGGGATTTCACTGGCCGTATGCCTACCAAAGTAAAGTCTGATCTCCCACCACTATCAGACTCCTGTGACCCCACGGTAAAGTTTTTTCTTTTCTTTTTTTTTCATTATTAAAATTTATGGATTTGGTTATATACTTGGATTGATATCGATTTAGATGTTCGGGTTAAATTTGATTTCATTCTTTTCCTCACACATGTTCACCAAAAATTTACTTTTAACTTTTAAAAACCCACACCGGTTCAGTATGTAACCACTCTATCTGCCTTCTTATATATTGTTTCTTCTCTTCAATTTTCCCCTTTTTCTATTATGCTCTTTTTCCTCTGCGATAAGAAACCCAGCGATGCTTGAAGAGAAAGAACAGAGGCCTGCCTTCACTAGCCTGCCGCCACTGGTCAGCCAGTGAAACCACTACCGGTAAAACTGATTTCTTTCATTTTCCCCTTTCAGTTGTAGTGCTTTGGATTTTATTTCTTAATCTTCTTCTCCTTCTGAGTGAAAATTTGTTTGTGTAATTTGGGTAGCTCAATTTCTTTTTCCTTCCACCCTCGATGTTCATACAGTCACACTACCGTATTGCATTGTTAAAAAAAAGTAAAAACCCAATATTGCAACATTTGCCGTGTTTTTATTTCGGTATGGCAAGCTATTGAAGTTGGCTGGATTAAGCCGAAGGACTTGCCGGTGGATTGGGATGATGCAACAATCATAGCGGCAAATTTCAACAGTAGGGCTTTGAATGCTCTGTTTTGTGGGGTGACCAATGAGGAATTTCAGAAGATATCATCCACGGAAGTTGCGAAGGAAGCATGGACCATTCTTGAGACCACCTATGAAGGTACCAAGGCAATAAAGACTGTGAAGCTTCAAAGACTCACTAGCAGTTTTGAAGAAATAAGGATGGAAGAAGATGAGACCTTTGATGAGTTCTATGCCAAACTCAAGGATATTGTGAATTCTGCCTTCAATCTTGGAGAATGTATTGCAGAATCCAAAATTGTTAGGAAAATCCTTAGGTCCTTACCTGAAAGATTCCATGCCAAGATCACTGCCATTGAAGAAGCAAAGGACATTGATCAAATTCCTTTGATTGAGCTTGTAGGGAACCTTCAAACCTATAAGATGGGATTAGGCTCAATGGGAAAAGGTGGAAAGAGTAAAAACTTGGCTCTCAAGGGTATAGAGGAAGAGATTGAGGACTCTGAAGAAGAAGATGAAAGTGAAGATGAGGATGAGGATCTAACCTTCATAACTGATGAGATTATCAAGTTTCTTCAGTTTAGGAAAAAGGATAAGGATAAACCTCCTAGGAAACTTAAATCCTCAAGGAAGGGCAAGAATGAGAAACCCCTCATCCAATGCCACGAGTGCAAAGGTTTTGGTCATATGAGGATAGAGTGTCCAAACTACCTCATGAAGGAAAAGACCAAGGAGTCAAAAGATAAAGGGTTGGTTGCTACCTGGAGTGATACTAAGGATGACTCTTCTGATGAGTTTATGGATGAATGTCGTCACGTTATGGCCTTTGCTGCCACAACCGATAAGGTGATTGTGGAGAGTGCTAGTGACAGTGAGGATTCTTCTGATGATGAAGTACCTAAGAAGATGACCCTTCAAGAAGCCTATAATAAGCTATGCACTGAATTCATAAAATCTGAAAAGACTTCTCATCTTTGTAGAAAAGAGCTCAATGAGGTAAAAACTAAAAAAGCTGATCTATTAGTCAAACTAGATGAGACTACAAGGTTAGTTGAGACTCTTGTTGTGGAGAACGCCTCATTAGAAGAGAAGGTCAAGAATCTTAAGGTTGAACTTAGTCAAACTAGAACTCAAATAGAGAGGATGTCTAGTGCAAAGCTTGATGAGGTCTTGAGTGCTCAAAAGCCTAGTTCTAATAAGACTGGCTTAGGATATGCTGTTTCCTCCAGCCCCTCCTTGTCCACGGCTTCTGGATCAAGGACTATCTTTGTGCCACAATCTGAGAAATGTGATAAAGGAATGAAATCCAAAACTGATTTAGCTAATTCTAAATCCTTTGTTAAGCCTCATGTTTGTCATCATTGTGGTGTTGTTGGACACATTCGTCCTAATTGCTTTAAATTGTATCCTCAAAAGCAATTGTCCAAACGGTCACAGGTTTCCTCTCAAGGACCTACATCTTTCTTTGGAGAGTTATTAAAAGTTTTGAGCTTTTTAACTCAATTTCAGGAGAATTCTAATTCTTCTATGTCCTTTAGTAGACATACTAGGACACGTGTCTTTTCATCTTCATAGCCAAAGACTCATGCTGTGTGGGTGAGAAAGGAGCCTAAGACTTAATTGTCTTTTTTGTTTGTCCTCTGCTTTGATTCTTTCTATCTAAAGTAGGACTTTCTTTGCTTGATTTCTTATCTGTTTTTGGAATCATGCTTTCATGCATCTGCATATTTCTATCATGTTTTCATGCATATGCATTTTTCTTTCATGCATTCATGTTGTTTATCTGTTTTTGTTTGGTTGTTTAGTTTTTATTTTGTTTTGTTTTCAAAATAAAAATAAAAAGGAAAAATCAGAAAAATACAAAAACAGTGTGTGTTTTGTGTACTTTGGTACTTGTGTACCTTGGATGGCCATTGAAACAAAGTTTTCTAAACTTTGTATCTTTTGTAGCTTAGATGAGTATCTCTATGCACAACTAAGCAAGTGAGCTTTGTGGCTCTTGTTTGTGATGAGTAAGATTAAGTTATCTCTTGAACTTAACATTCGTATCACTCTTTTTGACGGGTAGGACTAAAAAATCCTAAGAGAAAGGTATAAATAACCATCTCACCACTGTTGTCCGCCAATCATAATAAGACACCTGTATGCTTCGGCATAGCAAAAGTGTAGTGTCAATGACATTTGTGTGCTTCGGTATAGCAAAATTGGAATGTCAATATCAATGGGTATTTCTTTTCTCTCTCTTATATACCCATGCATGATATGCTAAATAAAAGAAAATATGCAAAGAAAATAAAAAGCTAAAAGATCAAAAATGCTTTAAATATGATTGCAAGCGTGTATTCTAGGAGATGTGGGAGTTATAGGATGTACCTCGAAGGTGATAGTCCCCATCAAACAGTTATGATTGTGTGTGAGTTAAAGTGAATTTCTCATATCTCAAATCGTCATAACATGTATACACTTATGCAATCTTGCGATGTTTTTCACACACAACACACAATATTCTTTGCTACTCTTGATACATGTGCAGGTACAATGTGATTTGGCCATCACAAGGTTTTACATGTGCTAATGTATGCTCACTAAACTGTCTTGACTTATTTTTTGAAATAAAAATTGATTAGACTTGTTTAGTGTGTGTGTGTGTTTTGGGATCAATGTGCCTAACATTTTTTTCTTGTTGAGAGATTTGTTTCTCACATGTTTTGCATCCTTCTTTTATCTTGTCATCCATAGCATCTTGTTTCATTACATTCATGCATTTATATGGATTTCTTGTGCCCCCTTGATCATTATTGATCATCTTTATGTTTCTCGGGTAAAGCTTTCTAGCTTCTTGTACCCTTTGTCAATCATGACAAAAAGGGAGAGAAATTGTGGATATGTGGTTTCTTTTTAAGATTCTACATGTTAGGGGGAGAAATACATGTCTCTATAAGGGGCAGTTGTGTTTCATCTTGTTAGGGGGAGTGTTTACCTCTGTCTTCTTCACCCACCTTTACATGTGTTGTTTCTTTTCTATCTTCATACACATGTTTCTTATATTTGTATGCAATCTATTATTTCTGTTTCACACTAAGATGCCTTGATGAGTTTTGTTTAAAGTGTTTAAGAAATACAGGTTGTCAAAGTCTACTTGCCATAAACTCTCTTCTTGCAAAGTTTTTCAAGAGTTTGTGTTAGGATAGATTTTATTGTATTCAACAAGTGAATATGAGTTGAGTGATTTATGACTTCTCTCATATCTCATTTGTTGTGGTTTTGTCACGGATTGCCAAAGGGGGAGATTGTTAAGGACATATTTTGTGTGATTAGCTAATCCTTTGACAAAACACACTTTAATTGTATTTGGGTAGATCTAGAATGTGTTTAATACTTCAAGAAACATGTTGTTCAAGTCTAGTATTAAAGCCATGAAGATTAGACCAAAAAACAAGTGAAGAAAAGTTGTTCATTAAAGCTAGACAGATAGCTCGACACCTGGGAACAAATAGCTCAACAGTTGCTCAACACCTCTCGACAGCTGGCTATCTATTGAGCTCTTCAGTTGATTGTTATCGCAATCTCGACACCTTCTCGACAACTGGTGGATCAATCGAGAAAGCTCATGTCCCCTCGACAGCTTCTCGACACGTCCTCGACACCTAGCTATCTATCGAGGTTTAAATCTTGACGCCTCCTCGACACCTGCTATCTATCGAGGTTACAGAAATCATAATTTTCAGATCTGATTTTTGGGCTAGGCTTTTGTATTTGTGTAGGGTTTCTTTTCTCACAACCCTAGACCTATATAAGGCTTATTTTAGAGGCCGTCAAATAAGAGAATACAAGGAGAACATATGTAAAAAGGGACTGATACCTTATTCTCTCTAAAAGAAGCTACTGCGTCTTTGCGCCTTAGGGTTTTGTAACCAAATGCTTCTTGATCTTCATTGTTGATGAAGTGAAGAACTTTGCAGCCAGCATTCTTCTAGTTGATGATTGAAGTCACGTACTGGGATCCGCGCAATTGGTTAGTCACGTACTGGGATTCGTGCGTCATCATCAAAGGGTAGCGTTCATATATTGAAGAGTTCAGAGGTTCTGAAGCGGTAGAAGGTTTCTGCTGTGAGTTCATCTATGGGGATTGTAGAGTCTAGGGACAAATGTTTTATACTAGATCTGAAACTTCTCTTTACTATAGTGGATTGCTTTTCGGGAAGGTTTCCCCCCAGGTTTTTACTGTGAAACTGGTTGGTTTCATTGGTTTTTCTAGGTTATCATATCTTATTTTATTTATTTTTTCCGCTGCATGATTTTGACGTGATATTGATATTTGTTTGTATTAACAAGTTTTATTCATAATAAATCTAATTAACAACTTGAGTTTAAAACTTGTTAATTCTATCAACCGGGGTCTAAATTTCCTAACAATTACAATGTCAACTAGCCACAAAAGAATAAAAGACTGGATAATTATAATTATTTAACATTATAATTATATAGCAGTGTTAGACTCAAACCCTAAAAATTTCATGAGCTATTGGGCCTTCTTTAAAATTTTGCAGAATTGCAGTTCGATTGGTCGAAGGGTTTCTCTCGATCGGTTGAGCTCTTCAGTTTTTGAATTCATTTTTTTGCAACTTGTATATTCTTGAATCTTGACTTGTATCAAATTGAGAAGTGTCTAAACTTTTTTTTTTTCTGGTTAAAAGCAATGTCTAAACCACTTTAAAGAAACTAAGATCTTATGCTAGACTAGTTTTTGTTCTCAGTTTGCTAACATACAACAAATTTAGAACCTAAACATTTAAGACTAATTATTTAAAACATAATAATCTCCCCCTTTGGCAATACTTCATTCATTTCCTCATATGCAATACCAAATATATGTGCCTTTCATAATTAAGCATATATTTACTAAGGTTACAATACAACACTTTTTAGAAAGGTATAATTTCCACAACAATTTTCCAAAATGTGTTTAACACAAAAACAACATTTTATAAGATATGCTTATTTTTCAAAGAACCATTAAAAAGTCACTTAACATGCAATCCACAAAAAACCTAGTTTCCGAAGCTCCAAAAATATTTGACCCTTTACAAAAAATAAAAAATAAAAAAATAAATATAGGGCTGTGTCGTTACATGATCAATCAACTAACTTTCTAGGTGCGTCGTTATGGTTACTATATTTTGGGCAGACCTGAACTGCAACTTCTGGTTTGTTTTGGATTTTAATTGATGTGGTATCTAGTCTAGAAAAAGAAGAAAATCTGAGCAACCTTACTTGTAGAGGTCAGCAAAAGAAGATAGAGCTCTGATAAGGTAACCTATTAATCATTTGTGCCTTTTGTCATAGACTATCATGTTCTGTTATGGGACATAGTAACAAATAAATGCATCTATGCCTTTCTTCAGTAGATAGCAGTTTGATCTCCACAAGGAAGAGCAAGACGATGCAGATTTTCCCACCAGGACTAAGAACAGTTTTGAACGAATGGGAGATACAAGCTTTGGTTTTAGTTAGCCTTAGCCTACAAATCATCCTTTTTGTAATGGGAAGTAAGAGAAAGTATTGGACCAGTGACAAGCTCAGTGTCATTATGTGGATCGCATACCTGTCTGCAGACTGGTCTGCAACAGTCTCACTGAGTGTACTGTCCAACAATGCCGGAAACATTGGAGATAATAAAATAGACCCAAAGTTTGTGATAACGTCATTTTGGGCTCCATTTTTTCTGCTGCCCCTCGGTGGTCCAGACACCATTACTGTGTACTCCTTGGAAGACAATGAGTTGTGGCGGAGGCACTCTGTAACGCTAGCTATCCAGGTGGGAGTGGCTGTCTATGTCTTCCTCAGAGCCTGGACAAGAACTGCTCTGAATTTTCTGGTAATTCCAATGTTTTTTCCAGGGATAATCAAGATGTGGGAGAGAGTTTGGGTTCTGAGGTCTGCGAGCAGTGCAATTTTTTAAGAATCTATGCTTCCTCCTCCTGATCTGGGCCCTAATTATGCAAGATACACGGAAGAATACCGCTTAAAGAAAGAGGAAGGGTTCGACGTTAAAGCTGGTAAGTTTAGTGAAGCTCCGATTGTAGGGGATATCTCCTTGATAGCCCCAGAAAATGTCATGATTTCAGATGCTGCCACATTACAAGATGCCTACATGTTTTTTAAGACTTTCAAGCAACTATTTGAAGATCTTGTTAGGACATATGTGGTTCATATGTTAAGAACATATGTCATGATTTTATGTAATTGACTAATCCTTTGACAAAATGCACTTTACTTGTAATTGGATAGATCTAGAATGTGTTAAAATACTTCAAGAAACCATGTTTCAAGATCAAGTGTTGAAGCCTTCAAGTCTATCCAAGACAACAACCTGAAAGTGCAAATTCATTAAAGCTCGACAGCTGTCTCAACAGCTGCATCTATCGAGCTTAAGAAAGCTGTTCCAGCCTCGTGTGCTCGACACCTGCTCGACAGCTTCTCGACAGCTCTTATCTGTTGAGGTTTACAAAATCAGAATTTCTAATCTGATTTCTTGGGGTCCGTGAATGTGTCTTTGAGCCTTCTTTTCTCCTAACCTTGGACATATAAAAAGATTATTTTAAGGGCCGTCAAAGGGTTCACAAGTTGCACAAGTATTGAGCAAACTTTGTTTAAGCAAATTGTGACCAGAGACAAAGTTTTAACCTAGTTCATCTCTTCTAAAGAAGTTGCTGTGTATATGCATCTTTGGGTTTTGTGACCAAGAATCTTCTTGATCTTCATCGTGGATGAACTGAAGAACTTTGCAGCCAACAACTCTTTCTAGTTGGTGATTGAAGTCGCGTACTGGGATCCGTGCAATTGGTTAGTTACGTACTTGGGAGCCGAGCATAAAAAGGGGAAACTATCACTACATAACAAGTCCAATTGGGTATTGGGGTAAGGGTTCAACTGTAGGTTGGTAAGGTACTTAGGATTCCTTTACTTGTAACTGCTTGTTGTGATAATAGTGGAGTTTCGGGAGTGATGACCTGAAAATCACTCGGTGGGGTTTTTGCCGTCAGGTTTTCTCCATTCGTAAACAAATCACCATGTTATTTATTTTCCACTGCATAATTAGTTTATTGGTGATTTGTTTGTGTTACCACATGTTTGCATGTTAAATTGATTAATTAATAACTGGGCTAATTAATTAATTAATTTAATCACAAGGGGTTAATACGTTTTTGGTCTATCAAGTGGTATCAGAGCGGGTACACTCTGATTAGGTTTAATCTTTGCTATGTTGATCCATTGACCCCTGTTTGTCATGGATAGAGGACAGTCATTAATCATACCTCCTTTATTTGATGGCATTAACTATGCATACTGGAAAGTACACATGAGAGCTTTCTTGCGATCTTTAGATGGAAAGGTGTGGCAAGCTTTGAAGATTGGCTGGACCAAGCTAAAGGAAGCACCAGCCGATTGGGATGAAGCCAAGATCAAGGCGGCAAACTTCAACAACAAAGCATTGAATGCCTTATTCAGTGCAGTCACCAATGAGGAGTTTAAGAAGATATCCTCCACAGAAATTGCTAAGGAAGCATGGACCATCCTCCGGACAACCTATGAGGGTACAAAGGCTGTCAAGGATTCAAAGCTTCAAAGGCTTACTACAAGCTTTGAAGAAATAATGATAGAGGAGGATGAGTCGTTCGATGAGTTCTATGCCAAGCTCAAGGACATAGTGAACTCAGCCTTTAATCTTGGAGAAACCATTCCTGAACCTAAGATTGTAAGGAAGGTGCTCAGATCTCTACCCGAGAGATTCCATGCCAAGATTGCAGTGATAGAAGAATCGAAGGATATTGACAAGATTCCTTTGACAGAGCTGGTCGGTAATCTGCAGATCTATGAGCTAGGACTATCACGGATTGGCAAGTCGGGTAAAGGAAAGAGCATGGCCTTGAAGGTAAAGAGTAGTGACACAGATGAGTCTTCTGATGATGAAGATTCCAAGATGAAGTCCTACATTACAAGGCAGTTCAAGAAGTTTATGAAGAATGCCAATGGAAGGAACTTCGACAAGGACCGCAAACAATCCAGTTCTTCTCAATCTAAGGGCCAAGACAAAGGGAAAAAGGATGCTAAGGATGGCGGTCAGTACATTGTTCCTGTAAGACCAAAGTGTTTTGGTTGTCATGGATTTGGTCACATGAAGCAAGAATGCCCTACATATCTCAAGAGTATTGGGAAGAGTAAGGCACTTGCTGCAACCTTGAGTGACACTAAGCTTGAGGATGATTCCGACGATGAGGATGACAAAATCTTGAATGCCTTCACTGCCACAATTAATCCTACTGAAGGGATTGTTGAAGACGTGGAAGAAGAAGAAGAATGGGTGGATTCTAAGTGTGAGAAGATGGATGATCAAGATGATATCCATACAGCCTATGAGAAACTTTACAAGCTCTCTGAGAAGTATGAGAAACTGTATAGGCTGGCCACCAAGAAGCTCAGTCATGTGGAACTTGATCGTGGAGAGCTTTCCACAAAGTTTAATGAAGCTAATCAAACAATTGGTGCACTGAGGTTTGAGAACAATATCTTGGCTGAGAAGACCAAGAAGCTTGAAGCAGAGCTGTTTCAAGTCAGAACTCAATTGGAGAGGACTCTAAGTGCAAAGCTTAATGAGATGCTCAACATTCAGAAATTTTCTTCGGATCGAACAGGTTTAGGGTATGGCCTTTCTTCCTTTAATATTGCTTCTACTAGTGCTACTGTGTTTGTTCCTCTTGCTAATAATACTGAAATTGAGAACACTGATGTTAAAACTGAATTAGTTAGTGAAAACTTAGACAAAGGTAAATCTATCTTAGGAGCACCCCCTAAGCAGGATAAGAAAGATGTTAAGAACTCTAGGGCTAAGAAGGCTAACTCTCAAAAGCCCAAACAGAAGAAGTAGCATCTCTATCATCATTGTAGAGCTGCCAGTCATACTCGACCAAATTGCTATAAGTGGTTAGCCACTCAATAGAGCAACGACATGATCACATCTGGAAGCCAGAATCAGCTTCAATCCTCTCTTGCTTCTCTTGGTGACCTTCTCAAAGCCCTCATGTTCCTTTCGAACTTGAACGGTTTCAATTCTTTCCCCTCACCGCCAGTTCAAGGATTTAATCAAAGGAAAGGCTTTTCCAAGGTGTGGAAGAAAAATGACTCCTTCTATCTTCTTGCTTTTGTCTGTTGTTGCATTACTTGTGTTTTTTTTTTTTTTTTTTTTTTGAGTCAGTCTAGTTTAATGATTTGCTTTGTTTAACATGTTTTTGTTTGTTTGTTCTCAGTTTTTGCTTGTTTTGTTTTTGATATAAAATTAAAAAAAAAAACAAAAAAACAAAAAAAAAATGGGAAAATTGAATAATACAAAAACAGTGTGTGTTCTGTGTACCTTGGTACTTGTGTACCTTGGATGGCCATTGAAACAAAGTTTTCTAAATTTTGTATCTTTTGTAGCTTAGATGAGCATCTCTATGCACAACTAAGCAAGTGAGCTTTGTGGCTCTTGTTTGTGATTAGTAAGATTAAGTTATCTCTTGAACTTAACACTTGTATCACTCTTTTTGACGGGTAGGACTAGAAAATCCTAAGAGAAAGGCAAAAATAACCATCTCACCACTGTTGCCTGCCAATCATGAAAGACACCTGTATACTTTGGCATAGCAAAAGTGCAGTGTCAATAACATTTGTGTGCTTCGGCATAGCAAAATTGGAATGTCGAATATCATTGGGTATTTCTTTTCTCTCGCTTATATACCCATGCAAGATATGCTAAATAAAAGAAAAATATGCAAAGAAAATAAAAAGCAAAAAGATCAAAAATGCTTTTAAATATGATTGCAAGCGTGTATTCTAGGAGATGTGGGAGTTATAGGATGTAGCTCAAAGGTGATAGTCCCCATCAAATAGTTATGATTGTGTGTGAGTTAAAGTGATTTTCTCATATCTCAAATCGTCATAACATGTATACACTTATGCAATCTTGTGATGTTTTTCACACATAACACGTAATATTCTTTGCTACTCTTGATACATGTGCAGGTACAATGTGATTTGGCCATCACAAGGTTTTACATGTGCTAATGTTTGCTCACTAAATTGTCTTGACTTGTTTTTGAAATATAAAATTTGTTAGACTTGTTTAGTGTGTGTGTGTGTTTTGGGGATCCATGTGCTTAAAATTACTGTTGAGAGATGATTTTGAGAGCTTAATATGTTGATTGGATCATTGGTTGAGTTGCATGTCTGATTGCATTCATGTCTGTGTTTTTCTCTTCTCGAAAAACTATTTTTAAAAGCAAGCTCGACACCTCCTCGATACCTAGCTATCTGTCGAGCTTCTCAAGCTTTTTCTTATTGCAATCCCAACATCTCCTCGACACCTGGTGGATCGATCGAGAAATCTCCAACCTCCTCGATAGCTTCTCACACCTTGTCGATCTATCGAGCTTATGTCCTCAATCTGGTGTTTTATCCCTCGATACCTCCTCGACACCTTTAGCTGTCGACGTTCATTTTCTCGACACCTCCCTCGATAGCTATCTCGACATCTCTCGATATCTTCATCTATCGAGATTTACTGAACTCCTATATATTTGTTCAGCGCGATCCGATTCTCACTTTTCTCGATCTCTCTTTTGACAGATTCTCTCTTTTCTCTCCTAAACACTCTTTTCTCACTCAAAACCTTCAATCAACGTGATTTTCGACTCTGCCTTGCTCCAAATCACTTGGTATGCTCTCTTATCTATTCATTCTTCATGCATTTCATGATTTAAAACCTAGGTTTTGTGGTTTTTGAAAAATTTTGGGATTTTTCAAAATTGATGAGTGTTTATTGTAATGTTGGGATGGGTTTTAATTTACATGTGTTTAAAATCTCATGCATTGCATCAAATTAGCATTATAACAGTATTTTCATGCATTTAGATGTGTGCAATATGTTTGTGTGCTGATAGGATTGGATTGGGCTGAGACCATGATGTTTTTTTTTCTTTTGCATGTCGCATGCTCATGCATTTTCATGCATACGTACTCTTTTTTCAATATACTTGATATATTTTAAATGTTTTGAGACTTTTCTGATTGTCTCCTTCTCTCCCTTTCTCTCTTTGTTTACGTTAGTCATGTCTATGGCACCTAAACGTAAGTCTGCACCGTCTCGGAACCCTCTTCATTCTGGGGCATCATCTTCTTCTGATCCTACTCCTTCTAACATTCGGTTCCGTGATGAGGATGCCCGAAAGGAATACTCGGAGAACTTTTCTTGACGAGGTGTTCATTCGGAATACCGAGTCATTTTGGCGGACTTCGCCGACACTGACCTTCCCAATATCATTCACAGTCAAGGACGGAAGGCACTGTGTGACATCCTGGTCACTTGTCCTCTCGTGCTTATTCAGGAGTTTTACTCCAACATGCACGAGATTGATTCTTTAGTACCTCTCTTTCACACTCGCATTCGAGTACGCACTTTGCTGTCACACCGCAGCTTGTTGCGGATGTGCTTCAAGTTCCGAGGGTAGAGCATCCTGACTACCCCGGTTGTAAGCGTCTGAGGACTGTGTCCAAAGAGGAGATGATGTCTGCTTTCTGTGAGCGCCCATCTGTTTGGGGTGAGCGTCAGTTTACACCATGTCGGCCTTTTGCTAAAGGTCCTAGATTCATGAACATGGTGATGACTTTTGTTTTGCACCCACTCTCTCACTATAACTCTATCACAGAGCCTCATGCTCGATTTTTGCTTTCTTTGTTAGAGCACCTCACTATAGACTTTCTTTCACATTTTATTCTTTCCATCATAGGTATGTTTAGGGATACGACTACCCGTGATAAGCTAATTTTCCCTTCAGCTATCACGCAGATTCTATGCCATTTTTCTATTCATTTTCCCTCTTCTGATCACTTTTCTGTCATGTGTGCCATAGACGCCGCTACCGTAAAACGTAGTGAGGCTCAGTTTAGGTCATGACAGGAGTCAGCAGCTCCTCCCTCTGGTTCGACTCCATCTCATTCGGCACCCTCTTAATCTGCTCCCTCCTCTTCCATGGGCGATGTATCTCTTGGAGACATCATGGCGTAGTTGCAGCGCATGGATGCTCGCCTTGATACACTCTCTACGAAATTATATCAAGTGAACATTCGTGTCGGTCGTATTGCACGACGGCAGGCGGCTATGGGTTATGCTTCTGAGGCTACTCCTTCACCACCACGTCCAGTGGCTTCTGATTCTGATGCTAAGGATGATGATGATGATGATGCTTCGGATGATGATGATGGAGATGCTAGCTCTACTGATGAGATGTCTACTTGACACTCTACCCTTTGTCACTTGTGACAAAAAGGGGGAGTAATTTTGGGATATGAGAGTAGTCATCTTAGAGGGAGACTAAGTATAGGACATTTTGTTAGGGGGAGTGTTGATACTTGAAGAATGTAATGAGGATATGATGTATCTTTTCTTTTCTTTCTATTATAGATACCTTGTTCTTGTACAATGGGTCTTGTGATCATTTTTACATACATTGTACTTATCTTCCTTATATGTTGATGTATGTTTCTTTCACTTACCTTACATGTGTTGTTTATTTTCTCTCTTTATACACATGCTTTTTATACTTGTATGCAATTTATTATTTCTGTTTCACACAAAGATGCCTTCATGAGTTTTGTTTAAAGTGTTTCAGAAATACAGGTTGTCAAAGTCTACTTGCCATAAACTCTCTTCTTGCAAAGTTTTTCAAGAGTTTGTATTAGGATAGATTTTATTGTATTCAACAAGTGAATATGAGTTGAGTGATTTATGAATTCTCTCATATCTCATTTGTTTGTTGTGGTTTGTCACGGATTACCAAAGGGGGAGATTGTTAGAACATATGTCAGGATTTTATGTAATTGGCTAATCCTTTGACAAAACGCATTTTACTTGTAATTGGGTAGATCTAGGATGTGTTAAAATACTTCAAGAAACCATATTTCAAGATCAAGTATTGAAGCCTTTAAGTCTGTCCAAGAAAACAAGCTGAAAGTGCAAATTCATTAAAGCTCAACAGCTATCTCAACAGCTGCATCTATCGAGCTTAAGAAAGCTTTTCCAGCCCCGTGTGCTCGACACCTGCTCGACAGCTTCTTAACAACTCCTTCTCAACAGCTCCTATCAGCCTCGGTGGGGTTTTTGCCGTTAGGTTTTTCCTATTCGTAAACAAATCACCGTGTTATTTATTTTCCGTTATATAATTAGTTTATTGGTGATTTGTTTGTGCTATCACGCGTTTGCATGTTAAATTGATTAATTAATAACTTGACTAATTAATTAATTAATTTAATCACAAGGGTCAATACGTTTTTGACCTATCAAATCTGATCCTCAACATCCAAGATAAGGTGGACAGCCAATCATTCTTTTGGAAAGCATCTTGTGAAGAAGCTTTCAAGGTGATTGAGGTTGAGCTGGGTTTCATGTTCGACGTATTTTTCACCAGGGCCTTCATGGTTTATTCTCTAAAGGGTTGTCTTCTACGCCTCATCAATTTCTCTTCTACGGTGTCCGTTCTTGTGGCTTTCTTGATCATGGAGAAGCATGCCTTCAGAACAGCTGATATAATTACCACTTATGTATTGCTGGTTGGAGCGATCTTCTTAGAGATATATGCCGTGTTAATACTAGTTATCTCAGACTGGACAGTGCTGTTGTTGAGTAAGCACAAGAATTCCGTAGTGGATTTCTTGTACAATACCATTTCAAAAATTCAATTCTCTAAAAATAAGAGGTGGTCCAATACAGTGGGACAATTCAATCTAATGAGTTATTGTCTTAAAGAGAAGGCAGACAAGTTTAGTGTTATCCAGAAGTTCTTATGCAGGTATCAGCTGCCAGAAAAGTCCCGATACCAAGATTCAAAGGAGGTTTCTTTGGATTTGAAGAAATTGATATTTGAGCAGCTTCTAGAGAAATCAAAGAGTGCCAAAGATCTCAAGGCTTGCAAGAAATTATGTGCTTGTAGGGGTACACGAGTTCTTAGAAATGCAAAATGCGCTGATTGCAAGGAGAAAGAAGATCGTAAATCAAAGGAGGAGAGCGTTGAGGTAGAATTTGTTCCGGTTCATCAAAATGCAAAATGCCCTTATGAGATCAGCAAAGAAAATTATAGAACAATCGAAGAGAGCGTTGAGGTAGAATTTGACCAAAGCGTTATTCTCTGGCATATTGCAACAAACCTTTGTTATTATTCTGATTGGAACACATCCCCAAACTCTGTTAAAATTCCAAATTGTGAAGCCAGCACGTTGTTATCAGATTATATGTTATAGCTTCTAGTCTTGCGTCCATTTATGCTTCCCAATGGAATTGGACAAATCAGGTTCCAAGATACATGGGCCGAGGCGGTTGAATTTTTTCAAGAAAGAAAATCTATATGTGTTGGCAATCAAGATAAAATAATTTTACTTGAAGTGAGTACTGAAGTTCCTCCATCTAAAGTGAAAGGAGATAGAAGCAAGTCATTGCTGTTTGAAGGATGTCGGCTTGCTAAATCTTTGCAATGTTTGGAAAATGAAAAGAAATGGGAGTTGGTGAGTCATGTATGGGTGGAAATACTATGTTATGCTGCCAGTAAGTGTCGACGGAACCATCATGCTCAGCAGCTCACTCAAGGTGGAGAACTAATCACTCATGTCTGGTTTCTTATGGCGCATCTTGGTATAGCTGAGCAATTTCAAATTTCAAAGGGCCATGCAAGGGCTAAGTTGATCGTGCATTGAAATAGGTTGTATTGTATGGGAAGTTCTTTTAATTCCACGGTAAAGCATTTAAAGAATAGATTTTCGTGCATTTTGATATAGATCTGTCAAATATGATGTCCAATTAAAGTAAAATAGTTATTATAATCAGCAATATTTTTTGTTGTGATGCTTTTCCTTCCCTATGAAAGAGTCCTCGTCTTTTTTTTTTTTTTTTTTTTTTTTTTGGGGATAAAGAAATTAATATTTGTATGGAAAATCTAAAATTATGTGATATAGAATCACATAATTAAAAAACTATCTTATTACTAATTTGATTGTTTGGGTATAGTAAAGAACATCTCATTGTCATTTACAGCATCAACAGCTGTTTTGCACACCCCATACTACAGTAAACTTAAAGTCTTCGATTGTTCCTGTTTTGTTCTTCTTCAACTATATGAACGCACCAAAGTTTAGGGCTGCTAACAATTATGTTGTTTCCTTAGTTAGGGCTAAAGCATTTGAATTGGGTTTGCTGTTTGCAAAGGAAGTTAATATTTTGGACTTTGTTCTGGAGGGTGACTATTTGGTTATTGTTCAATCTTTGTGTGAGAATGCTTCGGCTCCATCTTCAGTGGCACCTGTGGTATATGGAATATTAGTTGCAAGTCTTGAGTTTCGCAATGTTTATTTCTCTCATGTTCGTCAGCAAGACAATAAGCCTGCTCATCTTTTAACAAAATATGCTTTAGGCATATATGACTATTTAACTTGGATTGAATAGAATCCTTATTATCTTGAACAAGCTTTTTTCCATGATGTATCTTGTACTTTAATTTAATGAAAGTTCTAGTTTGTTTATCATAAAAATAAAAATAAAATAAATAAATAAAAAGGGGGGGGGGGGGGGGGGGGGGGTTATAGATACTATTATCCTGTAGCCAAATAATTTGGATCAGCAACCATGTGGTATTCTAGGAAGACACGATGTTCAAGTTCAACTCCTTGCCTTGCATTGGAACGTGTTTCCACCACTTCTTATGTTGATCTACTTCTCGCCGTCTTTCTTGAGTTCACGTCTGTTGAATGCACCGTTAAGGGCATGTTTGGTTAGGGTATTTGAATAATAGTTTTCAACGTTTAAACACTGAAAACTGTGAGCCAAAAAAAAAAAAAAAATTGGTAATGGTGTTTTTACTGGAGTATTTGAGTTACGTTACTCATTTTAAGATGTTTTAGCACTGAATTTAGAGAATTCTTCTTACCATTTTTCAATTTTCAAACAACATTGCTCAATGACATTTTTTCTAAATATTTTAAAAATTGTAGGTCCCACTGATTAGATTGTGTTAGGACATATGTAGTTCACTCATTAAGAATATATGTCATTATTTTATATAATTAGCTAATCCTTTTGACAAAACGCACTCTACTTGTAATTGGGTAGTTCTAGGTGTTTTTAATACTTCAAGAAACAAAGTTTCAAGATCAAGTGTTGAAGTCATCAAGTCTGTCCAAGAAAAACAAGCTGATAGTGCAATTTCATTAAAGCTCGACAGCTGCATCTATCGAGCTTAAGAAAGCTGTTCAAGCCCATAAGCTCGACACCTGCTCAACAGCTTCTCGACACCTCCTATCTGTCGAGATTTAAAAAAATCAGAATTCTGATCTGATTTCTTGGGATCCGTGAATGTGTCTTTGTGCCTTCTTTTCTCCTAACTCTAGACATATAAAATGATTGTTTTTAGGGCCGTCAAACAGTACACAAGTTGCACAAGCATTGAGAAAACTCTGTTGGAGCAAATTGTGACCGGAGACGAAGTTCTTGCCCTAGTTCATCTCTTCTGAAGAAGTTGCTGTGTATTTGCACCTTTGGGTTTTGTGACCAAGCATCTTCTTGATCTTCATTGTGTAGGATGAACTGAAGAACTTTGTAGCCAACCTTTCTTTTAGTTGGTGTTTGAAGTCGCGTACTGGGATCTGCGCAAATTGGTTAGTCACATACTTAGGAGCCATGCAACAAAAAGGGAGAACTGTCACTACAGAACAAGTCCAATTGGGTATTGGGGTAAGGGTTCAACTGTAGGTTGGTAAGGTACTTGGGATTTCTTTACTTGTAACCGCTTGTTGTGATAATAGTGGAGTTTCGGGAGTGGTGACCTAAAAATCACCTAGTGAGGTTTTTGCCATAAGGGTTTTCCCCATTCGTAAACAAATCACCGTGTTATTTAATTTCCGCTACATATTTAGTTTATTGGTGATTTGTTTGTGCTTCCACGCATTTGCATGATTAATTAATTAATTAATAACTTGGCTAATTAATTAATTGGTTTAATCACAAAGGGTCATTCAGTTTGTGGCCTATCAGATTGCATGTCATCACTTTTAAAAAAACATGCACACATACCAAACACACAATTAGTGAGTTGCTCCCACGTTGAAAAGTCTTCTTCCTGTAAACAAGTTGTGGATAGTGTGGATCCTACATACACTATTCACTATTGCTACTGACCCTGTCGCTCCCATCGGTAAGAGCTCTTCCATGTCATATTCATGGTTTTCATTACTTTTCTGCACTTGCCACCGAGCATGATCCTCACACCATCTGTGGGCCTTCCTCTAACACCTTGTGACAACCAACTGACCAAGTACAAAAGAAGAGTTGGATGGCATTATTGATTGCTACAAGGCTTATCTGGTTGTCGTGGGATTCACTTAAAAGTATGGGATTGACTACGAGGACACATTTACCTTGCTTGCTTGCCTTTCCTATATCTAAGACTCATTGTGGTCTTTGCCTCTTGTAAGGTTGAATTTTATCAACCATATTGTTGGCTTTATTCCGTGCCAATTTGCTTGTATTTCAGCACTTTGAAACCCTATATTTAGGTGGGATTCATGTAAGGGTAGTGTATGAGAGAGTGTGAAGAAATGCTCAAGATTGTGCAAAGAAGCAGGAACTCACGGTTAAGACTCGCGACTAACTCGCGACTTGCAAGTCGCCAACTTCAGCACACGTGAGAAGCATGCGGGGAGGTGAAGGGTCACGCCAGCTGTCGCACTATAGGACAAAAGTCTCAGGCTAGCCAGGCTGTTAACTCGCGACTCAGACCAGTCGCGAGGCCAAGCCGCCAACTTGCCCTGTTTGGGAAAAATTGACTCTTCGCATTCCTTTCTCACCCAACTATATATAGACCCTTATACTCACGAAATGTAGAGAGCTTCTAAAGAGAAAATTGAGAGAGAAACCCTAGAGAAAAACAAGATTGCCTCATCCCCAATCTTCATTAAGAGACTCCTCAAATTCCTTTACTCTCTTCCCCTCTATTGATACATCATTGAGAGGTTCTTGACCAAATCCTTTTCTCACCACACCCACGTCTGTGAGAAGGTCTTTTGGTGCTAAGGGAAGCAGTTTGGAAGGGACCAATGGTTATTGGTTGATGCTATGGGCTATAGCGGAATCCGGTAAGTTAGAGAAGAAAAAGGTTCGGCGCAACCTCGTTGGAGTAAGAAGCTTGGAGGGCTTAGGTACCTGGGTAGATTAGGCTTGGAGGGTCTATTGTTGTTCATGTATCCCAACTACATTTTCTAGTGGATTATTGACCGCTTGGAGGGCGGCGGAGAGGTTTTACGCCGAGGGCTTCGGTTTCCTCTTCGATAACACATCGCGTGTTGTCCTTGTGTTTGCATCTCTCTTCCCTTTATCTTTGCCTTTTATTTTCTGTTGTGGATGTGATTATAATTGACTTAGATTGTTTATCAATTCTGTGTTTGGCTTATATTCATGTTCCGCACATTAATTGTTTGATAATAAGCTTGAATTGGTAATTTGTAATTGGGGGTCTAAACGTTCAAGAGTGTTTTACACACATATTGAACATTCACCTCTCATAACTAGCCATTATCTTAGATAGATGTGAAAAATGCCTTTTTTAATGGAGAGCTTGTAGATGTCTATATGCAACTACCTTTAGGATTTTTTTTCCCCCCATAAAGTGTGTTAACGATGACAGGTAATCTATCGACTTAAGCAAGTTCCACGAATTTGATTTTGTTAGGTTTTAAGGAATTAGGAACTAATGTATTAGAACTTCATTTTGTAATGTTGGCAAACCATGATCAAAACATTTTAGTCTTGTTTAGACTTGCTCAAAGTATATGTTTTTATGTAAAGTTGAAATCGAGTTGCTGTAGGATTTATTGTGTAAATCTGCCTGGCTCGATCGATCGAGAATTAGACTCGACCGATCGAAAGTCGTGTAGATTGATTTTTCTGCAGAATTTCCAACTCAGCCCAAGCTCGTTTGACGTGTAGGGTTTTATGTTTTGTGTGGTCGTGGTAGTAAGTTTCCTACTCAAGGTAGTAATAGGATGTTAGTGGTCTAAGTCGCTGTTGTGTAAACATCAATTCTTTCATAGTGGATTCAGTTTACCTTGAGGATAGCTAGGCTAAATCCTCCCCAGGCTTTTTACCAGTTTGGTTTTCCTGAGTCATCATATCTTTGTGTTCTTTATTTTTCGCACTTTACATTGAAATGATATATTTGTGTTAACCTAGATCTGACAATTTGACTAAGTAATAACTTGGCTAATTAACTAGGTTAATCTGGTTGTGTTTAAGGGGTCTAAAAATGTACAAGTGGTATCAGAGCAGGTTGCTCTCTTGTTGTAGATTTTTTGATCTCTGAGCTGATCCTTGACCCCGGTTGTCACAGAACACATACACTCTCTTGTTATTCCACCTCACTTTGATGAGAATAATTATGCTTATTAGAAAGTAAGGATGAAAGCATTCCTGAAATCAATTGATGAGAAAGTCTGGAACTCCGTTGAATACAGATGAGAGAAGCCCACTACTCCTGTGAGTGAGTGGCAAACTTCTCAAAAAGAAGCAGCTGCTTTCAATAGCAAAGCTATGAATGCTATCTTTAATGCTATTTCTATGGAGGAATTTAAGAGAATCTCTAATGTTGAGGTTGCTCACACTGCTTGGAATATCCTCCAAACTATGAATGAAGGCACTAAGGCAGTTAAAATTAATAAGTTGCAGCAATTAACAACTAGATTTGAAAGCATTAGGATGTCTGATGATGAATCTTTTGATGAATTCTATGCTAAGCTTAATGATATTGTTAATTCTGCATATAATTTAGGTGAAATCTATGATCAACCTAAAATTGTTAGGAAGATTCTTAGATCTTTGATTGAAGATTTTAGATCCAAAGTGACAACCATCACTGAAAGCAAGGATGTGGACTCCATCCCTATTGATGAACTTGTAGGATCTCTTCAATCCTATGAGTTGGACCTACCTAAGACTAGCAAATCCAAATCAATGACTCTTAAGTCTGTTGATGATATTGATGTGAGTGGATTTGATGATGAGCTTTCTGCTACAGAGATTGCTTACCTTGCCAAGAACTTTAGAAATTTTCTTAGGAACAATAACAGAAGAGAAAGAGGTAAGAACACTGCTAAACCTAGAAATTTTAGGAGGAATGATCCCACTAAGGTTAATAACACTGAAAAATCTAAAGAAAAAGTAGATCAACCTTTTAATAATTCTTTGGGTCAACAATGTTTTGGGTGTCAAGGGTATGGTCATGTTAAATCTAAATGTCCTACATTCTTGAGGTCTAAGGGTAAGGCTATGACTGTAACCTTTAGTGATGATGAAGTTTCTAATAGCAATGAGGATGGAAACTTCATTGCTTTCACTACTAGTACTGTAGTTGATGAAATTGTTGCTGTTGAAGAGAACCCTTCTGATGGGGAACTCTCTGAGGATGCAAATTTACAAGAAGCCTATAATAAACTTTGCAAAGTTGCTGCAAAGGATGCTATGAGTGTTAATTTAGGCTTAAAGAAAATTGCATCTCTTGAACTTGAAAAGAAAAATTTGCTTGTGAATCTGTTTGATGCTAATGAATTGTTGAATAATGTAAAGACTGAGAACATGCTTTTGATTGATAAAGTTAAGAATTTGAAACTTGAATTATCTGTTGCTAAAGAACAATCTAATAGGTTTGCAAGCTCCAAACTTGATCACATGCTAAGTGTTCAAAAGTCTCCCTCTGACAAAACTGGCTTAGGTTTTGTAGAAAGCATCTTTGTGCCTAAACCTCATTCTACAAATTTTGTTCCTTCTACTAAATCCCCTGTGAGTGAGGTTGTCAAACCCTTTGTGGGTGAGGCTGCTAAATTTGTAGAAGTTACACCTCCTACGAAGATTAGGGTTGATCTTCAAGAGTCTAAACCTAAGGCTCCTAATTCTCTTAAGGGCAAGTTGCAAGTTAAGCCTGCATGGGTTTGTCATTTTTGTGGAAAGTCTGGGCACATTCGTCCAAATTGTTTCAAGTTGCAAGCTGCTAAGCGAGCAAATAAGCCAAAAGTACATGTGCCTCAAGCACAAGATCCTATAGTACTTATTGGTGAATTGGTAAAGGCTCTAAACCTTTATTCCAATCCTAGAGTTGCTTAAAATTCTAATGTGAAGAATAACTCCAATGCTCGAGGTGCATCTAAAAAGTTTTGGATGCAAAAAGCTCGATCTAATTGAGTCTTTCTGACATGGTCCTTGTGCTTCATTGCTCTACTCTTTATGACCATTGTCCTTTGCTATTTTGTTTTCTTTGTTTTTCTAGGATTTGCATTGCATAACATTCATGCATTTCATTCTAGGATTTTTTTTTTAAAAAAAAAAAAAAGGAAGCAAAATGTGTTTTGCATTATTTTTCTTGGATTTGAAATCAAGGTTGGCCAATTTATCTTTACATAACATGTTTATGTACCTTGTTTAGCTTGGATGAGCTTATTTATTGTACTTGACTAGTTTGAGCTTTGTAGTGCATGTTGTGTGGGAAGATGTTTATAGTTTTTGATCACATGATCTTGATCTTGAAGTCACATGCTTTTGATTGTTGAACTTGAACTTATTGAGAAAGACATAAATAACCATCTCACCACTGTTTATTAACCAATCTTGAACACCTTAGTGCATATCGTAAGATTTTGTGCTCAAGAAAGTGTAGCACATGCACAAAAAGAACATAAGGTGTAGTCTTGGTTTAAATGCTAAAATTGGTGTGTACATTATTGGGTTTTAATAACTTCACAATTAAATAAAATTAGTGTGTACATTATCCTGGTTATTTTAATAAGTTTATAATCAAATAAAATTGGTGTGTATATTATGAGGCAAAATCAAGAAACTTACATGATTGCAAGCTTTTATTCTAGGAGATGTGAGAGTTATATGATGTAACTCTTTAGGTGATAGTCTCTCTCAAATTTATGTGATGAATTTTGTAGAAATTGTGATTGATTTTTATTTACATATCACCTCACATGTATCTCAAGCTTTTACTAGTTGCACACATTACACAAGTTACTCTTTGCTAAACTTTGTACATGTTATTGTGTGTGATTTTGGTTTGGCTAACCAAGTTTGAAAATTCCTTGAGTTTTATGTAAAACATGTTTGTTGTTTGAGAATTTACAGTGAATTGATTGAAAATCTTAATTTTGGGAAAACTGGGTCCAAAACAAGTGTTTTTGAAAAGCATTTCATTTCATACTCATGTATTTTATTTATAAAATTCAATGCTTTGAGGAGTTGTTGCAGAAAATTGCTCTGTTTTTCAAAAAATTGTGTTTTCTATATTTTCGATCGATCGAAGATGTTTTTCAACTGATCGAAAATGCAATTAAAATTTTGGTTAACTTCTGTCCGTTTTGATCAGTGCTCGATTGATGTTGGATCAATCGAAGCATTTCGACCGATCGAATCTAATTTTTTATCGATCGAAAGTCGTATAGAGAGTTTTTTAAAAACCTTTGTTTCACGTCTTCTATCACTTTCAAACTTTTTCAAAAACATTTTTCTCTTTCTATCCGATCGGTCAATGCTACCAATCAAGATTTTTGTCGTTTTCCTCCAATCTTTTTGCAAGGTTTTTCCCTCCCAAGGCCGGTAAGACCATTTTACCCTTCCTTTTTCATTTATTTTCAAGTTTCATGCATTTTTGTCATGCATATTTGGGAAATTTCGAACCTAAGGATTTTTTTGGATTTTTGATGATTCAAGCTTTTTCTTTTGAAATTGATCAATGAAGTTTTGTTGTGGGACAATATAAAACTGATCTTTGTGCATTAATTTGATCAATTTGATGATTTGGGAAAATGTTGAATTTCTAGGGCTTGAAACTACCCGAATTGGGGATTTTGTTCAATTGGGCTTAATTTGATGAAATTGGCTTGTTAGATTGATTCGGTTGATCATTATAATGTGTTATCTCTCTTGTGTACTGATTAATTTGGTCAATTTGTTGAATTTTTGAAAGTGGGTTTTCAAAATTTGGGGGGTTTTGGTATAAACTCTATGCTCAAGCCAATTTTGTGAATTTAAAGTTAAATTGAACTTATTCTCATTGCATTAGAGCATGCATCATGTGCTTAAATTGTTCATGCATCATATAGAATTGTTATTTCTTTATTTTTTTTGTGCTAACTTGAAGTCTTCCCTTGGTTTTTCAATTTTTTCTTGTCTCTATCTCTTTTATGTCTATCCTTTTAATCTTTAGCATCATGCCTAGGCAGACTAGAGCTAATAGGTCCGCTCCCTCACCCATTGCTCCTACCTTTGATAGTGGTAGATTTTTGAGTGAGAAACATCAGGAAACCTATGAGAAGCTTAACCTTAAGAGGAACATTTGGTCTGAGAGAAAGGTTCTTTTAGATGAGCTAGATGGTGAGATTAGGAGAAACTTTGACTGTTGGGGCTGGTTACCTCTGTTGAATGTTGATCATCCTCCTTCGGCTACCCTGATTAGAGAGTTCTACTCGAACCTCTTTGTCCACGCCTATGATTCCAACACTCTTGTGAGGAGTTGGATACGGGGTGTAGAGTACACCATTACTCCTTCAGTAGTGGCTGATGCTCTTGGGGTACCTGTGGTCCAACATCCTATCTACCCTTATGATGAGTCTCCTCCCCTAGACAACATCATGTTTTACATCACTGGGTCTTCAATCCAGTGGGGTTCTGATCCTCGGATCACTACTGTTGAGCTCACTGAGATTCACTATCTTTTCTTTCGGATTGCTTGTCATTCTTTGTGGCCTATCTCTCATCTGCAAACCATTCCTTTGGAGCGTTATGCATTTTTGTATGCCCTAGTTACTAATGCTCCTATGAGCTTTCCTCATCTTTTTATTCGTTCTTTGATTGAGGTGCATAGGAGTAGTTCTACTGCTCATGCTCTTTTCTTCCCCGTTTTTATTCATCGGATTCTTTTACATCTAGGTTTAGATGAGTTTCCTGCGTCTGAGCCTGTTCACATTATAACTCCTATAGGTGCCACCTTTCTTAGGCAGAGGGCTGCTCAGTTGAGAGCAAGCTCTAAACGCCCTAGGGTTGAGTCTTCTGGTGTCACACCTCCTCCTCCCTCTTCTACAGGTGATACTATGGCTGAGGAGTCTGTTGATCCTGCTGCTGCTGCTGCTATTCCTCCACCATCTACTTCAGATGATTCAGACATTCGTTATACGTTGGAGACTGTCATGACCGTTCAGGCAGCTCATGGTCAGCTTTTGGTGGACATGCTTGATGAGCTTCTTGCCTTGCAAGCAGATTTGGAGCACTTGAGATGGTCGCCTCTGCCGCCTCCTTTTGATGATGGATTCTGATTGCCCTTTGGCATTCCATCACAAAAAGGGGGAGTACATTTGTAGATGAGTTTTTGTAGTTAGGGGGAGATTTTTGTATTTTGGAGTTGTGGAGCTTTTAGATTGTATCTAGGTGCTTCATTATGTATTTATCATTTTTTGGCTCATGATGTATTTTGTTTGGGTTGTCCATGATAGGGGGAGATACATTGATTATATATGTTTCTTGTTTCACATTGTGTATTGATTTATATTTATGAATTTTTCATGATATATGTCTTTATTTTGTGTTATGTGAAATTAAGAAGTTATTTTTTTTACTTGTATTTTCCACACATGCGTTTATGCGTTTGTTAAGTGTTTCAGGAAATCTACAGGTTGATTCAATCGTGTTGCTGTCTACACTTGCAATTGATAGATAGTAGTTATGTTGGATTTGTTATGTTGGGCAATATTTTTGTAATGGGCTGTTTTTATGTAACTTTGAGCATTTTGTTAAGTTTGTGTTTTGTCACAGATTGTCAAATGGGGAGTTTGTTAGGTTCTAAGGAATTAGGAACTAATGTATTAGAACTTCATTTTGTAATGTTGGCAAACCATGATAAAACGATTTAGTCTTGTTTAGACTTGCTTAAAGTATATGTTTTTATGTAAAGTTGGAATCGAGTTGTTACAGGATTTACTGTGTAAATCTGCCTGGCTCGATTGATCGAGAATTAGACTCGACCGATCGAAAGTCGTACAGATTGATTTTTCTGCAGAATTTCCAACTCAGCCCAAGCTCGTTTGACGTGTAGGGTTTTATGTTTTGTCTTTAGTATAAAAGGAAAAACCCTAGCCACGTTTTGTGGTTGCTCTTTATGCTGTGTGTGTGAATTTTCTGTGAGATTTAGAGGTGTTTACCTTCACACATACTTAAGGTTTTCAAGATTCAAGATTCAAGATTATGTCAAGAACTTGGTGATCATTCAATTGCAAATTCAAGAGCTTAAAGATACAAAAGTGGGAGTGTTTGTACTTGTTGGGAATCCAAGAAAGAAGTAGTCCGTGGACTCGAAGCTATCATGGGGTCGTGGTAATAAGTTTCCTACTCGACGTAGCAATAGGATGTTAGTGGTCTAAATCGCTATTGTGTAAACTTTAATTCTTTCATAGTGGATTCAGTTTTATCTTGAGGATAACTAGGTTAAATCCTCCCCAGGTTTTTTACCGGTTTGGTTTTTCTGGGTTATCATATCTTTGTGTTCTTTATTTTCCGCACTTTACATTGATATGATATATTTGTGTTAACCTAGATCTGTTTAATTTGACTAAGTAATCACTTGGCTAATTAACTAGGTTAATCTGGTTGTGTTTTAAGGGGTTTAAAAACAAATAGATTTGCCAAGTTTAACTCTGCCATCTACCACCAAGTAAGAGATATGTGTTACATATCATAGTTACACATAATACCACCCCATCTTTATTCTACCATTTCTTTAATACAATATGACTACCAAGCTGTCTAGCCATTGTTTGCAATTATCATCTCAACTTGAAATAACCAAATAATGGCTCCTACTACTTTCCACACCCCCCCCCCCCCCTCCCGGTCCTCCTCCTCTCCACCCAAAAAAAAAAAAAAAAAAAAAACTAACATCCATACTCCTTGATAGGCCACAATCTGAATGACCCCTTGTGATTTAAACCAATTAATTAATTAGCCAAATTGTTAATTAATCAATTAATCATGCAAACGCGTGAAAGCACAAACAAATCACCAATAAACTAATTAAGCAGTGAAAAATAAATAACACGATGATTTGTTTACGAATGGGGAAAACCTTTGCAGCAAAAACCCCACCGGGTGATTTTCAGGTCACCACTCTCGAAACTCCACTATTATCAAATCAAGCGGTTACAAGTAAAGAAATCCCAAGTACCTTACCAACCTACAGTTGAACCCTTACCCCAATACCCAATTGGACTTGATCTGTAGTGACAGTTCCCACCTTTGATGCACGGCTCCCAAGTACATGACTAACCAATGCGCGGATCCCAGTACGTGACTTCAAACACCAACTTAGAAGGAGAGGTTGGCTGCAAAATTCTTCAGTTCATCCTACACGATGAAGATCAGGAAGATGCTTGGGCACAAAACCCTTTGGTGCAAATACACAGCAACTTCTTCAGAGAAGATGAACTAGGTCAAGAACTTCGTCTTTGATCACAAATTTTCTTGAACAGAGATTGCTCAATGCTTTTTTGCAATTTGTGTTTTATTTGACGGCTCTTAAAACAATCATTTTATATGTTTAGGGTTAGAAGAAAAGAAAGCCCAAAAGCATATTCACGGATCCCAAGGAAATCAGATCAGAAAAATCTAATTTTATAATTCTCGACAGATAGCAGGTGTTGAGGTAGCTATCGAGAAGGTGTCGAGATTTAATTTATTTGCACTTCAGCTTGTTTTTACTTGGACAGACTTGATGACTTTAACACTTGATCTTGAAACCTTGTTTCTTAAAGTATTAAGAACACCTAGAACTACCCAATTACAAGTAGAGTGCGTTTTGTCAAAAGGATTAGCCAATTTACATAAATAAGTGACATATGTTCTTAACAAGTGAACACACATATGTCCTAACAATCTCCCCTTTTGGCAATCCGTGACAAAACCACAACAAACAAATGAACATATGAGAGAAGTCATAAATCACTCAACTCATACACACTTGTTGAATACAATAAAATCTATCCTATCACAAACCCTTGAAAAACTTTGCAAGAAAAGAGTTTATGGCAAGTAGACTTTGACAGTCTGTATTTCTAAAACACTTTAAACAAAACTCATCAAGGCATCTTATATGAGACAGAAATAATAGATTGCATACAAGTATAAAAATCATGTGTATAAAGATAGAGAAGAAACAACACATGAAGAGAGAGGTGAAAGAAACATACATCCACATATAGAGAGAAAATAAGTACAATGTATGTAAAATTGGTCACAAGACCTCATATACAAGAACAATGTATCTATAAAGAATAGAAAAGAAAAGATACATCATAACCTCACTACATCCCTCAAATATCAACACTCCCCCCAACAAAAATGTCCTATACTAACTCTCCCCCTAAGATGACTACTCTCATAACCCAAAACTACTCCCCCTTTTTGTCACGAGTGACAAAGGGTAGAGTGTCATGCAGACATCTCATCAGTAGAGCTAGCATCTCCATCATCATCCGAAGCGTCATCATCATCACCATCCGAAGCGTCATCATCATCACCATCATCATCATCATCATCCTTAGAGTCTGAAGCCGCTGGAGAAGGTGGTAAAGGAGTACCCTCAGGAGCAAAACCACCCATGGTCGCCTGCCGTCGTGCAATACGACCAACACGAACATTCACCTGATACAACTCAGAGGAGAGTGTATCGAGGCGAGTATCCATACACTGCAGCTGCGCCATGATGTCTCCAAGAGATACATCGCCCGTAGAGGAAGGAGCAGATGTAGATGGAGCATATCTGGATGGAACTGAACGGGAGGGAGGAGTGGAATCCGTCTGTCGCGACCTAAACTGAGCCTCACTACGTTTTACGGTAGCTGCATATACGGCACAAATGTGTGTGAAGTGGTCAGACACAGGAAAAGGGATAGAAAAATGGCGTAAGATCCTCGTGATAGCGGAAGGAAAGATGAGCTTATCACGAGACGCCGAATCTAAGTGAACATCTATGATAGAAAGAACGAAATGAGAAGTAAAATCTATAGTCAGATGCTCAAGAAGAGATAACAAAAATCGAGCACGAGGCTCCGTAATGGAGTTGTAGTGAGAGAGTGGATGGAGTACAAAAGTCATCGCCATGTTTAAGAATCTAGGACCTTTAGCAAAAGGTCTACATGATGTATACTGATGTTCACCCCAATCAGCGGGGCGCCTCACAGAAAGCAGAGATGAGCTCATCTTTGAACACAGTCCTTAGACGCTCACAAGAAGGATAGTCAGGAAACTCTATCCTAGGAACCCTAAGCACATCCGCAACTAGCTGCGGTGTGACAGGGATGCACGTACCTCGAACGTGAGTGAAAAAAAGAGGTACTGAACAATCGATCCCGTGCATGTTGGAGTAGAAATCCTGAATGAGCACGAGAGGACATGTGACCGGGACGTCACACAGTAACTCCGATCCCCTACTGTGAATGACAGAAGGAAGGTCAATGTTGGCGAAGTCCGCCAAAATGACTTGGCATTTCGAATGAACACCTCGTCTAGAAAAGTTCTCCGAAAATGCCTTGTGGGCATCTCCATCACGGAACCGAAGATTTAGAGGAGCAGGATCAGAAGAAGAGGAAGCTTCAGAACATAGAGGGTTCCGAGCCAGAGTGGATTTACGTTTAGGTGCCATAGACACTACTAACGTAAACAGAATGAGAAAGAGATAGAAAATGAGACAATCAGAAAAGTCCCAAAACAGTTCACATATATCAAATATATTGAACAACGAGTACGTATGCATGAGGAATGCATGAACATGTGACATGCAAAGGAAAAAGCATCATGGGCTCAGCCCAATCCAATCCTAGCAGCACACAAATATAGAACACACATCTAAATGCATGTAAATACCATTCTAATGAACATGAAATGCAATGTATGACATTTTGGACACATTTAAGTGAAAACCCAACCCAAAATTTCAAGAAAAACTCATTAATTTTGAAAAACCCCAAAAAATTTCCAAAATCCCCAAAACCTAAGCTTCAAAACATGAAATGCATGAAAAAGGAAGGAAAATGAGATCTTACCAAGTGATGAGAAGTAAGGTAGGGCCGAAAATCAAGTGGGTTTGAAGTTTTGAGTGAGAAAATCAAGTTTGGGAAAGGAACCGTCACGGACAGATCGAGAGAGATCGAGAGAAATGAGATCTGAATCACGACAGAGGCTTAAATAGGAGCTTCAGTAAATCCCGACAGCTGAGGTGTCGAGAGGTGTCGAGGAATTTGTCGAGGAAGGTATCAAGAAAAGCACGTCGACAGCTAAAGGTGTCGAGAAGGTGTCGAGGAATGAACACCAGAACCAAGAACAGAATCTCGATCGATCGACAAGATATTAAGAAGGTATCGAGGAGGCAGGAGATTTCTCGATCGATCCATCAGGTGTCGAAGAGGTGTCGAGATTGCGATAAGAAAAAGGCTTGAGAATCTCGACAAATAACAAGGTATTGAGGAGGTGTCGAGCTAGCAGTTAAAAACAGTTTTTCGAGAAGTGAAAAACACAGACATGAATGCAATCCAACATACACCTCAACCAATGATCCAATCAACATATTAAGCTCTCAAAATCATCTCTCAACAAAAATTTTAAGCACATGAATCCTCAGAAAAACACACACACACTAAACAAGTCTAACCAATTTTATTTTTCAAAAACAAGTCAAGACAGTTTAGTGAGCATACATTAGCACATGTAAACACTCGTGATGGCCAAATCACATTGTACCTGCACATATATCAATAGTAGCAAAGAATATTACGTGTTGTGTGTGAAAAACATCGCAAGATTGCATATGTGTATACATGTTATGACAATTTGAGATATGAGAAAATAACTTTAACTCACACACAATCATAATTGTTTGATGGGGACTATCACCTTTGAGGTACATCCTATGACTCCAACATCTCCTAGAAAACACACTTGCAATCATATTTAAAGCATTTTAATCTTTTTGCTTTTTATTTTCTTTGCATATTTTCTTTTAAGCATATCATGCATGGGCATATAAAGAGAGAAAAGAAATACCCAACATGTTAAGCATAGACATTGCACTTTTGCTATGCCGAAGCATACGGATGTCTTTGACACTGCACTTTTGCTATGCCGAAGCATACAAGTGTCTATGACACTGCACTTTTGCTATGCCGAAGTATACATGTGTCATATTATGATTGGCGGGCAATAGTGGTGAGATGGTCATTTATGCCTTTCTCTTAGGATTTTCTAGTCCTACCCGTCAAAAAGAGTGATATGAGTGTCAAGTCTTAAGAGATAACTTAATCTTACTCATCACAAACAAGAGCCACAAAACTCACTTGCTTAGTTGTGCATGGAGATGCTCATCTAAGCTACAAAAGATACAAAGTTTAGAAAACTTTGTTCCAATGGCCATCTAAGGTACACAAATACCAAAGTACATATAACACACACTGTTTTTGTATTTTTCAATTTTTTTTTTATTATTTTTATATCAAAAACAAAAATAAACAAAATTGAAAATAAACAAACAAAAACATGTTATCAAAGCAAAGCAAAAAAAACTAGATTGACTCAAAAGAAATACAAAACACACAAGTAATGCAATAAACAAAAACAAGAAGATAGAAGAAAGTGATAAAATCACTTCGAGTCCTTTTTCTTCCACACCTTGGAAGAACCTTTCCTTTGATTGAACCCTTGAACCGGCGGTGAGGGGGAAGAATTGAAACCGTTCAAGTTTGAAAGGAACATGAGGGCTTTCAGAAGATCTCCAAGAGGAGCAAGAGAGGATTGAAGCTGATTTTGGATTCCAGATGCTATCATGTCGTTGCTCTGTTGAGTGGCTAGCCACTTGTAGCAATTTGGTCGAGTATGACCGGCAACTCCATAATGATGACAGAGATGCTGCTTCTTTTATTTAGGCTTTTGAGAGTTAGCCTTCTTAGCCCTAGGGTTTTTAGCATCTTTCTTATCTTGCTTAGGGGGTGCTTCTAAGATAGATTTACTCTTGTCTAGATTCTCACTAGCTAATTCAGTTTTAACCTCAGTGTTTTCAATTTCAACATTATTAGCAGGAGAAACAAAAACAGTAGCACTAGTAGAAGCAATATGAGAGGAAGAAAGACCATATCCTAAACCTGTTCGATCTGAAGCAGATTTCTGATTGCTGATCATCTCATCAAGCTTTGTACTTGAAGTCCTCTCCAGTTGAGCTCTAACTTGAAACAGCTCCGCTTCAAGCTTCTTGGTCTTCTCAGCCAAGAAATTGTTCTCAAACCTCAGTGCACCAATAGTTTGATTCGCCTCATCAAACTTTGTGGACAACTCTTCACGATCAAGTTCCACATCATTGAGCTTCTTGGTGGCTAGCCTATACAGTTTCTCGTGCTTCTTAGAGAGCTTGTATAGTTTCTCATAGGCTGAATGGATATCATCTTGATCATCCATCTTCTCACACTTAGAATCCACCAATTCTTCTTCTTCTTCCACTTCATCAACAATCCCTTCAGTAGGATTGACTGTGGCAGTGAAGGCATTTAAGATTCCGTCATCCTCATTGTCGGAATCATCTTCAGGCTCAGTGTCACTCAAGGTTGCAGCAAGTGCCTTACTCTTCCCAATGCTCTTGAGATATGTGGGGCATTCATGCTTCATGTGACCGAATCCATGACATTCGAAGCACTTTGGTCCTGTCGGAACAGTGTACTGACCGCCATCCTTAGCATCCTTCTTCCCTTTGTCTTGACTCTTAAACTGAGAAGAACTAGATTGTCTGCGGTCCTTGTCGAAGTTCCTCCCATTAGCATTCTTCATAAACTTCTTGAATTGCCTTGTAATGTAGGACTTCATCTTGGAATTTTCATCATCGGAAGACTCATCTATATCACTGCTCTTTGCCTTCAAAGCCATGCTTTTGCTTTTACCCGTTTTGCCAATCCTAGATAGTCCTAGTTCGTAGGTCTACAAGTTTCCAACCAGCTCAGTCAAATGAATTTTGTCATTATCCTTTGATTCTTCTATTGCCGTAATCTTGGCATGGAATCTCTCAAGTAGAGATCTGAGCACCTTCCTTACAATCTTGGGTTCAGGGATGGTTTCCCCAAGATTGAAGGCTGAGTTCACTATGTTCTTGAGTTTGGCATAGAACTCATCAAACGACTCATCCCCCTCCATCTTAATCTCTTCAAAGCTTGTAGTGAGCCTCTGAAACTTTGAATCTTTGACAGCCTTTGTTCCTTCATAAGTTGTCTGGAGGATGGTCCAAGCCTCCTTAGCAGTTTCAGTTGAGGATATCTTCTTGAACTTCTCATTGGTGACTGCGCTAAATAGGGCATTTAACACTCTACTGTTGAAGTTTGCCGCCTTAATCTTGGCGTCATCCCAATTGGCCGGTTCTTCTTTTGGCTTGGTCCGGCCAATCTCTACAGCTTGTCACACCTTCTCATCTAAAGACTGCAAGAAAGCTTTCATGCGTACTTTCCAGTATGCATAGTTAGTGCCATCAAATAAAGGAGGTATGATTAATGACTGTCCTCTATCCATGACAAACAGGGGTCAATGGATCAACACAGCAAAGATTAAACCTAATCAGAGTGTGCCTGCTCTGATACCACTTGATAGGCCACAATCTGAATGACCCCTTGTGATTAAACCAATTAATTAATTAGCCAAGTTGTTAATTAATCAATTAATCATGCAAACACGTGGAAGCACAAACAAATCACCAATAAACTAATTATGCAGCGAAAATTAAATGACACGGTGATTTGTTTACGAATGGGGAAAACCCTTGCGGCAAAAACCCCACCGGGTGATTTTCAGGTCACCACTCCCGAAACTCCACTATTATCAAATCAAGCGGTTACAAGTAAAGGAATCCCAAGTACCTTACCAACCTACAGTTGAACCCTTACCCCAATACCCAATTGGACTTGATCTATAGTGACAGTTTCCCCTTTTGATGCACGGCTCCCAAATACGTGACTAATCAATGCGCGGATCCCAGTACGCGACTTCAAACACCAACTTAGAAGGAGAGGTTGGCTGCAAAGTTCTTCAGTTCATCCTACACGATAAAGATCAGGAAGATGCTTGGTCACAAAACCCTTTGGTGCAAATACACAGCAACTTCTTCAGAGAAGATGAACTAGGTCAAGAACTTCGTCTTTGATCACAATTTGCTTGAACAGAGATTGCTCAATGCTTTTGCAACTTGTGGACAATTTGATGGCTCTTAAAACAATCCTTTTATACGTTTAGGGTTAGAAGAAAAGAAGGCCCAAAAGCATATTCACAGATCCAAAGGAAATCAGATCAGAAAATTTGATTTTATAATTCTCGACAGATAGCAGGTGTCGAGGAGCTATCAAGAAGGTGTCGAGATTTAATGAATTTGCACTTCAGCTTGTTTTTCTTGGACAGACTTGATGACTTCAACACTTAATCTTGAAACCTTGTTTCTTGAAGTATTAAAAACACCTAGAACTACCCAATTACAAGTAGAGTGTGTTTTGTCAAAAGGATTAGCCAATTTACATAAATAAGTGACATATGTTCTTAACAAGTGAAAACACATATGTCCTAACACTCCTATTGCAAATCATTTTTGGGATGTTGATTGTGATGCGAGATGCGGAAGCGACAAGAAGCAGAACATGCCTATTTCAAGAAAATAGAAACAGAGCACGTTTTCTTCTAGAAAATAACCTTTAATCCATGAGAATTCCTTAAATTTTCAAGGAGAACGTTTATAAGCTTGGAGGCCTATTTAAAGGCTTCATAAAACTTGAAAGATAAGAAAGTGCTTTCTAAAATAAGTCTTAATTATAATATCTAACCATAATAGGAACCAAATTTGACCCAAAAAAAAAAAAAAAAACATTAAAAGCACCCAAAAATAAGGAAATAAATTCCCTAAACTTAAAATAACGAAAATTACATAAAAATACCAAAATTAATAAATTACAAAAATTAAATGGTAGATTCTATTCCACATTAGACCCCTCTACTTGAAACAAACTTGTGCTCGAGTTTATCTTTGAGATCTGAAATCTTCCATGCTAAGCAAATAAATATTTGGAAAACTTGAGCTCCTTGATCTTCTTTCCATACTTGCAACTCATCAATAGAATAAACAAATCAACTTAAATTTCTTTTTCCTTGGCCTCCATGTAATTGTAGAGATTTATCAAATAAGATCTGGCAATTGAATCAAATCTACCAACCCCAATAAAATCAATAAATTTCGGTGTATTGCTTATCACCAAAATAAAAGAGTCTTGTGATTGACAATAATATGATTTGATTTCATTGAGATCCTTGAAATTCTCCTCTTCAATTTTTTCGTCAATGGTCTTTACCATCTCAACTTCAAAATATTTCTCTATAATAGGATCTTCATTAATCTCCTCCCCAATAATCTTAATTTCAACACCTTCTTTCATAACAAGGTCTTCATTAATTTCCATAGAAATCTCCATATTTTCTTCTTTAACTTCTATATAGTCTTCAAGAGCAGTATTTTAGTCAACATGTGTGAAGTTTGTAGAGTAAATTAATAAAAAAATAAAAGTTTAGGGGTGTATTGGTCATTGTACCAAAGTTCAAAGGGTCTCTTGGCATTTTTCCAAGTTTACTTGACATTTTTTAAAGATTAAAGTGCATACTATACCCCTAAAGTTTAAGGGTCTTTTGATTTTATACATTGAAGTTTTGGAATTTTTATTTTACCCTATTGTAATTGTTAGGATTAGTGCCCTTAAATCCTATTGTATGATGTTATGTATGACTTAATGTTGTGACTAATAAAGTTGTTTTATTATTGTCTAAAATAATGGTAACATGAATATTGGACATTATTCTATAGTCCATGAGAAGCATAGTATGTGATTTAGTCACAGAAAATATAGATCACAAGTTCTTTGTAACTCAGAATTATAGTTTGTAGTCGGTGATGAAATTTGACATTTCATCTGCGAAGACTATAACATATCAACTAAGATGATTTGTCTTGATCATGGAAGTCGAGACTTCTAGCTGATATGTTGATATGTTTTAAGAGTTAAGACACATTGAACTGGACCGTTGTGAGATTTATTATTCTCCTAACTACTGTGAAAGTTCAATTAGTGTATAATACACCAATGAACGTTTAGACCCCCAAATACAAAAATACCAACACAAGCTTATAATCAAACAATATATGTGGAATATGAAATATAAGCTATATCCAAAATGGTAACACACTCTAAACCATAATTAATAACCAACACAACAATAATTAAAAGGTAAAGAGAAAAGGAAGAGAGATGCAAATAGAAAGATAACATGGCGATGTGTTATCAAAGAGGAAACCGAAGTACTTAGTGAAAAACCTCTTCGCTGCCCTTCAAGCGGTCAATAATCCACTAGAGAATAAAGTTGGGATACATGAATAGCAGAAGACCCTCCAAGCCTAATTTACCTAGTGCACCTAAGCCCTCCAAGCTTTTTGCTCCAACAGGGTTACATCAAACCTTGTCTTCTCTAGCTAACTGGATCCCGTAATAGCCCATTGCATCAACCAAATGAATTGGTCCCTTCTGAATTGCTTCCCAAGCACAAAAATACCTCCTCATTGATATGGGTATGGTGAGATAAGGATTTGGCTAAATGTATCTCTCAAGGATATATCAATGGAGATGGTGAGAGTAAAGCAATTTGGAGAATTAAAGGATGAAGATTGTGGATGAGTCAATCTTGTTTTCCTCTAGGGTTTTTCTTTCAAAATTCTCGCTGGAAGCTCTCTACACTTTGTGGGTATAAGGGTATTTATAGTAGGGTGTATGAAGAATGTGAAAAGTCATGTTTCAACTAAACAGGGCATTTTGGCGATTCAATCTTGCGAGTGGAATGAGTCGCGAGCTAATTGTCTGGCCAGACTAGAAGTTTTGTTCTGTAGTGCTCCAGCTGTCGTGACCCTTTAGCTCCCTTACATGCTTCACACGTGTGCCATCTTTGGCGACTTACCAGTTGTGAGATCCAGACGCGAGACTCTTCTTGAGTGCACACATCTTGAATTTTCTTCACACTCTCTCACACACTACCCTTACATAAATCTCACCTAAATACAGGGTATCTAATTGCTAAAATACAAGCAAATTTGGCACGGAATAAAACCAGCACATGATTGAATAAATTCAACCTTACAAACTGTCATATGAATAATAAATCTCATGACTTCTATTTACATGAACTCTTAATCCTGAGAGAATATTGAACCTGATCATGAAGTGCAGTTTGCTTTGATATATCTGGAGTGAGATCTAAAGTCACGATCAAAAACTCAGTATGTTGGGCACGTATTTAGTGTTGCTGGAACATATATTCTCAAGATGAAATTTATAATCTCTTAATGGAGATATAAAATATTCCCTTGAGATAAGTTTAATGGGTTTGGTTATTTAGAGTGTTAAGCCTAACCACTTTAGTAAAGAGTTACTAAAGTATATATTTATGAAATTGGATTTCATAAATATATGATGAATAACTTAAAGGATTAAACAGGGTACTAAAGGATTAAGATGTAGTAATTTTCAAAGTGGCAGTTTACGTTCATGACTTTGTATTACTACGAATATTTTATGAAGGGGTTGCAAGTGCAATAAAGTCTTGTGATATAATTTATTAATAAGGCCTAGAGTTCAATTATATTTATATAGTGGTATTAAATATAATTAATGGTAACTTTGGACTTGTCAAGAGTTGACAGAAAAGCCTAAAACCCATTGGAGATAGTGTCTTATTTGTTCCCTTTTGGTCCCACTCCAACCCACACACTAAAGCCTAATTGGAAAGGCACAAAAGGCCAACCCAATTAGATATTCAGTTAGATACAAAGGGAGAAATATATAGAATTTTATGAATGAGACGCTATTGTGAAATGGTGTGTATGTGAGTATAAGTCACTCTCTTATTCTTCATTAGAAACTGATTGAGAGACCACACTTCTTGGGCGTAAAGTGGAATTGTAGTGAAAATTAAAAGTGTTCCCAAGTACTTCTAATCTTTGGTTTTGAATTTCACCACACCAAGGTACGCTCTCTTGTTTTTTAATTCTGAAATTTTCATAGCACATGTTAACAATTACAAATGAAGTAGATCCATTAATTTTCCGCAGTATATGTTTTGTATGCAATACAAACATGTATTTATTCAACATTTGGTATCAGGGCGGTCTTCAATTTCGAATTTGTATAACATGTTTGTGAGTACTTGGGCGTAAAGTGGAATTGAAGTAAAGATTAAAAGTGTTCCCAAGTATTTCTGATCTTTGGTTTTGAATTTCACCGCACCAAGGTACGCTCTCTTGTTTTTTAATTCTGAAATTTACATAGCACATGTTAACAATTATGAATGAAGTAGATCCATTAATTTTCCGCTGCATATGTTTTGTATGCGATACAAACATATATTTATTCAACATTTGGTATCAAAGCGGTCTTCAATTTCAAATTTGTATAACATGTTTGTGAGTTTTGGAATCAAAGATAGTAATTTCATGATGTTAGAAGATTATGCAATTAATTTTCTGCATGGTCATTGAAATTGTTGTTTGATGAAAACTGATATTGATGTTATGATGTTCTTTAAGTTTGATGTTAAGTATGTTAATTTGAACTTTAAGGCTATAGGATCAATGGAATTCAATTTTGATATCAAATTATGTCTGTTATGTTCATATGATGGTTGTTTGTTCAAGAAAAACCGTTGAAAACTGCTTTAGAAAAATTCTGGAAATTCGAGTTTCGATCGATCGAAAATTGCTTTCGATCGATTGAGTGAAACAGTAACTATTTTGTTGGATTCGATTGATTTTCGATTTCTAGTCGATTGATCAAATGTTATTTTTCGATCGATTGAGTACTAATCGAGCCACGCAGAAAGTTTTGTACGAATTTCTTAAATTTTTCGATCGATCGAGGGATACATTTGATCGATCAAAAATTGTGATTTTTGAATTTTTCTAAGTGTTTTCAAACTTTTAAAAGTGCAAGGCTATGTGGGATGAGATTACACATGTTTCTAATTAAAAACCTTTTATTTTCAAACATCTAGTGGGAGAGAGATACAAGGGTTGGATCTCATGGCCTCCATTATTAGTTCATAGTAGTGTGGGGTAAGCATCTCGTCTTGGCGTATATGCCTTGCGATCCTAAAGGAGGGTGTTTATTTCATGGTACTACAAGATTGAACTTACCCATTTAAAGTAGTGTGAACAAGCACCTCGTCTTGGCGTATATCCCAAAGGAGGGTGTTTTGTTTCATGGTACTACAAGTTTAAACACTATAAGGGAGATGAAATGTGACTACACATAATTCTAGATAATGTGTACACTAGACTAAGTGTAATGTTAACCTCCCAAATGAGCTATGTCATTATTTACTTAGAGGCCAAGTTTATACGGCATATTATTAGTATTTGATAAGAGTTATCATGATAGCACTAATAATGAGAATGGTTCTCAATTAATTATAGTGTTTATAATATACTTGCTACCAAGGAATTATAGACATGGGATTGGGTTGTCGTTGCATATTTTATATTATGGTTTTATTAAGGTTCCATATTATCTGCTTATATGCTAAATTGGTAATGTCCAGTTTTACTTATTATATTCATGTTTATTATTTTCAGATTTGAATCATGGCATCTTTTAGCCCACTTGTTGCTATTCTTAATCAAAATAAACTGACTGGATCCAACTATGTTGACTAGAAAAGAAATTTGGACATTGTTCTTACTGCTAAAGAGCGCAAGTATATGCTGAGTCAACCTTGTCCTAACTTTACATCATTAGATGCTCCTCTTGAGGAAAAAAAGCGATATGATCATTGGCAAAAATCTAATGAAATGGCCAAGTGCTATATCCTAGCATCTATTTCAAATGTTCTACAACATCAAATGTAGGATGTAGAACTAGCTTCTAACATAATGCTAAGTCTGAAGGAGATGTTTGGTGAGCAAGGCCGTTCTGCAAGGCAAGAAACTATGAGGCAAATTTATAATACCAAAATGGCTGTTCGTACTTCAATGAGGGAGCAATGTCTTAGGATGATCTCTAATCTGAATACACTGGAAGTTTTAAGTGTCGATATTGATGGAGAATCCTAAGTGGATATGATACTCCAATCACTACCAGAATCATTCAAGGAATTCAGACTTAATTATAACATGAACAAAAAGATTTATACATTGTCTGAATTAATGAATGAGTTGGTGGCGCAGAAGGCATTCTTGGTACATCCAGTGTTGATGCTAATATGGCTGAAATTTCTACTTCTCAACCTAAGTCGAAAGACAAGGGTAAGAAGAAGAAGAAAAATGACTTCACCAAGCAAGATAGTAAACAAATTGCCTTAGGAGTTGCCAACAAGGGAAAGAAAAAGGACTATGCCAAAGGAAAGTATTTCTATTGTGGCGAGAAAGGTTATTGGAAAATGAATTGTCCAATATTTAGAGCTACCAAGAATAAGGGTATGAAAAGTGCATTCCTTCTTGAAACATGTTTAGAATAGAATCCTACGGATTCCTGGTGTGTGGATTCAGGTTGTACTAATTATATCTGCAATTTTTTGCAGGGGTTTCAGGAAACCAGAAAACTGAATAAAGGGAAAATTTTTCTTACCTTGGCTGATGAGAGCAAAATTCCAGTTGTAGCTGTTGGAGTGTTTAATTTATGTTTTGAATCTAAAGTTTTAATATTAGAAGACTGTCTGTATGTACCTAATATTTGTAGGAATTTAATTTCTGCAACTTATTTAGGTAAACATGGATATTGTGTTATCCTGAAAGACAATGTTATAATAAATAAGGATAAAGTGTTTATCTGTTCTAGCAATATTGTTGATGGTCTTTATATTTTAACTCCTGATAAGCATGAATTATACAATTCTGAATTAGATAATAACTCTCATAGAGAAAGTTTCCTTCTACTAATGATGCATATCTTTGGCACTTGCGTTTGGGTCATATTAATTCAAACAGAATTCAAAGACTGATCAAAGATAGACTCTTAGAGCTATTGGACTTTGATGGATTTCCAGTTTGTGAATCTTGTTTGGAGGATAAAATGACCAAACGACTTTTTAATGCAAAAGGTAGAAGAGCCTAAGAGTTGCTTGAATTAGTTCATATGGATGTATGAGGTCCTATGTCAACCTAGGCAAAAGGAGGTTATGAGTATTTCATCACTTTTATCGATGATTACTCAAGATATGGTTATGTGTACTTAATGAGACGGAAGTTCGAAGCCTTTGAAAATTTCAAAGAGTTTAGGGCTGAAGTTGAGAATCAATTAGGTAAACGCATAAAGTCCATTCGGTCTGATCGAGGTGGCGAATATCTTCTTGGGGATTTCAAGGACTACTTAAATCAAAATAGGATTGTATCCCAATTGACTGCACCTGGAACTCTCCAACAAAATGGTGTAGTAGAGAGAATAAGACTCTTTTAGAAATGGTTAGGTCCATGATGAGTTACTCGACTTTACCAATTTCCTTTTAAGGATATGCACTAAAAACTGTAATGCATATTTTGAATTTAGTTCCATCAAAATCAGTTCCCAACACACCTAAGGAATTATGGAATAGGCGTAAGCCTAGTATCAGATACCTCCACATTTGGGGATGTCCAACACATGTATTGAAAGGGAAGTCTGATAAGTTGGAAGCAAAAACAGAAGTATGCATGTTTTTAGGGTATTCAAAGGAAACTAAGAGTTATTTATTCTATAATCATAAAGATAACAAAGTGTTTGTTAGTACCAATGCCAAATTTTTGGAGGATGATTATGTGAATAATTTTAATCCTAGGAGTAAAGTTGTCTTGGCTGAAATAGATGAACCTGTAATTGAACAACCAATAGATGAAACTAAGGATGATGTGGCTATATTAGATACACCACAAGATATTACTCATGAGATGACTAGTACATAGGAGCCTCGTCGTAGTAGGAGAATTGTTCGGCCACCTATAAGATTTATAGGTTTGGGAGAAACTTATCAAGCTATCCCAGAAGATGCTGAATTAGATCCATACACTTATAAAGAGGCAATGAATGATATAGATGCACATCATTGGGTCAAAGCTATGAAATTTGAATTAGATTCAATGTATTCCAATAAATTTTGGGATCTTGTAAATGCGCCTAACGGCATTAAACTTGTTGGTTGCAAATGGGTTTACAAGAGGAAGAGAGGGATAGATGGAAAGGTTGAAACCTTTAAAGCAAGGCCAGTGGCAAAAGGGTATACATAAAAAGAAGGTATTGATTATAAAGAAACCTTTTCACCAATAGCCATGCTTAACTCTATCAGAATTTTCTTATCCATTGCTGCTCATTATGATTATGAGATTTGGCAAATGGATGTCAAGATTGCATTTCTTCATGGCAATCTTGAAGAAGAAATCTATATGATGCAACCGGAAGGTTTCATAGCAAAGAACCAAGAGTATATGGTATGCAAGTTGAAAAGATCCATTTATGGGCTTAAGCAAGCATCTAGGTCATGGAACATCAGATTTGATCTAGCAATCAAGTATTTTGGTTTTGAACAAAATCTTGATGAACAATGTGTGTACAAAAGACATTGAGATAAAGTAGTAATGTTCCTAGTGCATTATGTTGATGATATTCTACTCTTTGGAAATGATGTAGGGGCAATGTCATTAGTAAAAGTTTGGTTGTCAAGCCAATGTGATATGAAGGACTTGGGCAAAGCTAACTTTATTCTAGGGATCAAGATTTGGCGAGATAGTAAGAATAAGTTGTTAGGTTTGTCACAAGCTAAATCTATAGATAAGGTTCTTAAACGGTTTAGCATGCAAAACTCCAAAAAAGGATTACTTCCTTTTAGACATGGAGTTCCTCTGTCTGATGACCAAAGGCCTAAAACTCATGAGGAAGAAAATATGATGAGACAAGTTCCTTATGCTTCTACAGTGTGAAGTCTCATGTATGCCATGCTATGTACTAGGCCGGATATCTGTTATTCAGTTGGCATGGTTAGTTGATATCAATCAAATCCAGGACTTAAACATTGGCAAGCTGTAAAGCATATTTTCAAGTATCTAAGGAGAATGAGAAATTATATGCTTGTTTACCATAGTGAGGATTTGATACTTGTTAGTTATACAGATTCAGATTTTCAGTCAGATCTTGATTTTAGAAAGTCCACATTAGGTTGTGTGTTCACCTTGGGAGGTGGAGCCATAAGTTGGAGGAGTGTTAAGCAATCTTGTATTGCCGACTCCACCATGGAAGCTGAATATGTTGCTGCTTGTGAAGTGGCAAAGGAATCTGTTTGGCTCAAGAAATCCCTTTATGATCTTGGTGTTGTGAGAATGGAGCAAGTTCCTATCACATTGTATTGTGACAATAGTGGAGCGGTTGCTCAATCCAAGGATCCAAGGAATCACAATAAAGGAAAGCACATTGAAAGAAAGTACCACATTATTCGAGACATTGTTACTCGAGGAGATGTTGTACTAGTAAAGATTGATAGTGCAAGTAATCTAGCAGATCCTTTTACCAAAGCCTTGCCCCAATGGACTTTTGAGTCACATTTGGAGGGAATGGGAGTTATATTAGTGCACATTAGTCTTTAGGGCAAGTGGGAGATTGTTAGGATTAGTGCCCTTAATCCTATTGTATGATGCTATGTATGACATTATGTATAAATTAATGTTGTGACTAATAAAGTTGTTTTACTATTATCTAAAATAATGGTAACATGAATATTGGATATTATCATATAGTCCATAAGATGCATAGTATGTGATTTATGTGATTTAGTCACAGAAGATATAGATTACAAGTTCTTTGTAAACTCAGAATTATAGTTCGTAGTCGGTGATGAAATTGGGCATTTCATCAACGAAGACTATAACATATCAACTAAGCTGATTTGCCTTGATCATGTAAGTGGAGACTTCTAGTTGATATGTTGATATGTTTTAAGAGTTAAGACATATTGAACTGGACCGCTGTGAGATTTATTATTCTCCTAACGACTGTCATATGAATAATAAATCTCACGACTTCTATTTACATAAACTCTTAATCTTGAGAGAATAATGGACCTGATTATAAGGTGTATGTTGCTTTGATATATCAGGTTTGAGATCTAAAGTCATGATCAAAACCTCAGTATGTTGGGCAGCTGCATTTAGTGTTGATGGAACATATATTCTCAAGATGGGATTCATAATCTCTTAACAGAGATATAAAATATTCCATTGAGATAAGTTTAATGGGTTTGGTTATTCAGAGTGTTAAGCCTAACCACTTTAGTAAGGAGTTACTAAAGTATATATTTATGAAATTTAATTTCATAAATATATGATGAATAACTTAAAGGATTAAAACGGGTACTCAAGGATTAAGATGTAGTAATCTTCAAAGTGACAGTCTACATTTATGACTTTGTATTACTACAAATATTTTATGAAGGGGTCACATTTACAATAAAGTTTTGAGATATAATTTTTAATAAGACCTAGAGTTCAATTATATTTATACAGTAGTATTAAATATAATTAATGGTAATTTTGGACTTGTCAAGAGTTGACAGAAAAGCCCAAGGTCCATTAGAGCTAGTGTCTTTTTTGTTCCCTTTTGGTCCCACTCCAAGCCACACATTAAAACCCAATTGGAAATGCCCAAAAGGCCAGCCCAATTAGTTAATCAGCTAGATACAAAGGGAGAAATTGAATGCTCGAAAATGTGTGAAAACACAAGAGCTATTTAGACCCCGAAATTAAAAATTACGGCTCGATTGATTTTACTCTAACTTAATACTAAGTGCGAAATAAAGTAAATGCGAGTGGATAAACAAACAAGCTACTCTAACACATAATCATTATAACACAGCAGTAAAATGAAAGGAAAAAGAGTAGGGAAGAAGAATGCAAACGCAAGATAACACGCCGATGTGTTATCGAAGAGGAAACTGAAGAACTTGGCGAAAAACCTCTCTGCCGCCCTCCAAGTGGTAATCGATCCACTAGACAATTAGTTGGGATACATGGGTTAGCAAGAGACCCTCCAAGCCTAATCTACCCGATGTACCTAAGCCCTCCAAGGTCCTACTCCAACAAGGCTTCTCGAAACCGTGTCTTGTCTAGCTTTCCAGATCCCACAATATGCCCGATTGCATCCGCCAAGTCTCACCGACTTCTTTTGGCAAATCCCCAAAGCTTCCCAAGCTCCAAAACACTCTCTACACTCTGAATAGGTGTGGTTTGTGTTTGAGTACAAATCTTCTCTCAAGGTATGACAATTAGAGAGGGAAGGAAAAGAGGCTACAATGATTTCTCACTAAGGATGAGTAGCTCTCTCTAAAAGATGGGTGTGTGTGTTGTAGAAAACCTATCTAGGGCTTTTCTCTCTGAATTGCCTCCTTTACATTTGTGGGTAATGAGGGTATATATAGTACGGGTGGAGGGCAAGAAAGTCACTCTTAAAAAACCTCCAGACAGAATGTTTCACGACTATCTCGCGGGAAGGCCTTGCTTGCGAGACACTCGCAAAAACAATAGCCTGGCACGACTCTTCAGCTTCCAGTCATGTGCTCCTCACGTGGCTCTTTCGCAGGTTAGCTTCTCGCGAGCTTCCCGTGAAATCCACTGATTCTTCATTTAAGCTTGACTCTTCAACAACTTAATACTGAACCCAATACAATAAAATCCCACAAAATACAAGGAACAAAATTAAAGCAATTACAACACTTTTTGTCATGGAATAAAGCCAACATAAAACATAGTTGTATATCACAACTTTATAGAAATATATAGAATTTTATGAATGAGACACTATTGTGAAATGGTGTGTATGTGAGAATATGTCACTCTCTTATTCTCCCATGAAAACTGATTGGGAGACTATACTTCTTAGGCGTAAAGTGGAATTGGAGTGAAAATTAAAAGTGTTCTCAAGTACTTCTGATATTTGGTTTTGAATTTTATCTCACCAAGGTACGCTCTTTTGTTCTTAAATTCTGAAATTCAAATAGTACATGTTAACAATTGCGAATGAAGTAGATCTGTTAATTTTCCGCTACATATGTATAACAAGCTTATATGACTTTTAACAAAATATATTGATGAAGAAGTTGTAAATGCAAATGAAATATAAGGGTAAAATTAAAATTTGAAACTTCGAGTAATAAAATTCAATGACCTCCAAATTTTAGGAGTGTAATTTTCACTTTAACCTTTTTTTAATCAACCATTATATTAACTAGCCGCAGACTCACGCGATGCGTGGGAAGCTGAGAATATTATTAATGATCATTTTATTGTTTAGATCTTAAAAGAAATTATTCCATTGCAATGACTATCATCAACCTTTTCAACAAACTTTAACACCTATTTCTCTATTTAAAAGCCAAAAAATTAAAAGAAATGATTAATTTCCATTAATCAAATGACTAAACTACAACATTCAAGCTTTAACTACAACTTTTAACAATGAACAAAGATAATCCATCTAAACCTAGGAAATAAAGCAAAAACCATTAAAAAAAATTAAAACAAAAATAAATAAAAAAATAAAAAACAGTAAAACACATAGATTTGCCACTGCACCTTAATGAGGAAAAAAAAATATGAACCTTCTTAAACTATTTACCCAAAAATCTTTGCTACTTTTATAACTTAATATATTAGGTTACTAATTCAATAAAAACATTTGCACTAGCACAACAACACAAGCACATGCTATGCACAGAGTGGAAGATCATATAAGATTGAACAGAGTCATATGGTGTTTAAATAAGAAAACAAACAGGAAAATTCAAAATTTACCAATTCAATATCATAGGATTACTGCTTTGTGTCAAAATTAAAAGGAAAAAAAAAATCCTTTTGCTTTCCAAAAGCAAAGAAAAAGTCTTTAAAAAAACTATTGTTTAAAACACAAAAAAAAAAAAAAAAAAAGCGAGGTTTTTTTCAAATTGAGATTACCCAAAAACCATTTAGTCCACAAAAAGGGAGGGGAAGACTAATTTAGTAATTAAGAAATCATATCAACTTTAGTGGGGAAGACTAATATAGTAATTAATATCATTGCCCAATTTTCTTCACACCTTAGCTGAAAAACCCTTCAATGGGGGATGCAGAGGAAAAAAAAATTGTGACTGCAAAAACTGTAAATATGTTCACCTACAAATATCATAATGATCAAAAGAAATAAAACCCATTATACAAAATTTAACATTTAAATAAATAAATAAAGCAGCACCTAGTGTTGCATTCAAGTCTTAAAGGTGTAATTTCTGATGTGGACACCTAAAGTGAATCATCGAATATACTATTTTTGATTCTTTGAAACCGTAAAAGATAGGAAGAACAAAAGGGGGAGACAAGAAATTAACTTTGTTGAGGGGGGGGGGGGGGGGGTTGTTGGAACATAAAATTAGTCAACTAACTTTTCACTATAAAATCTAAAATAGTAATGTACATACAATTTAATAATCAATATACAAGTTAAGTGGTTTATAATTCAATATATGCTACAAAATGTGTATCTAATTAAAATTAAACAATTATGAGACAAAATTGACAAAAATATTTAATATCTTTAATCAACTATGATAAAAAAAAATACTAATTATTTAAAAACAATCATTCAAACTTCAATGAATAAAAATCATCTAATAAAATACAAGTACAACCAAATACATGTTATATTATTTTTATCTATAAATTAATTAAATGATAAATAGAAGTAAATTTTAATAAGGTACATTTATAAATTATAATGTTATATGATATGTTGATTAATTTAAAAACAAATAAATATATGATAATAAAAGAATGAAAAAAAAATTTCACTATAAAATCTAAAATAGTAATGTACATACAATTTAATAATCAATATACAAGTTAAGTAGTTTATAATTCAATATATGCTACAAAATGTGTATCTAATTAAAATTAAACAATAATGAGACAAAATTGACAAAAAGATTTAATATCTTTAATCAACTATGAAATGGGCAAAGTATAATGACTAAGATAAAAAAAAAATACTAATAATTTAAAAACAATCATTCAAACTTCAATGAATAAAAATCATCTAATAAAATACAAGTACAACCAAATACATGTTATATTATTTTTATCTATAAATTAATTAAATGATAAATAGAAGTAAATTTTAATAAGGTACATTTATAAATTATAATGTTATATGATATGTTGATTAATTTAAAAACAAATAAATATATGATAATAAAAGAATGAAAAAAAAAAAAAAAAAAAAGAAGAATACCTCTATACCTAGGAAAGTGGGAATGCCTGAATATGCTTCACAATCAAAGGGCCTACACGGCTACAGCAAACATAGTTGCTTTTGTAGAAAAAAAATTAATCATACACATGGGTGGTTGTCTCGAGTTTGCTGCAATATTTATTCACAATATACACAGAACAAAAGCTTTGTTACACTTAACATTGTAAATGACGAAACATAGAGGAAAGTAAAATAGGAAAAGAAAGAAAAAGAAGAAGGCAGAGTTGAGCTGTTGAGAGAATGAGAGTTGAGTCGCCATGCTAGAGATAGAAGCAGTCAGACAAGAAAGCGAGAGATAGAGAGAGAGAGAGAGGGAGAGAGAGTTACCTGTGTAGAAAAATATTTGCAACTGTGTGGTGATGCAGCACTTCTAGCCTTCAATCTTACTACTGCTCTGGGGCAAGTAAGCCCTAAAAGTGTTAAAATAGCTGTGCATCTCAAAGGTCTTAAGTTTTGAAACTATCTTTGGAAGAAAGAATGGTTGGCGTTAGCAAGCTGAAGGGCTGAAGTTTTGAAATCATGAAACACAGGTAGAGGAAAAAGAGGGGAGACAGAAAGGATTGCCGTTAAAGAGTAAAGACTATTTGGATTGGGTTTGGGCTTTATGGATTGGTGGACGTACAACATTAACGTAAGGATTTTCTTTTTAGCAGTATTTTAAAATTTAGTAAAAGTATTTTAAAATTATAAGAAAAATTAAGGAAAAAGAATTGTAATGACATGATTGTTGACGTGGCTCAATGTGAGTGTAGTAACATTAAATGCTACGCTTCAGCTTTTTGTAATATATAGAATATAGATTTCATTATTTTATACAACAACAACAACAACAACAATATATTAACGGTAAACTTGAATATAGATTTCATTATTTTATACAGCAACAACAACAATATATTAACGGTAAACCTGAAACAATACTATAAAATAGGTCTGCACCAAAATATTTCACTTTAATAGACAAACCAAAATGGTTACAAATGGTATTTACAACACTCGATTTAACGATGATTCCTATTGTTACTAAGATCATTAAGGTTTAATTGACATTTTCTAATAGAAGCGTATTCATGGTTCAAATCTGCCTAAATTTTTTTGTAACGAATTTATTTATTTATTCATTCTTTTATAAAAATGGTTTTTTTTTTAAATAAAAAAAATAGGTACAAAATAAATTTTCAACTGAGAAGAAAGAAACCAAACACATCCATCCCCACACTTGTCCAGTCTCATTGGCTCTGCCATGGATTCCACTCAACTTTATCGTCTGGGCTTCAATTCAGTTTTTAGTTAATAGTCAATCCACTTGTTCCACCTTTCAAGTTATTCTTCAGGATTCAGTAATAATCTCCTTTTGATCAATGTAATGGTCATATTGTCCGCTGTGTACTTTCACGAAGTTCAGGGTAGCTTTGTGAGCAACCATGGCTACTTTGTTTCTACTTTCGAAGCACTTCTGTTCCCATGTTGTACCTGGTGTCAGCCAATTGTTTCATGCTCATGTTCTTCCTCGTCTCCGTGCTTTTTCCATTCTATATTTGCCCATAGTCCTTGGGCTTGCGTACTTGGCTATGATCTTCTTTAGTTATAGAAGGTTTCAAGCGTTGAAGGACCAGTACAAGTGGCTTAGATTGGAATGGAAATTTTTTAATGCTCTCATAAAAGATGTGAAAAACGTTTCGTATTTGGGGAAGAAAGTAGATGAGAAAGCCCATCAACTTTGGGATTCACAACCGAGACTGGGAGCGACAGTACAACTAACTGATGTTGAGAATGTCACACCCCAAACCCCAAAGGGTCCAAAGCATGAAAAAGACATTTCAAAGAACCTGCAGATTTACCTTTTTGACAATCCAATCCACATAAATCATATCCAATAACAAGATTAAGAATTATCATAATAATTTCATTTAATATACTTTCAAAGTAAGTCAGAGCTCTAAGCAATAATTACAAAGACCATTGGACACAAAAGAATAGAGGTCTGAATATTAATTACATATCATTAGCTTGTCCCATCAGTAGAAATAACGTCACAACCACTTTAATATACAAAAGAATGAGTCAAGCCTATTCTAAGATGTACACCATCTAATATAGCCATTACAAAAGTTTCAGCCTCCATCAGTAGTTAGTCTAACTACTGTTAGCCATCAAAAAACTGTCTCAAAAGACTGTTGCCTACTCTGAAAATGTTATAAAATAATGGAATGAGACAGAGCCCAGTAAGTAGCATAATTAACGGGGGTGGGAAAAATGCAAGTTTCATGATAATGAACATTTTGCGAAACATGTTACAATTTGGGAATTTCCGTTTAATTTATGCAAAAAAAAAAAAAAAAAAAAAAAAAAAAAAAAGCAATTTCATTAACCACGTGACAAGAATGATAGGAATAATTTAGTACCAAGCTTCCAAAAATAACTATGAACTACATTCCATTTACTGTGAGCTATATAAACATCCAATACCATTTCAAAATTAGAAAACCTCACCCAAGATGCAACAAGGACCAACAAGGACAGAGATATCACCTAGACATCATACTGCCACAAATAAGTTAGAGTCCAAACATACTAGCATGATATGTACCTCTTTTGGCATGTGGTCTTTTGGCCTTGCCAAGCCTCACCCACACCCTTAAGGATTTACCTATCCCCTTCATAGGTAGCAGGGGATAACACGTCATATAGTACCTCTTTTGCATGTGGTCTCTTGGCCCTACCTAGCCTCACCCACACACTCAAGGATTTACCCGTGTCATGCAAAGTGTGAGTCTACAACTTGGCTTGTTGTCACCAAGAAGGGTAATCACCAACATCATAGCACAAGGGCAAAGCCACATCAAAAGCTCACAAGTTAATGTATTTGAAATACATAGTTCACTTCCAAGTAGTTTCATAAAATATTTCAATAACTAAATAGCCATAATATTCTCAAAGTCCTCTAAACTATTTCTTGTCATAAATATTTTGCATACATTTACCAAATAATACAAACTAAAATAAAGCATCTTTAGAACTTGCAAATAATGCAATAAATTCATAAAATTCATTCCCAAGAATTTTATTAAAGATGATTATCTTTTCCATGCTAACAAATCATGCAATTCCCCATATGCAATAAGAATATGCACTTTCATATATAATCATAAATAGTAGGGTCACAACACAATATTTTTTTTGAAAAACATAGTTCCACCATTAATTTTCCAAAATGAGTTTGACCCAAACAAAGTTTATACAATATGATTATTTTCCAAAAATCCCATTAAAAGCTACTTACCTTGCAACCTGTAAAAAGACCTAATTTTCCAAGCTCCAAATAAGATTAGCTAAAACCTAAACAATACCAAGCAAACCTATCACAATAAGCATAAAACTTGAAATTGTATCTAGTTACACATTAGGAATTGCCAAATAAGCACTAAATTAGGCAAGCCTAAATTTAGCCTCACAAATAATATTTTCCACTTCCAAAGTTTCTCAACCAATTACTTTACAAGGCATAGACTCTCATTATACTTATGAATCATTCAAGGCATTATCTCTAACATCAAAACCTCAATAATTTATGAGTAGTTTCCACAAGATTTTCACATCATCATCAAGGGATTCATGACACCAAAATCACAATATCCTTCAAAACAAACAATTTAAATCTTTACTAGCTCCAAATAAACCATAAAAATTATATTCACCATTTATTTCACATGACATACCTCAAAACCCCTAAATTTTCACCATTCATAAACCTTAGTTAGCCACCACTAGTGAAACCATAAACCCACTCACTCAAATTCGTCCACCAAACCAAAAATCCATATACAAAATTACAAGAAAATCACCCAAGAAGCTCATAAATCTCAAGAACATCATTATTAAAGCTTGGGTAAAATAACCTCAAACAAAAACATAATACCCATCAAAAGAGATTAGAACTTTTACCTCAAATAACTTATGTGAAGGTGTGATGTTCTTGAGGCTTTTCCAGTGATCTTGCTGGAAAAATGGTGGAGGTGATGATGAGGAGTGTACCGGTGAGAGAGGAGTGTGTGTATGTGTGTTGTGTTGAGTGAAAATGAAAAAGAAAAGAAGAACAAGAATGAGAGTGCCGGCCAAATAGAGAAAAGAGAGAATTGTGAGATATGTGGTGGGGGAGGATGGGTTAGGTGGGGTACGTGTGGGGCTAAACAAAATCTGACTTTCTTTCTTTTCTTTTCTTTTCTTTTTTTTTTTCTTTTTTTTTCTTTTTCCCATTGGGCTGGGCTGTTACAGAGAAGGAATGGGTAGATTCAATCAAAACCTCGATCAGCAAGGCAAAGAGACGCTATGACACCTATGAGAGCCTGAGTCGAAGAAGACAATTTCTGAGGTGGGTTTACTCAGTTTTAATGGATTTTAGAAAATTTTGTCCCCTTGAAACTGAAATAGAAGCGATCATCGATGACATGTTTAATCATCTTTTCTCGAAATGTAAAAAGATCTATGGAGCACTAGAGAGTTCGAGGTCTAATGTAAGAAGCCTGCAGGACAGACCCATTGTGGAAAAATACCCTTACTATTATAATCGAGCTGTGCCACCAACTCACTCTGTTGAAGAGAAATTGAATCACCTAATCAATGGAAAGCCGGATTTGCTGCGTAACAGGAAAGAGAAAATACAGTACGACATTGAGTTTCCGCTGAAGTTACTGCTTCCTTTCCTGGAAGATTTAGATGGGCTTAGAATGGAAAGTGAAATGGAGAAGGCCTGGGTGGAGCTTATGGAGGAGACCATACTCGAACTACAACAAGACATGGATGGCATACTCAAAATAGCTAATGGAATGAACTAGATTTTCTACATCGGTAATTGGATAGCAAGCCGTAAGCTTAAGAAAAAGTATCGGTTGTATGGCAAAATGCTATATGATGATGCTATGATCGTCAGTCAAGATGCTCGTCCACTGTTACTCCAGACCCTGGAACGCGATCACTGCAAGAAATGTGGTCACCGGTGTGGTGCCAGCCACAGAGTCTCCGATGCCAAAGTTAGAAGGTGTTGGGAACCAAAGAAAAATATGACCTTAATAAGTGAAATCCCTTTTTGTTGTATGTGTATGCGTACCTTTCCCGGATCTTGTTGGTGGATATATATAGGTTCTTTCTTTCTCCTTCTAGCCGTTGGTTTTATAATAATGGGAGCATTATTACAGAATTGGTAACGCTCGTGCAAGGTGTCAAATTGACAGATACACCTTCAACGGTATTTGAAATTTATTGCTATTTTTATAACGTTTTGCCATGATGGATGGACGATGGTTAATTCATCATCAGGCAATCCTCTCGAGCTATGCTGGAGTCGAAGTCGTTCTTGTACATCATCCTTCTTATATGGACGAACATATTTCTTGGGCCTATCAGTTGCCCCCTTCATTCCAAGGTCGTCTATAATCTGGACGGTCCTTAGGAATGTGAAAGGTTGTTTGTTTGTTTGTTTTTTTTTTTTTTTTTTTTTTTTTTGACGCTTGGGGATGTGTTCCTCACATTAACTATTCTATGGTGGCATGGCACACATCGTGGCCACGTGTTTGGTTCTGATTGGTGAGGAGACCCTGTTGTCGGCGAGTGCCTTTTTAGTTTCCTGCAATTTCCAAGGCAAACTTTAACCTTTTGCCTATCCTTTTCCTTCATTTCTTCACCTTCTTTTTTTCATTTGGCTTTTCTGACTCTAAGCTTTTCTCTTTGTATTCTCTGTGTCTAGTTTTTCTTTGAGCTCACCACCGCTGTTGTTCAGCCTTTTTGGTTTACTTCCTTTTTTTCAGGTGCGTATCCCCTTTTTCACGCTTTTCTTTCCTTTTTTTGCTATTTTGTGCTTCTTTGTTTCATATTCTTACTTTCCTTTTTCGAAATGCATATTTTTCTTGATGGTCGATTATACTGAATTTAGACATATTTCTCCCTCCATTGCCTTTCTTTTTGCTCGCTTAGGAGGACTATTTGATTTCTTTGGTGATCGGTATCCACAGATTGGGGATTTTGTGATAGGGGGTAGTGGCTTAGATTTAGCGTTGGGTGACCTGTATCCATTGTTGCTACAGTCTTTTTCTTGGTTCAAATCCATTCGAGGGGTCCTTAGGAGGGAAAATATGGGTTTTGTTGTGAGATCTAGTGAGCAGGAGAGGGGTTCGTCCTCCGGCGTGGCTGTGGACGGGGCTGTTAGGGATACAGCTACTTCCGTGCCTCCTTCTTCGTCTACCCTTCCTTCTACTTCCGCTGCCGTTCCCAGTCCTTTCCATGCCCTCAAGGAAAAATGTGATTTGAAAGTAAACGTTTTCAGCAAATTTAGGGATAGGTTTCAATTTCCTGAGGAAACTAGGGTTCGTCTTCCCAGAAAGGGCGAAAAGGCTTGTGCCTTCGCCCATGGTGAGGTTTGCTTTTATGAGGCGGCCTTTTTGTGTGGTCTGAGGTTTCCCGTCCATCCATTTGTTATGGAGCTTCTAGATCACCTGTAGATTGCCCCCGGGCAGCTTATGCCTAACTCTTGGAGGATTTTCATAAGCTGTATGGGGATCTGGACGACCATAGCAGACGGAGAGATGATTATTGTGAATGAGCTTACCCATCTTTATCGCCTAAAAGAGTCCAAGGAATTTGGGTATTATGAGCTTGTTCCCTGGGATAGGAGATCTCATCTCATAGTTGACCTTCCTTCGTCCTTCCGTTATTAGAAGTCCAGATATTTCTTTGTGTCAGGCGATGGTTGGGAGACTGTGTCAGATGACTTTTGGGGAAATGTCTCTAGGTTGCTGCGACGGTGGGAGACCCCTTGTCTTGGTGCGTTTGCCTTTTATGTCTCATTTTTTTCTAGCGTCGTGGCTATTTTCTTTGGTCGTCCTTCTAATCTCGTGTGATTTCCTTGTTATGCAGTGAAGGAGCGCCCTGATCTTGATAACCAATTTCAGGCTAGGGTTCAGGAAGCGATCAAATACGCAAGGAAGATTGAAGATTTCGACGAGCTTGTTGACCCGCATACGTTGGCCTGTCATTGTTTGGGTCCTGAGCCTTCACTCTTCGTGCTTCGACTACTTGATTGTGAACAGCGAAAACGTGAGTAGCTTTTGATATGCATGATTGTTCTTCTTTACTTACCCATTTTAACAGGGGCTCTTTTTTTACTTTTCACTGTAGAAATGACGAGCAAATTCAATAAAGACATGTACGCAAAAATTAGGGGGAAGAAGAATGAGCCCCTTTCAAGTATTGGCCAGAAAACTTTAAAGTTTACTGACAAAGAAAGGGAGAAAAAGAGAGAGAAGGAGACGGCTGAGAGGGGCTCGTCCACCCCTACTCTGGATGAAGGAAGAACAGCCTCTCCTGCACTCTCTGTTGAGGAGGTCCCTGCCTTTAAAAAGCAAAAAACGGGGCATAAAGGCAAGGAGAAGTTGGGTTCCAGCGTTTGGGATGATGCTGAGGCCGCTGTGTCTCGGGCAAATGAATTTTTTACTCCTGAAGAGAGAAATGAGCTTTCCCTCGTTCCTTCTCATGAAATGGTGAATCAGCACATTCACAAACTCGTGCAGGTACTCTTTTTCTTGCTTTTATCATCAAACTTTCTTTTTTCTTTTTTTTCTTTTTTTTTTTTTATTCATGTTTTTACCATCAGGTACTGGGGGAGACAATGCATCTTACTTCGCAGTTTTTGGCGAACGAGGAGAAGGCTGTTATGGCCACCTTGAAGGTAGAAGCTCTAGAGGCTGAGGCTTCCGGATTATGGAAGGATCTGATTGCAGCCATGGACGTACATAACACTTCCAATGAGCAAGTCAAATTTCTAACCGAGCAACTTGAAGCTGAAAAGTTACAGATAAAGCAGAAGGACGAGCTCCTTGCATCAACAGGTCAAAGGATGAAGGCTGCAGTGGCCAAGTCCGTCCTCGCCTTCCAGACAACAGATGAATACAACACTATCTTGTTCCAGTGGTACTTCAAGGGTTTCGAATTATTGAGAAGATATTTGATCAAGCATGGACAAGGAGTTAATCTGGACGAACTAGATTTTGAAGCTGTAGATAAAGAAATTGAGGCGGACGAGGCTGCCTTGGCGGCTCAGGCTTCTATGGCTTCTGGCGAGGATCCTCCTAAAGCTGACAAAGGTGGTGATGATGTTCCTTCAGCGTGATTGTACTGTTTTTTTTTATTTTTTTATTTATATGCCCTATGTATTTTGGGGCCTTCGAATGAACACTCTTTTTGGTCCCCATATGTTTTGGATTTTTTTTTGAACAATTTGCATCTTTAATTTATATATATATGATGTATTTGTCACCTTTTTTTTTTCTTCTTGTTCTAATTGTGGAAGCACTTGTCTTCGTCCCTTGGTGGACTTAGAGGATTTTTGTATTGAATCTTGGGTTGAAATTATTTCTTCGTCTTTCTGTGGACTTGGCTAATTTTTGCTGAGGCGTTATTGGACGATGTACGTCCTTTAAAGCATTTTTATCGTCTTTTTGATCTGGATGATACATATCCCTTGTTGGATTTTTATTGTCTTTTTGATCTGGACGATACATATCCTTTGTTGGATTTTTATCGTCTTTTTGATCTGGACGATCGGCCGTTTTAGGCTTTTGAAAATAAATAATTAGGACATAAACATTGCTGAACGACGCCAGTGAAATGCTAAATGATCCTCTTTAGATGTTCGACATTAATGTCAATTATGACAAAGTTGATTAAACAATGCTATTTATGACAAAACCCCACTCGTAGGTAATAATAACTAATTCCCACTTAATTAGTTAAAGCTATTTATGATACAATTTATTTTCTTGCAACGATACCAAACCGACAGCTCGCACACATGCAATGAAGCTTTGATTTTGAAAAATGCTACATCAGTGATGATGTTTTTTTTTTTGGTAAATATGAAATTCCTCTTTTGTCACTGATGATGTTATCATAACTACATCATATTTTTATAATGCAGTTTCTTCAACTCATAGTTCTCAATATCGTATCATATTGTATACAAAAAGTTCCATATCATAATAGCATATCATAAACACTAATAAATCGTATGATACATAGTGCGTATCATATCGTAATTGAAATCATACAATACATAAAAATGTGAGTTTTAAATGAGTTTTGTTAAATTTTGTGCTTTTATTTGAGTCCAACAAGATATTAGACTATTTTTATCAAGAAATTATTGAGCTAATTGATTGGACCTAATAAAATAAACGTTCATAAGTTTTCCCCCCATTCTCTCTTTCCCTTACGAAATTTGAACTACGCACTTAACACTTCACTTTTGTATTTGCAATTTTTGTTTCTATATAATGAATAAGATATAAAATGACAACATAATTATTTTTATTTATGGGGCTGCGTTTGTATAAGCTGTTGCAAAACGGTGTTTTGAGTTTAAAATAAGCATTTGTAAAAGAGCTATAAGAAGTTGCTGTTGTGAAACAAAATTTTGGATTTTAAAAACGCTCTTTTTAGGCACCCAGAATGCCTAACCAAATGGACCCATGATGTTATTTTTATAAGTCTATAAGAAGCTATAATGTGAAGAAAAATTATAAAGAAAAAATTATTAAAATAAAAGAACAAAAAGGGATAGTAATTGATGATGAAGAAGAAAATGTTAAAAAAAAAAAAAAGTTTTGCAAGATGATGAACATGGTGATAACATTGAATTAAATAGAGTCGATTAGGAAAGATAATAAATATGATGAAAAGAAAGTATTATTTAGGCTCATATGTTATATATCATCAATTTTGAGTTTAATCAATTTGAATGTGTATGTTATAAACATGTGTTAATTTGAGATAATTAATTAAATTTGTTAAATATTATTACATAAGTGATGATTAAATTAATCATAATTTGAATATATTTCAAATTTATAATGAATATACCCCTTTTATATAGGTACATCTATATATTTTCTATTAATTTTATTAATTGTTTGTATATCTTACAATATACAATACAATATACGGTACAAAAAAAATAAAAACTTAATTCTCGATACGATTCAATTTTTGACAATTATGCTTCCATGTTTCACTACTTGATTGCTCACAAAAGTTAAGGTTTACATTTTGAGTTTTTGACACGAAACATATTATATGAAAAGGGAAATGTTAACGGATCTACTAAGGGTATTAGTTTAGGAAACATGTCTAGAAACTTTTTTATAGAAAAAGAAAAAAAATAAACAATTGATTTTTTTGACAAAATTTAATATTCTCCATAAAAATTATATTATGATCTTCTTGACAAATGCCCTAAATGCGCCTAATTACCGGACCCATAAGAAAAATTTGTTCCTCGCATGCATCATGAGTTTGTCTTCTTTTAGTATGACAAGTATTGATCTTTCATTATTAGTAAGACTTTCATCACGAGTTTGTCTTTTTTTAGTATGACAAGTATTGATCGTTCATAAATGGTAAGACTTTTGGAAGCCCTACAACAGTGTCTAGTCGTGATTAATCAAAAGATTCAAGCAAAGCATTTAATCAGATGGAGATAGGGGATATGTCTTGTGTCACCAAATCCACACAGTCTCTTATCCTTCCAACCCTCTCTTAATTATCATTTTTCAATTTCACATACTAAGAAAAAGGCAGCAGGCCAGCAATGATAAATACTTTGAATACGACCGCTAACAACATTTTTGAAGAAGAGAGCTCCTTTGTCATTTATCAAAATACATGATGATGATGATGGTAGACTAATAGAATTTCGTGGTAGACTGGTAATTCAGAATTGCATCAAGTTAAAGCAATACCAGAAAAATATTGACAGTAATACGAGGATCAACCTCATAAAAACCTTAGTGCTATATTTGGAAGTTTGGAGGGAGAGGAGAGCAAAAGGAAGTAGAGGAGAGGAGAGTAGAATGGAATGGTTATCTTCCACCTTATTTAGATGTTTTTAAAATTAAGTAAGGAGGAGGGGAATAATTAGCATTTTCATAGTTTGTAATTTTGTTAATATGGTAAGGGTACATTTGGTAATTTATTTGGTCAAGCAATTCTATGGTCTACTCTCCCTCCAAATCTCTACAATTTAGAGGAATTAAAAATGAGGGGTTGGAAGTAGTTAGAACTCCTCCAAACCCCTCCAAACCCCTCCCCCTCCTCCCTTAAAAAATATCCAAACAAAATAATTTAACTTACTCTTCATCCCTCTACTCTACTCCCTCTTCATCCAAACAAACTATTAATTTAGCAAGTCACCGTTACGATTTCATTATTGTCATAACTTCGCGAGCATTTGCTATCAAGTATAGATATTCAACAAACTCGGTATAATCCTTAATATTTATTGCATATACAAAGTAATTTTCATTTGTTAAAACAAAGTCTAAATGTAAGAGTGTCTGGCTGGTTATGACATAAAAGGGCTGATAGTCTGACCTATACATGTTAAATGACTAACAAAATCTATTATGTGGCAATTCAAAATGATCATCCACCTTATTTTATTTAGTTGAACTAATAAATTATTTACACAAATTGTATGACTTTAAATGGGTCATGTTACTAAAATTATATGTGAGTATATATTTATTCAACGCGTAGTAGGTCGTTGAAACACATTCCTTCAAATTTGTTTAGTCGACATTGTCCTTGTTTCATTAGTTATGAAAGACATGTCGTATAATGTGAGCCTGACTAAACTAGAGCTAACTCGCTTTGATGCCACTTGTTAGATTTTAGACTCACGTTAAAATAGTTATCAACAAATTTTAAGCCAAGTTTTTAATTAGATTAACTAAATGATGTCCCCTGAGATGGGTGAATACTTTATAATTTCAAATTAGAATTCTCTTTTGATAACTTATTTTGATATTTTGTTTTTGTCATTAAAAAAAAAAAAAAAAAAAGGCTTGTCATAAATTATATAACTAAACTAATTAGTATGATATAAACGTTGATTTCCTTTTTTAATAGGATAAAGTTTAGCTACAAAATTGGTTGTAGCCTAAATCTATAACTTTACTCAATAAAATAAATATTACTACATATTTTGAAAATCCAACCATTGAATTGCATGTCCTTTATACTTTTAATACACATGTCAAATTTTGTATCAATCGAATATTATTTACTATATGATCTATAAACTTATATCTTATGCATAATTTCAAACTACAAAACTTGCAATTTAAACAATTTATTGATGACATTGATATTGACCTTTAATTTTCTAAAAGTTTTGCAAGCATGAAGGATATAAGAAAAAGATGTAATCGAATAGTGGATTTGTCAAAATTCATCTCCAATAAAAAGTTATTGAGTATGCTTGTAGTTTTAGGCTACAACCAATTTTGTAACTAAACCAAGGGAGTCAATCTCGTACCAGAGGCTATACCAAATTGACTAGTGGAACGATATATTTTGGTACCGGTCAATATCGCTGTACCTATTCAGGTTTACCTCTATTTTTTATATTTATAAATATAAATATATATATATATATATATATATATATATATATATATTATAATAAAAATAAATGTTTACCATAAAACATTACCTCAATTCAAAATAAATTATATTCATGGTTTTAGACTTTAGACTTTAGCATACTAAGAAAACAAATAATACTAATAAGTTACCATTTTGCCCTTCCAAAAAAAATTAAAAAATTACAAAAGTGAAAAAAAAAAAAAAAAAAAAAAGCTTATTTCTGTACCGGCCAAAATGCCCGAAATTGGCCAGTACGTCCTGTACACATCCAGTATGCCCAGTATTTAAACCGGTATGAAATGATGACGTTTTGGTATCGGTTCACATATTGGTATGGTATATAACGGCAATACCGGCCGGTACAGTACGATATCGACCAACTTGAACAAAACTTTGTCCTATTAAAAAAAGGAAATCAATGTTTATATCATACTAATTAGTTTAGTTATGTAATTTATGACAAGCCTTTTACATTGCATCATCTAAAATGTTTCTATATGCTAGTTTTAAGGGGAAATGTACATTGCACCTTCATTAAATTTATTTTCCCTTTTTGTTCCATCTATTTCCATTTTCAATTGGGATCTAATTTCTTATGCTTATTCTATCATAAATTAATAAATGTTTTGAATTTGGACTAAATTAGATGCATGCATCCTTATCATAAACCATATACTCAACCAACATAATTGTTACAAATCATTTAATCAATTGGACTAAAAATAGACCAAATAGAATTAAAAAATCATAATTACCTAGGTTCTAAAAGTTTAGAATAATTGGCAAACCGTAAATACAAACTTGTCTAGGTATTGATCTTAATGTCTATGAAGTATATTAGACAATGTTGAGGGTGATACAAGTCAAGATTCAAGAACATACAAGTTGCAAAAAAAATAATAATAATAATAATAATAATAATAATAATAATAATAAATAAATAAATAAATAAAAATTTGCCTTGCTCAACCAATCCAAGAGAAGCCCTCGATCGATCGAACTGAGGATTTGATAGATTTTTAATCAGGCCCGACAGCCCATTGGCCCATTAAGTGATTAGGGTTTCAGATCTAATTCACATAGTATTTAAAGGAAACCCTAAGACACATTTTGTAGAGACTTTGAAGTTTCTATTTTGAGATCTAAAGTGTTTTTTTAGAGAGAGAAGAGTGCATCTTGTGTGTCCTTTTGTAGATCTAGGGTTTTTGTACCCTAAGCTCTCTCAAATATTTTATTGGTGTTATTCCTTAAAGAAACTGAAGATCCGGTATTGGAAAAGTTGCTGCCACCACTAGTCATCAATGGTGCTAAAGATCTAAACCTCCAAGGGTGGTCTCTGGAGTCATAGACTGGAGGTTAATGTGGGAGGTCTAAAGCATGAACTAGAGGTTCATGTGAGAGCAGATTCACATCAAAGAAGTTTGAGGGGTTCAGAGCTTAATTTGGTAATTGTAGTTAGATTTACAACGAATTGGCGTTTTTGACTGTAAATCTCAATTTGATATAGTGGATTGTTCTCTTGGGATCCTTCCCCCTAGATTTTTTACCTTAAAAACTAGATTGTTTCATTGGTTTTCCTGGGTCATAACATTTGTGTTATTTAGTTTTCTGCTGTACATGATATTTTTTATGAATGTTTAACCTAGATCTACATAATTGACCTAAGTAACAACTTGGCTATTAAAGTACCTTAAACAAACTGTGTTTTTAGGGGTCTAAAACTAACAATACCCTATGGTTTTGATTTAATTCATGCAAGTGCACTTGACTGTTAAAACTTATTTCTTTGATATCTTTTAATCTGGGGGTCTGATTTATACTCTTGAACTATCCTTTTGATCGTTATGACTACAAAATTTGTTTTATGAAAAGTATTTTTAGATCAAATGATCAAAATTATAGTCTTGCCTTGGAGACATTAGATGGTGATGATATATAATGGAATGCAAGTGAGGTTAAATGAGAGTTGCAAAATAGGATATCAACACTAATTGATATTCATGAAGATTTAGTTTTCTAATTATGTTTCTTTCAGGTTTTTGAGTCTATAGGACTAGGTTTACACATTGTGACCTTGTGTAACCAAAATTAGGAATCTTAGTGTGTCTTGAGTGTGTTTGAAGCTTAGTTCAAGCTTAAGACACTCCAAGATTCAAGTCCAAAAGACTCAAAGTTTAAGGTATCTGAACTCCAATTCAATTCTAGCTTAACCCATCAAGCTTAAATCTTAGCCCATCAAAATTCATGTATATTTAGTTTTCTTGTTCTGCTTCTTTCAATGTTTGATCTAGGGTTTTGTGTTTTGTACACAAGCATTGGAGATCTTCCAAGATTCTTCTAATGCATTAACGTGAAATCTAATTCAATATTTGATGATCCGTTGAATGAAGTAGAGTTGTTATAATCTAGTTTCATCAGAGTTGTTATTACAAATCTTCAGAGTAGGAGGTTTACGTTCAACAAAATTCAGAATATAAGAGCCTATGAATTGCTGTGTGGTGTCATGTTAGTAAGTATGTATAACAGCAGATTTAGAGTAAAGTCTTATTATAAAACTTTCATTAAATTCTAATGTATTTTGTTTACCTTGGGGTTGATAGGTTAAACCCTCCTACTAATTTTCTTGCGAGACAAGTTATTTCATTAGTTTTCCGTAAGTATAGACACCGCATTTTGGTCCCCAATCGACTCGAGCCCCCATTCCCTAATGATGGTAGTACTCTAAAGCCCAAGGTTGGTTTAGGGCCCAATTAGATGAAAATTGACTTGAGGAAAGTGTTTGTGGAAAATATAAATTATTTTTGGAAGAATAAAACTATTTTTGGAAAAGAAAGGCCACGGGAAACCCTAAGTGTGCGCACGCATACACGCATATGCGTACGCATAGTCAATCCATGCTTACACATGCTTACTACATGCGCATGCATGCATGGGCATGCGTACGTAGCTAGGGTTATAGAAACTATGAAAGGAAAGGTTTTCTACATTAAACTTGGTTTGGAACGAACCCCATATCGTTTGGGAGCCGCCTAAAACCCCTATTTTTCAACTATATAAAGCCATAAAAGGCACTTTTTCAAAGGAATAAAAGAGTGGTAAAACACACAAGATTCACTAGAAAATAGTGAATCGAAGAGGGAGTTTTTCACAAAACACCCTCAAGTCAAATTTTTCTTGATTAGAACCTTTTCTGGTCTTGGTCTTTGAGTTCTAAGTTTACTAACTTATTCCTAAATTGGTTGTGAATAGATTGACTGAGGGGAACAGTCAAAATCAAGTTCTAAAGAGTACTAGTGTTAAGATAAGGTAAAGTTTCTAACTTTGGCTCTTCATGTTTCTTTTTTTTTTTTTTTTTTTTTTTAATGCTTAAGTGTTTATAACATGTTTTTTTAGTTTAGGTTTATTTTGTGTTTATGTTAGAAGCAAGCTTGGTTGTTAGTTTTCTTGTTTCTTTTGTATTTTCTATTATGTGTTTCTGGGTTAGGGTTTCAGGTGTGTATGTGTGCACAGGCTTCATGCATACGCATGCATACTAGAAGTATGCGTACACATACAGATGGGATGTGCATGCATACCCTATGTATGCGCACTCATATTCTTGCCCAGAAACACTAATTCATCTTTGTTTATTTTTCCTTTGTTTTAGTTACATGTTTAGCCTCTATTTAACCTAGTTTTCATATCTATAACCATCCGTCTACTTTGTTTTGTTTTGTTTTATCTCTTTTATGCTTGTTAGGGTTTTAGTTTGTTTGAATACCATTAACATTCATATAAATATGAAAATGCATTGATGCATAGGTGTTGTGATGTAGAGAGGTAAGTCATGCATAATCACATGGACATGCATTTGTTTTGTTTGATGAGTATGATATGATTAATGAACATGATATGCTTTGTTGAATCCCATGATTTTGATGTTTAGATACCGTAACATGCTTGTTTAAATCTGCTTTGTAATGTTGCTGGCCTTGATGATATATGCTTAATGCCATGATTAATGAATGCTAGACTTGGAGATGATTATACCATGTTGTTTGCCTTAGATGCATGTTAGAGCATGTGTGAGTTAGAATAACATGTTGAGTATGACTTTAATGAAATTAAGACTTGGAACATAATAAGTGGAAGCCAACCCATAGATTGAGTGGGGTTGGGTGCCTAACACCTTCCTATCCCCATACCTAAACTCCGAACACGTGCTCTAGTAAAGATCAATCATTCCATGAAGGGCACTATATTGAAGAAAAATATTTAATTAGATTGAGACCTAAGATATTGATCTCTTGTGTCCCCAAATCCACACACTCTCTTATCTTTCCAACCCTCTCTTAAATATCATTTTTCAATTTACACATGCTGGAATAAAGAAGATATAACATAAGCCAAATTGTAAAATTGTGCTTGTGTCACAATTATATGATTTATATTAGCCACTTTTATTCAGTGGTAGTTCAAAATTGCATCAAATAAATGGAGTTGGATTCTACAACCCTCTTTAGGCAATAGTTGGGTACTTTTCACTATTTGAATGTTCACAAAAGGTTGAGGCTCACATTTTGGGTGTTTGACAATAAACATATTATAAGAAAAATCTATCTCTCACATGCATCATGAGTTTATCTTCTATTTAGAATGACAATTATTGATCGTTCATGAATGTTAAGACTTTTGGAAACCTAACAACAGTGTGTAGTCATGATTCTTAGTTTTGAAGATTAAAGAAAAGCATTTAATTAGATTGAGACCTAAGATATTGATCTCTTGTGTCCCCAAATCCACACACTCTCTTATCTTTCCAACCCTCTCTTAAATATCATTTTTCAATTTACACATGCTGGAATAAAGAAGATATAACATAAGCCAAATTGTAAAATTGTGCTTGTGTCACAATTATATGATTTATATTAGCCACTTTTATTCAGTGGTAGTTCAAAATTGCATCAAATAAATGGAGTTGGATTCTACAACCCTCTTTAGGCAATAGTTGGGTACTTTTCACTATTTGAATGTTCACAAAAGGTTGAGGCTCACATTTTGGGTGTTTGACAATAAACATATTATAAGAAAAATCTATCTCTCACATGCATCACGAGTTTATTTTCTATTTAATTAGATTGAGAACTAAGATATTAACCCCTTGTGTCCCCAAATCCACACACTCTCTTATCTTTCCAACCCTCTCTTAAATATCATTTTTCAATTTACACATGCTGGAATAAAGAAGATATAACATAAGCCAAATTGTAAAATTGTGCTTGTGCCACAATTATATGATTTATATTAGCCACTTTTATTCAGTGGTAGTTCAAAATTGCATCAAATAAATGGAGTTGGATTCTACAACCCTCTTTAGGCAATAGTTGGGTACTTTTCACTATTTGAATGTTCACAAAATGTTGAGGCTCACATTTTGGGTGTTTGACAATAAACATATTATAAGAAAAATCTATCTCTCGCGTGCATCATGATTTTGCCTTCTATTTATTATGAAAAGTATCGATCATTCATAAATGTTAAGAAATTTGGAAACCAAACAACAATTTGTAGTCATGATTCTTAGTTCTGAAGATTAAAGAAAAGCATTTAATTAGATTTAGATCTAAGATATTGACCTCTTGTGTCTCCAAGTCCACAAACTCTCTTTTCTTTCCAACCCTCTCTTAAATATTTATTTTTCAATTTAAACATGCTGGAAAAAATAAGATATAACATAAGCCAAATTGTAAAATTGTGCTTGTGTCACAATTATATGATTTATATCTGCCACTTTTATTCAGTGGTAGTTCTGAATTGCATCAAATAAATGGAGTTGGATTCTGCAACCCCCTTCAAGCGATAGTTGGGGACTTTTCACTACTTGAATATTCACAAAATGTTGAGGCTTTCATTTTTGAGTTTTTGACAATAAACATATTATAAGAAAAATCTGTCTCTCGCGTGCATCACGAGTTTGACTTCAATTTAGAATGACAAGTATTGATCATTCATAAATGTTAAGACTTTTGGAAACCTGACAACAGTGTGTAGTCATGATTCTTAGTTCTTAAGATTAAAGAAAATTATTTAATTAGATTGAGACCTAAGATGTTGACCTTTTGTGTCCCCAAATCCACAGACCCTCTTATCTTTCCAACCCTCTCTTAAATATCATTTTTTTTTTAATTTACACGTGCTAGAAAAAAGAAGATATAACATAAGCCAAATTGTAAAATTGTGCTTGAGTCACAATTATATGATTTATATTTGCCACTTTTATTCAGTGGTAGTTTAGAATTGAATCAAATAAATGGAGTTGGGTTCAGCAACCCTCTTCAAGCAATAGTTTGGGGATATGTTTTACATGAATTATGTGACTTTTAAATAGGCCATGTTACCAAAATTATATGTGAATATCGATTTGATTCAACACGTAGTAGGTTGAAACACATACCTTCAAATTGGTTTAGTGGAAGACTCTGTCCTTGTTTCTTTTTTTCTTTTTCTTTTTTGAAGCAACTCTGTCCTTGTTTCTTCAGTTATGAAAGACATGTCGTATAATGCGAGCCTGACCAAATATGACAGACCATCACCAAAAGCTATAAATAAATTGTGCTACATTGAGTAGGATTTGGTGGAGCTGTCACCAACAAAGCAAAAACTGCTGATCTTGATAATTAGTTTCAAATTGCTTAATTACAAAAGGAAACATAGCTCAAGCGCATAGACGGGAAAGGATTTTATGGGCCAATTTGTAGTGGGTGAGTTTGCATTCCAATTATTATGGAACTATATTTCATTTCATATATGGGCCTGTAGGCTACAAAATATGTAAAATTGGCAATACCTTTTAAATGAACTTCTGGGAACCAGTTTAACAACCATTAAAAGGCCTTCCGGGACTGGGCGTAATCGCGTGGATACAGCATATCATTAGAAAAACTTTTATGGCCCATTAGAGACCTGGCTGGCTGTTTCTGTCTTACCTAGGGTAGAAAATGTTAAAAAAAAAAAAAAAAAAAAAAAAAAAAAAACACATATTTGGTTCCTGAAACTTACTCTTTGACCATCATGCTATGATATTATTTTTCATCTTGATATGGCTAATGAACGAATGACGTAGCCTGATTTTTGTTGTCATCACATCTTTTTTAATATTTAAAAAAACTACAGTCAATTTCCCCCTTAATTTTGTGCTAAAAACTTTTTTTTTTTTTAAACCTACAGCACAAATCACCCTTTTGTTGACAAGTCAGTAGGACGCTGAAGTACCATTTTATGTATATACACTGTCCTGAAAATGCAGAAAAAATCAAAGCACCTTATTGTTGTTGTAAATACAAAAACCTCAAATTTGAAACTAAAACAATTGAAAATATTTCACAAATATTAATTTATATATATTGAATGAGTGAGTACTTACGCTTAAGCTTTTAGACATATATGAATTATAGATAATTCAGCATTAGCTTGCTTAAAATGCTAGGTTTAATTCGTGATAAGATCTCCCACACAAAACTTGCTCTAGTGAGCCATTGTAAATTGAGACATCTTCTCTAAACCCCTCTTCTGGCTTTTTTCCAACTTCAGGGTCAAACAAGTAATAAAGGAAGCAGAAATCTACTAAAAGTTGCAGTGTCAAAATGAATTAACAAGGCCCAACCCCAGCTCCCATCCAGGCCCAAATGTTCATGGCCGAACGAGCATGGTCTAATGCAACTATTTGGTAAATTTATGGTGTACTTAAATGCAATGCACCCAATCTTCCGAAAATGTATTGAATTCTTTAGAATTACCATAATATGTACTTTTTTCTCTCACATGAATAGTGGGTCTCATCATAAATATAATTAATGAGATTCATTATGTGAGATGGGAGAGTACGTATTTATGGTACTCCAAGAGTACTCAATAATTACCTACTCCAGTCTTCCAAATAAGAAGCATTTAACTTAAGCCCACATCTATTTGAGTATTCATGAAGACCAACATTAAAATATATAAAATAAAATAAAATTGTAATGGATTCAGGGCATCACAATGAAGGTTATATCCACTCTGCTCATGATCTTGTTAAACTATCTGAAATTCTTGAGGAGACCAGCCTAATCAAATCCCTAATCTTGCAATGATTGGTATAGCATGGAACAGTAGAGAGGATAACAGGGTCTTGGGCTCTTTGCAGTTAGAGCACTAGTGTCGGCAATAATAAACGAGTACAACCGTTTGTTTTTGTTTTTGTTTTTGTTTTCGTTTTTGTTGTTGTTGGTGTTGTTGTTTTTTTCTTTTTTTTTTAAGAGAAAAATGATAGAATAATTGAAACTAAAGCAACTGTGATAGAGCCCATGTAACCTTGTTTTTTGTTTTTTATTTTTATTTTTTTTAATTTAAATAAGCTCCTTAATTTAAGAAATAGAGTTCGGATAAATATGTCGAATCTACTATTTTCAATTTATTTATAACTATGCCAATAAAAATATTTTTTTTATCATGAAAATTGACTATATAAGCCATTAAGAATATTTTATTTATTTATTTTGAAAACATCATCCCAGTTGTTTTCAAAATCCTATTGTGAAGAGGGAAAATAGGAAAACAACTTTTTCAAAACTCAAAACTGTATTTAGAGAACATAATCCAAACAATAAATTCATGTATTTAGAGAACATAATCCTATACATATATTGTATATTGTTGGGAAATTTAGACCCCATTTGATAGAATTAACAAGTTTTAAACCCAAGTTGTTAATTAGATTTATTATGAACAAAACTTGTTAAAACAAACAAATATCAATATCATGTCAAAATCATATAGCGGAAAATAAATAAGACAAGATATGATGACCCAAGAAAACCAATGAAACAAATTAGTTTTACAGTAAAAAACCTAGGGGAAACCTTCTCGAAAAGCAATCAACTATAGTAAAGAGAAGTTTCAGATCTAGTACAAAACCTTTGTCCCTGGACTCTACAATCACCGTAGATGAACTCACAGCAGAAACCTTCTACCACTTCAGAACCTCTGAACTCTTCAATATATGAACGTCACCCTTTGATGCACGATTCCCAGTACGTGACTAACCAATTGTGCGGATCTTAGTACGCGACTTAATCACCAACTAGAAGAAAATTGTTGGCTGCAAAGTTCTTCACTTCATCAACAATGAAGATCAAGAAGCACTTGGTTACAAAACCCTAAGGCGCAAAGACGCAATAGCTTCCTTCAGAGAGAATAAGGCATAGGTCACCTTTTGCATATGTTCTCCTTGTATTCTCTTATGTGACGGCCTCTAAAATAAGCCTTATATAGGTCTAGGGTTATGAGAAAAGAAACCCTACACAAATACATAAGCCTAGCCCAAAAATCAGATCTGAAAATTCTGATTTCCGTAACCTCGATAGATAGCAAGTGTCGAGCTTTAAACTTCGACAGATACAACTATTGAGGAGGTGTCGAGAAGGTGTCGAGGTGACAAAAGATTTCTCGATCGATCCACCAGCTGTCGAGAAGGTGTTAAGATTTCGATAACAATCAACTGAAGAGCTTGATAGATAGCCTAGCTGTTGGGAGGTGTCAAGCAGCTATCGAGCTATCTGTCCGCAGGTGTCAAGCTATCTGTCTAGCTTTAATGAACAGCTTTTCTTCACTTGTTTCTTGGTCCAAACTTCATGGCTTTAATACTAGACTTGAACAACATGTTTCTTGAAGTATTAAACACATCATAGATCTACCAAATTACAAGTAAAGTGCGTTTTGTCAAAAGATTAGCCAACTACATAAAATATTGACATATGTTCCTAACATGATCCACATATGTCCTAACAATCTCCCCCTTTGACAATCCGTGACAAAACCATAACAAACAAATGAACATATGATAGAAGTCATAAATCACTCAACTTATATTCACTTGTTGACAAACTTTTGAAAAACTTTGCAAAAATAGAGTTTATGGCAAGTAGACTTTGACAACCTGTATTTTTGAAACATTTTAAACAAAACTCATCAATGCATCTTTGTGTGAAACAGAAATAATAGATTGCATACAAGTAAAGAAACATGTGTATAAAGAAAGGAAAAAAAAAAACAATACATGTAGAGATAGGTGAAGAAGACATACATCATCATATAAAGAAGATAAGTATAATGTATGTTAAAAATGGTCACAAGACCCAAGGTACAAGAAGAAGGAGGTAAGCACTCCCCCTAACAAAATGAAACACATCTCCCCCTTACAGAGACATGTATTTTTCCCCCTAACATGTAAAATCTTAAAAAGAAACCACATATTCTCCACAATTTCTCCCCCTTTTTGTCATGATTGACAAAGGGTACAAGAAGGTATAAAACTTCACCTGAGAAACATAAAGATGATCAAGGATGATCAAGGGGGCACAAAGAATCCATAAAAATGCATGAATGTAATGAAACAATATGCTATGGATGATATGATAATAGTAAGATGCAAAACATGTGAAAGACAAATCTCTTAACAAGAAAAATGTTAAACACATAGATCCCAAAACACACACACACACACACTAAACAAGTCTAACCAATTTTATATTTCAAAAAACAAGTCAAGACAGTTTAGTGAGCATACATTAGCATATGTAAACACTTGTGATGGCCAAATCACATTATACCTGCACATGTATCAAGAGTAGCAAAGAATATTGCGTGTTGTGTGTGAAAAACATCGCAAGATTGCATAAGCGTCTACATGATATGACAATTTGAGATATGAGAAAATCACTTTAACTCACACACAATCATAACTGTTTGATGGGGACTATCACCTTCGAGGTACATCCTATAACTCTCACATCTCCTAGAATACACGCTTGCAATCATATTTAAAAGCATTTTTTATCTTTTTGCTTTTTATTTTTCTTTGCATATTTTTCTTTTATTTAGCATATCATGCATGGGCATAAGAGAAAGAAAAGAAATACCCAATGATAATTGACATTCCAATTTTGCTATGCCGAAGCACACAAATGCCATTGACATCACACTTTTGCTATGCCGAAGCATACAGATGTCTTTCATGATTGGTGGGCAATAGTGGTGAGATGGTTATTTATGCCTTTCTCTTAGGATTTTCTAGTCCTTCCCGTCAAAAAGAGTGATATGAGTGTTAAGTATAAGAGATAACTTAATCTTACTCATCACAAACAAGAGCCACAAAGCTCACTTCCTTAGTTGTGCAGAAAGATGCTCATCTAAGCTACAAAAGATACAAAGTTTAGAAAACTTTGTTTCAATGGCCATCCAAGGTACACAAGTACCAATGTACACAAAACACACATTGTTTTTGTACTTTTTTTATTTTTCCTTATTTTGAAAACAAAACAAAATAAAAACTAAATAACCAAACAAAAACAGACAAACAACATGAAAGCATAAAGAAAGATGCATATGCATGAAGGCATGGTAGAAAAATGCAAATGCATGAAAGCATGATTCCAAAAGCAAATAAGAAATCAAGCAAAAAGAGTCCTACTTTAAATAGAAAGAATTAAAGCAGAGTACAAACAGAAAAGACAATTAAGTCTTAGGCTCCTTTCTCACCCACACAGCATGAGTCTTTGGTCGTGAAGATGAAAATGCACAAGTCCTAGTATGTCTACTAAAGGACATAGAAGAATTAAAATTCTCCTGAAATTGAGTTAAAAAGCTCAAGACTTTTAATAACTCTCCAAACAAAGGTGTATGTCCTTGAGAGAAAACCTGTGACCGTTTGAACAATTGTTTATGAGGATACAACTTAAAGCAATTAGGACAAATGTGTCCAGAAACACCACAATGGTGACAAACATGAGGTCTAACAAAGGATTTAGAATTAGCCAAAACAGTTTTGGATTTCATACCTTTATCACATTTCTTAGATTGGGGCACAAAGACAATCTTTGATCCAGAAGTCGTGGAAGAGGGGTCGGATGAAACAGCATATCTTAAACTAGTCTTATCAGAACTAGGCTTTTGAGCACTTAATACCTCATCAAGCTTTGCACTAGACATCATCTCCATTTGAGTTCTAGCTTTACTAAGCTCAACCTCAAAATTCTTGACCTTCTCTTCTAATGAGTTGTTCTCCACAACAAGAGTCTCAACCAACCTTGTAGTCTCATCTAGCTTGACTAACAGATCAACTTTTTCAGTTTTTGCCTCATTAAGCTCTTTTCTATAAAGATGAGAAGTCTTTTCAGATTTTATGAATTCAGTGCATAACTTATTATAGGCTTCCTGAAGGGTCAACTTCTTGGGTACTTCATCATCAGAAGAATCCTCACTATCACTAGCACTCTCCACAATCACCTTATCGGTTGAGGCAGCAAAGGCCATAACATGACGACATTCATCCATATACTCATCGGAAGAGTCATTCTCAATATCACTCCAAGTAGCAACCAACCATTTATCTTTTGACTTTTCGGTCTTTTCCTTCATGAGGTAGTTTGGGCATTCTATCCTCATATGACCAAAACCTTTGCACTCATGACATTGAATAAGGGGTTTCTCATTCTTGCCATTCCTAGAGGATTTAGATTTCTTAGGAGGTTTGCCCTTATCCTTTTTCCTAAACTGAAGAAGCTTAATAATCACATTAGTTATGAAGATTAGATCCTCATCCTCATCTTCACTTTCATCTTCATCTTCAAAGTCCTCAATCTCTTCCTCTATACCCTTAAGAGCCAAATTTTTACTCCTTCCACCTTTTCCCATTGAGCCTAATCCCATCTCATAGGTTTGAAGGTTCCCTACAAGCTCAGTCAAAGAAATTTGATCAATGTCCTTTACTTCTTCAATGACAGTGATCTTGGCATGGAATCTTTCAGGTAAGGACCTAAGGATTTTACTAACAATTTTGGATTCTGCAATACATTCTCCAAGGTTGAAGGCAGAATTCACAATATCCATGAGTTTAGCATAGAACTCATCAAAGGTCTCATCCTCCTCCATCCTTATTGCCTTGGTACCTTCATAGGTGGTCTCAAGAATGGTCCATGCTTCCTTGGCAACTTATCTGGATAATATTTTCTTGAATTCCTCATTGGTCACCCCACAGAACAAAGCATTCAAGGCCTTACTGTTGAAATTTGCCGCTATGATTGTTACATCATCACAATCCACCGACGCTTCCTTTTGCTTAATCCAGCCAACTTCAACAGCTTGCCATACCTATTCATCTAGAGCCTGCAAAAAAACTTTTATACGAACTTTCCAGTACGCATAATTAGTTCCATCAAATAAAGGAGGAATCAAAAGAGATTGTCCATGATCCATGACAACAGGGGTTAAAGATCACACTCAAGAAATTAATATAATCAGAGTGAACCCACTCTGATACCACTTGTTGAGAAATTTAGACTCCAGTTGATAGAATTAACAAGTTTTAAACCTAAGTTCTTAATTAAATTTATTATGAACAAAACTTGTTAAAACAAACAAACATCAATATCATGTCAAAATCATGCAGCGGAAAAATAAATAATATAAGATATGATGACCTAGGAAAACCAATGAAAGAAACTAGTTTCACAGTAAAAAACGTGGGGGGAAACCTTCTTGAAAAGCAATCAACTATAGTAAAGAGAAGTTTCAAATCTACTACAAAACCTTTGTTAGACTCTACAATCACCGTAGATGAACTTACAGCAGAAACCTTCTACCACTTCAGAACCTCTGAATTCTTCAATATATGAACGCCACCCTTTGATGCACGATTCCTAGTACGTGAATAACCAATTGCGCGGATCCCAGTACATGACCTAATCATCAACTAGAAGAAGATTGTTGGCTGCAAAGTTCTTCACTTCATCACTTCATTAACAATAAAGATCTAGAAGCACTTGATTATAAAACCCTAAGGCGCAAAAGACGCAGTAGCTTCTTTTAGAGAGAATAAGACATTGGTCACCTTTTGCACATGTTCTCCTTGTATTCTCTTATGTGACGGCCTCTAAAATAACCCTTATATAGGTCTAGGGTTGTGAGAAAAGAAACCCTATACAAATAAATAAGTCTGGCCTAAAAATCATATTTGAAAATTCTAATTTCCGTAACCTCGGTAGATGACAGGTGTCGAGTAGGTGTCGAGCTTTAAACTTCGATAGATATAGCTATTGAGGAGGTGTTGAGGGGATTGAAGCTTTCTCGATCGATCAACCTAGCTGTCGAGAAGCTATCGAGATTGCGATAAGAATCAACTGAAGAGCTCGATAGATAGCCTAGCTGTTGAGAGGTGTCGAGAAGCTATTGAGCTATTTGTCTGCAGGTGTCGAGCTATCTGTTCAGCTTTATTAACCAGTTTTTCTTCACTTGTTTCTTGGTCCAATCTTCATGGCTTTAATACTAGACTTGAACAACATGTTTCTTGAAGTATTAAACACATCCTAGATCTACCCAATTACAAGTAAAGTGTGTTTCAAAGGATTTGCTAACTACATAAAATATTGACATATGTTCCTAACATGATCCACATATGTCCTAACATATATAAATCCTCTTATGAAACAAGCTCTAAGAATTTTTATTTTTTTATTTTTTTTTATCTCGATAAAAACTTTGGGCAACTATGAAATTTGAATTGGATTTGTAATCACTTTTGAACAATGAATGTAATACTCAATTCTTTTTTTCTTTTTTCTTTTTTTGAATAGTAACTGTGCAATTTCATTAGGTTCCTATGTGACTTTTTTGGTATACTGCGTGTTCCGCTCATTCTTTTCTGCCTCATTCAGTAACGATCGAATTTGTATGACTATTTACTTTTCATAAAGCAACTATGAAATTTGACTTGGATTTGTAATCAATTTTGAATAATGTATGTAATACTCATTTCCTTTCTTTTTAAAAAGTAACTACGCAATTTGATTAGGTTCCTATGTGACTTTTTTGGTACACTGCATGTTCCACTCATTCTTTTCTTCCTCATTCAGTAACAATCGAATTTGTATGACAATTTACTTTTCATAAAGCAACTATGAAATTTGAATTGGATTTGTAATCAATTTTGAACAATGTATGTAATACTCATTTCCTTTCTTTTTTAAAAGTAACTATGCAATTTGATTAGGTTCCTATATGACTTTTTTGGTATACCGCGTGTTCCACTCATAATTTTCTTCCAATTTCAGTAACGATCGATTTTAAACAAGCATTACAATTTTTTTTTTTAATAAAAATTAACTATAAACTTGGAATAAGTTCCTGCTTAAATTTGTAATAACTTTACGTTATATTTATCTTCTTTTCTTTAAAGCAACTATGCAATTCGAATAAATGTGACTTTTTTAGGTATACCACATGATTCATGCATTCTTTTCCTCCTATTCAAAAGATCAATTTGATTTGTGTATGATAATGTACATTTCAATAAACAACTTTTAAATTTGAACAAGTTCCATTATCAAAAAAAAAAGAAAAAAGAAAAAAGAAAAGGCTACTGCTTAGATTTTTTTGGTATACTGCGTGTTCTATATATTCCATTCTTTTGAGTTCAGAAATTATCATTTCCAAGGAATGCAGGCAGTGTTTTCTTTACAATAGAGCAATTTCGTAATTTGAATAAGTTCCGGTGCAGCGTTATGTTGTATGCCAATTTTTTCCATATATTTTATTTTTCTAACATAAGTAATGCAAGTATGTAACATGAATAATTCAGTAATGAAGTTTATAATGAAACCAAGGTGATGGCTTTTATTCAGTGGTATAGTTCCGAAGTAATACGTATACATGAAAATGAGGTAAGGAAGTAGTGATATGTGGAGTCTAGCAAGACTCAAAATCCCACAGGAAACCGCCAATTTAACTAAAATCTGTCCACTTCGTTTTTTAATAACCAAATCATCTCAGTACGTTCTAATGCTTGGTCGTTCATGTTAAAATTTTAGTTCTATTTTTAAATTTCATTGATGTGGATTGAAGGAATTTTAGAGTTATTTCATTTTAGTGTGCTGACATAATAAAATTAATGCTTTGAATGAAGTTAATTAAACTTTAATTTGGTCAATTATTATCAAACCTTGAAGAACTGAATAAATTAAGCTTATTAGGGTTTGTTTTACGTGAAAAAAAGAAAGGGGCTTTCATCAACCAGGTAGCTATTGTCTGAAATAGGTTATTCTAAAAGTTGCTAGCCAATCATTAAGACCTTATTTGATAACCCTAACTTCAATGGGGGCAGAGTATAAAATCAGTTTACGAATGATTGAAGTATCTTGTAAAAATTGAGGAATTCATTGATCTTTTATTATTGCCCTTAGTGGCTCGCTACTTCTAAACTTAACTAGGCCCAGCCCCAGCCTCCCCATCTAGGCCCAAATATTTATGGGCAAATGACCATGATCTAATGCAAGGGATGATATAAATGTTTATAAAATTGAAAATGAGTTTGGAAGGGCTCAACAGTTAGGACGGAATTCAATGGTATTCACCCAATCTTCGATCTGGGAAGCATTCAACTTAAGCTCACATCTATTATGTTATACATGAAGACAAACATTTAAAATAATAATAATAATAATAATAATAATTGTAATAGAATCAGAGCATCACAATGAAGGTAATATCTATTCTGCTCTTGATCTTGTCAAACTATCTGAAATTGTTGAGGAGACCAGCCTTATCAAGCCCCTACTCTCGCTATGATTTCTAAAGCATGAAAGTGTAGAGTGGCTAAATAGGTCTATTTTTTGGGTCAAAATTTCGAAGCTGTCACGTTGTGCAATTAGAAGGATTTGTAGGCAACTTAAGCCTAGCTAATATGAAAAAAGAGTTGACATTGTGGTGGTCAAAGTCCAATCAAAATTTCATTAATGCCAATGTTGGTAATTATAGAATATTATTGTTGTATAATAAAAACGTACCCTTCTCCTCATATAATATAGTGAGTCTTGCTAATTAAATTCATAATTAAACTCATTACTTATATGAGATGAAAGAGAGTGCTTTTATTGTATTCTTAACATTATTCTATAATTTTCCATTGTGAAGGTCTATCCTAGGGACCATGAGCATACCTAAACTAATTGAGAAATGTTATATCCATAATATTTTCACAACAAATTATAAGAAATAAGTTGTTACGGATTGTTATTGGTAAGCACAAAAGTAATTTCAATAGTATATTTAAATTAAAAATAATAAAAACTTATCACCTATAATTTGTTGTAAAAGTGTTGAGAAAATGTTGTTATAAGTACTTTTCGAATGAATTATTTTAGAAGAATCATAATGAGATTGCCAAACCATTCAAGCAATTGGGCTTGTATAGTGGATTCAATGCCATTCTCAAAGCCATTGAGAAGAAGGGAAAGAGAGTAACTTGAAGCTTGTTGATAATGCGTTCTTAGAAATTAGAATTGTGTTCAATCATGGGGAAGTTGACCTTGGGCCTTAGGCCCGTACACGTTGGCCCAAACTAAGGAATATCCAAGCGTGCCAAGTCAATGCCGTAATCACAATGGTGAAAATGAGACACTCTTTAGAGCATCTCCAATAGGCTAGCCTTCTCTAAATTTTGGAAAGCAAAAGCCACTGTTCATGCAAAATCATCCCTCCAACAGACTCGGCATCTCCAATTTTTTTTTTTAGATTTGCTACAATAGCTCTCCAGGCCTGGAGAGCACTGTAGCAATCACTGTAGCTTATGCAAAGAATATTTCCCCTTAAAATAATACCAGATGAATTAAAAAAAATACTTTTTTCTCTTTCCTCCCTTTCTCTCTCCTCTCACGGCTACAAACACAACCATCTTTCTGTCAAACATCTCTAAACTCAAGCATAATCAAAATGCAAACTCAAAAACATAATCTTAAGATTAATCAAACCATAACAATAAAAGCAAAAAAAAAAAAAAAAAAAAAAAAAAAAAAGACACAAGCCATCTACCATCGAGGCTACGTTGGGGAGGAAGATGAGTGACGGTGGCGGAGCAGCACAGAGAGCGAAGCGAAGGCATGGCGAAGTGGAGCCATCTACCATCTGGGCTGCGTTGGGGAGGAAGACGAGCGGCGGCGGTGGAGCGGAACACAGCGGCACAGAGGGCAGAGCGAAGGCGAGCGGAATGCAATGGCACATTTGGTCTTTCTCCACCCTCTAACCCACACTACACCAAAATGTATTTTTAGTGACGAAAATTAGTGAGGAAATATTTTTCTTCGCTAAAAATACAGCTTTAGTGACGAAATATGAATTTCATCACTAATGATGAAAAAAATTATAGCATTTAGTGACAAAAAATAAATTTCGTCACTATTGTGATCTGAAAAAATAGGCGCCAATGTAGGGAAACTTTGGCGCGAGTTTAATTAATCTATAGTAACGAAATATTTCGTTGCTAAAAGTTGAAATTTTTAGTGACGAAATATTTTGTCATTGTAGATATTACTATGGATAGTATTAGTGACGAAAAGATTTTCGTCACTATAAGGAAGAATTAGTGACGAAAAATATTTGTCACTAAAAATAATAATAGGTTTGCGTATATGATTTTAGAGACAAAATATGAATTTCTTCTCTAAAAAACTTAACAAAGCCCGGTCTTTAGTGACGAAACTGGAATTCGTCACTAGAGACGCCTAATTTCAATACCCAGCACACCCAAAAAAAATAAAGAGCCACAAAACAAACCGTCACTTTTTCGGTAAAAAAAAAAAAAAAAACTCAGTTCTTCAGCTCCTTTAGGCGACGACGACTCCAACCACCGTCACCGATTAAACTCAACGGCGACGCTTCAGCTCGCAACGGTTGCAAATAAACCGTTGCCGTTAAACATACACCGATACCCACTCCAAATCACCGATACCCACTCCAAATCGCGACCCTTCGCATTCCTTCGAACCGGCGACCATTCGACTTCCGGCGACCCTTTGCATTCCTTACCGTCGCCAAAACCCAGCCTCACCGTCGCGATGGTTCGCTCGCTTCAGATCGCGACGGTTCGATCTATTCACCGTCGCCAAAACCCAGCTTCAGCTCGCGACGGTTGCAAATAAACCGTCGCCGTTAAACATACACCGGCGACGCTTCAGTCCTTCCGGCGACGCTCGCGACGGTATTTTTTTTTTTACCTCAAGTTTGGTAAATTTTGATTTGGATTGTGTGTGCCGGGCTATTTTGAGTGTCATATTTTTTGCTGAGTTCATGAAAATAAGCTATTTCTTGATAATAGGATTGTTTTTGCAGATTGTAAACCGTTACTTTTAGTGGGTTTCCTTTGCTGAAAAATGAAATATTTCTTGGTTTTGTGCTTTTGGTGTATTTTTATTTTTTTATTTTTAAATTCTGTTGCATGTAACAATTTTTTGGAGTATAGATTTAGGTTCAATAATATTATAAGTTTTTTAAATTTGTGGAATCATACAGATTTTAACCTGGTGTTTGGCATGAAGAAATGAGAAACAATGTTTGATGTTGCTAGTTTTTGGGCAGAGTACACTACTTTGCAAGTGTAGACAACACAATGTCTAATTCACATTCAATTATTTTCTTCTTTTTTTTTTTTTTTTGGGTATAAAAGTTGATTCTATAAAGTAAATATTGTATGATTTTATTTATTTATTATTATTAAGCTTTATAAAATCCTACATGAAAGGATATATGTACTAAGAACTTATAACGTTAACAAGTCCTAAAAAATTTAAATCAAGAACTTTCCTGTGGTGTTATTTAGTCCTTTCTCAAAAAGCATGAATTTTTCACTTATATTTTCAAGCAAAACTCATACATACAAATGTATACATGCACGTACACATATACATGTATAAATGTGTGGCTGTGTGTGTGTGTGTCTAGTTTAATAATGTTTACATTATATAGTCCGGCTCCCCTTAAAAAAATTCCTGTCCTGTCTCTGCCTTGTTTCAACTTGTTTGAATATCTATAGAGGTTTCACTTTTTTTATCTAATCTGATATTGAAGTACACAACTTGCTATAGCTTTCTAAGAGTTAAGGGTTAAACTCTCTCCACTTAGAACTGTCATACATTGAAGTTGATAATTGTTTCTTTTATCATGTAACAATGACATGAATGGACACATGTAAAATGTTACTAACATGCAAAAAGAAAAGCTAATCTAGGAGTTCTCATTACAATGTGTTATGGAAGTATTAACAATCAATGTGCATATGCTTTCACTTCCTATTATATGATTGCCATTATTTATTATGTGAATCTATGGTATTCTAGATTGAGAGTCATCTTTTTATTGAAATTCTTGCATTGTCTCCATCAAGAGGTAAAGCTTCACTATTCTATGTGTTGCATGCAGGTGAAATCCTATTGATACATAGAATGTGTTGATGACTACAGCCATTAGATCATTAGGAGGCTTATCAAATGTTAGGTGTGGGCCCTTGGGTGGGGACTTGATACCACGAAGTGGGGTTTCAATCTTTTTAATATTGAATTCTAAGCTATACCACTGTTTAGAAACGGGAAAAAGAATAAAGAACATGTATTTTAAATTTGGGTCTACTCACTAAAAGTTATCTTTCTTTTATCTCCAGCTCTCTTTCTCTTTTGTGGCTGAAGAAATTGTGAGGAACAAGGTGAAGAACACAAGTTAACTTTGGATTTTTTCTGAAAGTTGTAAACTTAGTTTGAGCAAAGTAAGTAAATTCTAGTTAAAAACTTATAAAACTCTATATATACTTGTGATGTTAGAAATTGGTTTTGTGGTGGGTTGTTGTGTTGGAGCAAGCGGGTGGCTTGTATGGTGTTATAAGGTGGTTTAAATACATATTGAGAGTATTTTTCATTTCTTGCAGATGTGAATGAGTATTGTTGATTAGATGTGATGAATAGTAAATACATATTGAGAGTGTTTTGCATTTATTGCAAATGTGAATGAGTATTGTTGATTAAATGTGATGAATAGTATTTTATTTGATTTTAATACTTCTAAGCATCATACTTGTGATGTTTGTGATTGGTTTTGTGGTGGGTTGTTGTGTTGGAGCAAGCGGGTGGCTTGCATGGTGTTATAAGGTGGTTTAAGTTCATATTGGGAGTGTTTTTAATTTCTTGCAAATGTGAATGAAACTTGTTGATTAGTAGCAATTGTGTTCCTTTATTTGATTTCAATACTTGTAAGCATTATAGTTGTGATGTTTGTGATTGGTTTTGTGGTGGGTTGTTGTGTTATGATAACGCTCTTACTTATGAGGGTGGTTCAACTTCAAGTTAAAACACTTTTTGGTTAGTACTTTATTTGCTTTCTACAACTTATACATTAGGAGTTGTGATTTTAATTTATTGGTGTGGTTACTCTTAATGCATTGTTAGAAATGTTTCTTATAACATAGTTAATGTTTTTACTTTACGATTTTAACGAAGCATTGTTTTTATATTTGTGCAGATTTCTTATTGGTGGCTTTTAGGGGATTTACTTTTGGTATTACTTAAAAACATATGAGGACATCTTCCCTTAGTTCTAAAATAGGGTTTAGGTAGAGTTATTGTATGTATTGCAAATAATTATTGTATGGAAGGAGTTTGAATTAGATACTTGTTTTATTTTTTACTTGTGGAATGTATGGATTTTTTTTTTTATAAATGTGTTGTTGAAATAAATGTGCTATTCAAATGTGAGGTTTTAATAATGTAATGACAGGTTACAGGTTAATATCAAAGCCATGAAAAAAATAAAAACAAAAAATAAGTTTTAGTGACGAATTTTTTCGTCACAAATATAGCAACAAAAAATTGTTTTAGTGACGAAAATTTCGTCACTAAATATAGCAAAATTTTGTAAGAAATGGTTTTAGTGACGAATAATTTTCGTCACTATATATGCCTGGATTTTCTTAAAAATAGTTTTAGTGACGAATTTTTTCGTCACTATATGTACCCGAACATAGTTTTAGTGACGAAATTATTCGTCACTAAATATGATTTAGTAAACTAAAGTGTTTTTAGTGACGAAATATTTTAGTCATTGAATAGTGTTTTTAGTGAGAAAAACATTTAGTGACGAAACGTTTTCGTCACTAGTCACTAAAAGTTTTTTTTTTTTAAATCAAATCAGACTTTTAGTGACGAAATTTTTTGTCACCAGGACTTTTAGTGACGGGGTACAGTGACTAAATGGGTTTCGTCACTAAAAGTCCAGTTTCATCACTAAAGGTCCTTAGTGACGAAAAATTGGACTTTTAGTGACGAATTTTTTCGTCACTGAAAATACATTTTGTTGTAGTGCCATCTGGTCTTTCTCTCCGCCCTCTAGCCCATCTGGTCTTTCTCCACCCTCTAACCCATCTGGTCTAACACAGCGGCACATCTGGTCTTTCTTTGCTCTGCCCTCTAACCCATCTGGTCTTTCTCTCTCTAGCTTTTTCTCCTTTTCTTATCACAAAGAGAGCTAGATAATGTTTTGGCATCAAGTAGAGAAAGAAAAAAAAAAGTAGAGAAAGAGAGCTGGAGAAAGAAAGAGAGAGGGAGGTTTTGGAATGAGTGGAAAGTAGAGAAAAATAAAGGAGAGGATGGAGAGAAAAGCCATATGTGTGTGGTGGAGAAAAATCAAGAGAAAAGAAAAAGAAAAAGAAAAAGAAAAAACGTATGGATGATAGAAAGAAAGAAAGGAAAAATACAATTAAGCAATGCTGCCACAATATTTTCACAATAAATTTTAAGTAACATATTGTTATTAGCTAATATTGGTGAGTAAAAATATAATTTTAGTGGTGGATTCAAATTAAAACTAGTAACAACTTTCCACATAAGATTTTGATGTGATTCTTGTGAAAGTATTGAAAAAAATGTTGTGAATATAACACTTTTCATTGGAAAATATAATTGTTAGGAATGAATATAGAAAGAATAAATGATGATAAAAAAAGAATAAAGAAAGAATGAAGAAATAATATTTAAATGGAATAGAGAAAAGGATAGAGAGTCTGTTGGAAAGTGTATTTAAAAAAGTAAATAGGTAAAAGGTAAAATGAACTGTTCACTCTCCAAACAGTACAAAAATTTAGAGAGCCTGCTGGAGATGCTCTTATAATAGGGTTAGATAGACAGTTTTGCAATACTCAAAGCAAAGGTGTATCTTTCAAGATTTCACGATTATTGAGTGAGTGATTTAGAAGTGATCTTAAATCAGCAAGCGTAAATCGTGTCGTACTAAAGTTTTTTTTTTTTTTTTTTTTTTTGTTTCGTTTACCTCAACTAGTAAAGTCTCTGATGATTGAATTGTGATTCAATCCTCACCTACACCAATCAATTGAAGTAAACCTTACCACGTTAAGTACTACTTGCATAGCACTTTGCTCGTAGAATATTATGTGAAAAGTGTTTTCCTATTTTATTGGTGTTTTTTGCCCTCTGTCGTACTAATAAATATTGAAGAATATAGTGCACCTTGCACTCAATCACCAAACAATTCAATTAAGCGAAGCATGCCACAGTAAAAATTCTCATCTTCCATGCAACGGGCTAAACTTAAATTGCCAAAACTAGCTTTAATACACGCCTAACATGAGAATCACTATATAAATGTACACCAGAAAAACTTAGGTATAATACTTTAAATTTTGTACATTAAGTTCTTCAATTAGATTTTGAAATACATATTAAATCAAAAATACTTATCCTTGAAACTGAGAATATTGTTTGTGTTTTGCAAGCCAAAGCAACCGGGAGTTTGAATTTAATTGATATGTCTAATGTATTGCAAATAAAGTACTATAATAAAGTTTTGAACTGTTTAAATAATAGGAGAATTATTGTATAAGGATTTTGAAAGCCATTACACCTTTTTGCGCTTGTTTATCATGTTCCATTCTTCTCAATTCAAATAATATAATCACTTTTGAACCATGTATGTAATCATCATTTCCTTTCCTTAAACTAACTATGCAATTTGAACAAATTCTTATATGAATTTCTTTGGAATATCGTGTGTTCGATGCACTCTTTTTTTCCTAATTCAATAATAATTGGTTTTGAACCAAGTATGATAATTTACTTTTCAATAAATCAACTATAAAATTTGAGTAAGCTGGTGCTTAGATTCGTAATCACTTTTGAACAATATATCTAATAATAATTTTCTTTTCTTTAAAGTAACTACCCAATTTGAACAAGATCTTATGTTACTTTTTCTTTTTGAATACCACGCATTCGGACAAAATTGCTAAATGCCCTTTTTGGGCAAACTAAGCAGTGTTTTGCCCTATTTTTCAAACTAATTAGGGAAATGCCCCTCTTTTGAAACTTGATTTTCTCAAAATCGAGTTATAAAAAAAAAATTTCTGGAGACCTATAGCAGCGTTTTTAAGAACCCATAGTGACGTTTTTAGGACCTATAGTAACGTTTTGTAACTCGACTTCCATTAAATCGAGTTATAGGCAATTTTTTTAATTTTTTTACCTATAACTTGATTTCATATAAATCAAGTTACAAAATGCCAGTATAGGTTTTGAAAACGTCACTATAGGCTCCTTAAAAACACCGCTATAGGGCATAACTCGATTTTGAGAAAATCGATTTTCAAAAGAGGGGCATTTCCCTTATTAGTTTGAAAAATAGGGCAAAACGTTGCTTAGTTTGCCCAAAAAGGGCATTTGGCAATTTTTTCCCCGCGCATTCTTTTCTTCCTAATTAAGTAATGATCATAAGTGAACCATGTACAATAACTTACTTTTTAATAAAGCATTATGAAATTTGAATAAATTCCTTTTTAGATTTGTAATCACTGTTGAAAAATCTATGAAATACCCTTTTTTTTTTTTTTTAAGTAACTACGTAAGCTAAACAACTTTTTATGCTACTTTTTTGGAATACTGCGTGTTCGACCCCACTTTTCTTCCTAATTCAATATTAATTGGTTTTGAACCAAGTATGATAATTTACTATTCAATGAAACAACTATAAAATCTGAATGAGTTCCTGCTTGGTTTTATAATCACTTTTGAACAATGTAGGTATACTCATTTTATTTTCTCTAAAGTAACTATGTGATTTGAACAAGTTCTTATGTGACTTTTTTTAAGAATACCATATGTTCCGCACATTCTTTTCTTCCCAGTTCAATAATGATCGGTTTTGAACCATGTATGAGAATTTACTTTTCAATAAAGCAACTACAAAATTTGAATATTCTTGCTTAGATTTGTAATCACTTTTGAACAACACTCATTTCCTTTTCTTTAAAGTAACTATGCAATTTGAACAAGTTCTTGTGTGACTTTTTTACCAGTATCACGTGTTCCACTCATTCTTTTCTTTCTAATTCAATAATGATCAGGTATGAACGATGTACGAATTAATATAATACCTATGAAATTTGAATAAGTTCCTACTTAGATTTGTAATTACTTTTGAAGAATTTAAGTTATACTCATTTCCTTTTCTTTAAAGTAACTATGCAATTTTAACAAGTTCTCATGTGACTTTTATTTTTGGATGATTGTGTGTTCCACGCATTCTTTTCTTCCTAATTTAGTAATGATCAATTGTGAACTATATATGATAATTTACTTTTCAATAAAACAACTATGAAATTTGAATAAGTTTTTTCTTAGATTTGTAATTACTTTTGAACGATGTATGTAATACTCATTTCATTTTCTTAAAAGTAATTATGCAATTTGAACAAGTTCTTATGTGACATTTTTTGGACTATTTCATGTTCGGAGAATCCTTTTCTTCCCAATTCATTAATGATTGGTTTAGAACCATGTATGATAATTTACTTTTCAATAATGCAACTATGAAATGTGAATGAGTTCTGCCTAGATTTGTAATAACTTTTGAACAATTATTTTAATACTTATTTTCTTTTGTTAAAAGTAATTATGTAATTTGAACAAGTTATTATGTCATTTTTTTAAGAATGCCACATGTTCCACGCATTCTATTCTTCCAAATTCCGTAATAATGTTTTGAACTGACAGGTTATTTAGACCCCTTAAACAACCAGATTGCGTAGCTTAGATTAATTAGCCAAGTTGTTACTTAGTCAAATTAAACAGTTCTAGGTTAAAACAATCAAATAATCATATCATGTATATAAAACAAATAAAGCAGCGGAAATAATAAAGAACACAATGATATGATCACCCAGGAAACCACACGGTAAAAACCTGGGGAGGATTTGACCCACCGATCCTCAAGGCAAACCAGAATTCACTATGAAAGAATTGAAGTTCTTACAAAAGGACTACAAGCTCCCCGCTCGACTTCCTAATGCTACCCACCAGTACGAACTTCCTGACACGACCACGCGCAGGCTCCGAATCCACGGACTACTTCTTTCTTGAATTCTTCAATCAGCTACAAGCTCCCCGCTTGCTTTTCTTTTAAGTTCCAATGGTTGCAACTATAATGATCATCAAGATGTAGATAATAATCTCTACCTTGAAAACCCTAAGCTTTGTGTAAAGGAAAGCTCCTCTAAGATCTCACAAGAGATTTACACAAAACAGAAAATATGAGCAACAAAGCAATATGGACAACCTCCAAAAACGTGGCTAGGGTTTAGTTTATATACCTAGGGTAAAAACACAAAACCCTAAACGTTTAATGAGGTAGGGCTGAGTTGGAAATTCTGCAGAAAATTCAACCTGTGCGATTTTCGATCGATCGAGTCTATTCTTCGATCGATCGAGCCAGACCAAAAGTCCCAAGTACTTCTGCAGCCACTCGATTCCAACTTTACAATATTAAACCAACTTTGAGCAAGTCTAAACAAGATTAAATACAATGTTTTGATCATGGTTTGCCAACATTACAAATTAGAGTTCTAAATACATAAAATCCTAAGACCTTAGAACCTAACATGAACAGTGCATAACAATTTATTTTTCAATAAAGCAACAATGAAATTCGAATAAACTCTTGCTTAGATTTGTAATCAGTTTTGAATTATGTACTTAATACTTATTTCCTTTTCTTTAAAGTAATTAAGCAATTTGGACAAGTTCTTTTATGACTTATTTAATAATACCCCGTGTTCCACAAATTCTTTTGTTCTTAATTCAATAATGATTAGTTTCAAACCATATATGATAATTTACATTTCAATAAAGCAACTAGGAAAATTGAATAAGCCCCTCCTTAGATTTGTAATTACCTTTGAATAATGTACTCTTTCAAGTAGCTATGCAATTTGAATAAGTTTCTATGTGACCTTTTTTGGAGTATCGCGTGTTCCACACATTCTTTTATTCCTACTTCATTAACAATTGATTTTGAACCATGTATGATAATTTACTTTTGAATGAAGCAACTAAAATTTGAATAAGTTTCTTCTTAAATTTGTAATCACTTTTGAACAATTTATGTAGTTCTCATCTTCTTTTCTCTAAAGTAACTATGCAAATCAAACAACTTCCTTTATATGTAACTTTTTTTGGTATATTACATATTTCACTCATTCTTTTCTTCTTAATCCTCTAACGATTATTCTTGAATAAAGCAACTATTAAATTTGAATAACTTTTTGCTCTGCCCTATATTCACTTTTGAACAATGTACGTAATACTATATTTTTTCTTTAAAGTAATTATGCAATTTGAATAATGTTTTGTGTCATTTGTTGGTATATAGCATGTTCCACACATTGTTTTCTTCCTAATTTAGTAACGATCAATTTGAACCATGTATGATAATTTACCTTTCAATAAAGCAATTGTAAAATTTTAATAAGCTTCTGCTTAGATCTGTTTGGTATACTGCTTGTTACATATATTTCATCCTTTTGAATTCAGGAACTATCATTTCCAAAGAATGTAGCCATTTTTCTCTTTTGAATGAAACAATTGCATAATTTGAATAAGTTTGAGTGTAGCTTTATGCTGTATGCCATTTTTGGTCTATATATTTTATTTTTCTTAATTTAAAGCTGATTGCGCTTGAGCAACATAATGTCCTCTTATTTTCCCATTAAGGCAACTTTATAATTTGAATAAGTTCTGGTGTGACTTTGTTTTGTATAACACTTCTTCCATATATTCTATTCTTCCTAATTCAGCAATGTAATTTGTAATGAAACCCAAGGTTCTAGAACAAAATTTGGAATTTATTCTTTTATTCATATTTAGACAAAATTACTTCATGTTTCTTTCAGATTGATTTTTTTTTTTTAAAGTATATATATATATATATATATATATATATATCTAGGATAAAAGTACAGTTGTATATATATAAAAAAACATAAAACAAAAACAAAAACAAAAAGAAAGAATCTATACCTATTAGCGATGGAACAATTTATTTGATGATCTCGTCTTTAAGTAACAATTGTTACGTTAGAAAAGGTCAAAAGTGTAATACTAAGGGTTTGTTTGGGATCCGTTTATTTTGTTAAAATTGAAAACTTTTTGCTAAAATACTGTAGATAAAGGTAAAAGTTAACTGAAATAATACAGTAGAACCCATGAATAGTACCAAAAAGTGCAGTGGGGCCATGAATAGTAGCAAAAACAAATTGAATAGTAAAATAAGTTGGCAAAATTAATTTTTGCCAAACACACACTAATACTAGACAACGCCTAGTTTATCCCCATGATGATTTGTATGCTCCTTTCCTACTTGTAAAGAAGAAAAATTGTCCCATTACTAATGACTAAGGAAACTGTATACATATACAAGAACCCGGATTATGCATCATAACTTATGCAGCCATCAATTCCTTGTGGTTTCATTTCCATGTCGAGGATATATATCTCCAAAAAAATTGGTTTTCTTTCTTTTCTTTTCTTTTTTTGGGTAAAAGACATGGAGAATTGTGGCTTTATATACATAGCATATAGTTGAGTTTCTAACAAGTATTGAAGGGTATTTGATTATCATTTTTAGGTATAAGAACCATTAACAATTTATCATTACTAGCTGATGTCATGCACAATGATTGGTGTATTATATTTTGAAACTATTATTATTATTATTATTATTATTATTATTATTATTATTATTATTATTATTATTGAGCAATTGACTTCAATTATATTTCATATTTATTAGGAGGCCATAAACAAGTGTATAAACCAATCACGGGAGTGAATTCACAAATATTTAATTATTTCCATTAATTTAAGTGTAGAATTAATTTTTTATATCCTTGATTATGTCTAATTAAAATTGCTTTTATCTTTTGATGTACATTGTTTCAATTTCTACCACAGTGACTCAAATTATTTCCATTCAAATTAATTTTTTGTCAAGATCTTATAAAATAATTACAAAAATTTATTTTAGATAAATAATTAGTGCAGCACATATAAAAAATTTGTAAGGTTGAATTTTATCAACCATCTTGTTGGCTTTATTTCGTGCCAATTTGCTTGTAATTTAGCACTTAGTAACCCTGTATTTAGGTGGGATTCATGTAAGGGTAGTGTGTGAAGAGAGTGTGAAGAATTGCTCAACAATGTGCAAAGAAGTAGGGACTCACGGCTGACTCACGACTTGCAAGCCGCCAACTACTGCACACATGAGAAGCATGCGGGGAGGTGAAGGGTCACGCTAGCTGTCGCACTACAGGACAAAAGTCCTAGGCTGGCCAGACCGTTAGCTCGCGACTTAGACTAGTTGCGAGGCTAAGCCGCCAACTCACTCTATTTGGGAAAAACTAACCCTTTGTATTCCAAACACACACCACTATATATAGACCCTTATACCCACGAAATGTAGAGAGCTTCCAGAGAGAATTTTGTGAGAGAAACCCTAGAGAAAAACAAGATTGCCTCATCCCCAATCTTCACTAAGAGACTCTTCAAATTCCTCTACTCTCTTCCTCTCCATTGATACATCCTTGAGAGGTTCTTAACCAAATCATTTTCTCATCACACCCATGTCTATGAGAAGGTATTTTGGTGCTAAGGGAAAGGGTGCTAAGGGAAGCAGTTTGGAAGGGACCAATGGTTATTGGTTGATGCTATGGGTTATAGCGGAATCCGGTAAGCTAGAAAAGAAAAAGGTTCAGCGCAACCTCGTTGGAGCAAGAAGCTTGGAGGGCTTAGGTACCTGGGTAGATTAGGCTTGGAGAGTCTATTGCTGTTCATGTATCCCAACTACATTTTCTAGTGGATTATTGACCGCTTGGAGGGCGGCGGAGAGGTTTTACGCCGAGGGCTTCGGTTTCCTCTTCGATAACACATTGCATGTTGTCTTTGTGTTTGCATCTCTCTTCCTTTATCTTTGCCATTTATTTTCTGTTGTGGATGTGATTATAATTGGCTTAGATTGTTTATCAATTCTGTATTTGGCTTATGTTCATGTTCCGCACATTAATTGTTTGATAATAAGCTTGAATTGATATTTTGTAATTTGGGGTCTAAACGTTCAAGGGTGTTTTACACACATATTGAACATTCAATTGGTATCAGAGCGGGTGCACTCTTTGTGGTTTGATTACCTGAGTGCGATCCTAGACCCCTTGGCTATGGATGCAGCTGTGAAAAAGGTCATGCTGAATTATGGTTTAGATGTTTGTGATAATGACTCTATGAGTATGTTTGAAGGGTGTTCTAAGAATGAACTCTTAGAGTTAATTAAATCCAGGAAACATGCTAGGATGTTCGTTCACATGCTGAAATACTTTGAAAATAAGAACCACATCTTACACAATAGTTTATGTGAGTCTAACTCTTTGATTGAGAAATACAAAAGAAGAAATAGAACATTGTGTGAAAAGGTTGATAATCTGAAAAAGAAAATTCAATATGGTAGAAGCATGGAAAATAAAGATGAATTTCTATTTGATGGTCAAGAATGCTTGTCTCATGCTTGTCTGTTTGTGCACACCTCATTGAAGGTTTTTAACTCATGCTTATGGTATCTTGATAGTGGATGTTCTCGTCATATGACAGGAGATAAATAACTGTTTAAGACTCTTAAAGAGAAAGCCTGTGATTATGTGACTTTTGGTGATGGGAGCCATGCTCAAGTTCTCGGCAAAGGGACAGTTGAAATACCGAGATTACCTCTACTGAAAAATGTGCTATACATCAAAGGATTGAAGGTGAATCTCTTAAGCATCACTCAAATATGTGATGAGGACTTTCTTGTCCAATTCTCAAAGAAGGGGTGCATAATCATTGATGAAAAGGGATTCAAGTCTTGGAGGGAAATAGGACTACTGATAATTGCTATGGAGTAGTTCCTACGGCACCTATTTCGTGTAGAAGTGCTCGTGTTGATATGCTGAAACTTTGGCATCACAAGTTTGGGCATGCAAATTTCAAACAAGTATCTAAAGTCTCTAAACTTAAGGCAGTTGAGGGACTTCCAAATTTTGGAAAGGTGGAGAAGCATGCCAAATGGGAAAAAAAACAAAGGCAAGCCATCACAAGGTGAATGTGATTGCTACCTCACGGTGTTTAGAGCTTCTTCACGTTGATCTAATGGGGCCTACAAGAACTGAAAGCCTAGGAGGAAAGAGATACATTATGGTGGTAGTTGATGATTTCTCAAGGTACTCTTGGGTGGAATTCCTTAGAGAGAAGTCCGAAGCATGTGATAAACTGCAAAGGCTATGCAAGAGACTGCAGAATGAAAAAGGAGTTCCCATAGTCAAAATCAGAAGTGATCATAGGAAGGAGTTTGAGAATGCTAAATTTGAAGCTTTTTGTGAAGAACATGGTATCAAGAAGGAATTTTCAGCTCCAAAGACTCCACAACAGAATGTGGTGGTTGAAAGAAAGAAACAGGTGATCCAAGAGATGGCAAGAGTCATGCTACTCAACAAAAACATACCACAAAGATTCTGGGTTGAAACTGTGAACACATTATGTCACATTTGTAATAGAATCTATTTCCAAGCAAGGACAAAGAAGACGTCATATGAAATATGGAGAGAAAAGAAACCCAAGGTGAAGTATCTCAAAATATTTGGGAGCACGTGCTACATTCTAAATGACAGGGAAAATCCGGGAAAATTTGATGCTAAGAGTGATGAAGGAATATTCCTAGGTACTCCACAAATAGCCGAGCTTATAGAGTGTACAACAAGCGTACTAAGATGATGATGGAGCCAATCGATGTGGTCATAGACGACACCATATCAAAAAAGGAAATTGAGGATGATGGAAAGGGGCTCAAACTCAAGAAGAATGAGGATGATGATGATATGTCTCTAAGTGATGATGCTGAGAAAGAAACACCCGGAAAGAAGTCCACACCTCCTATATCAAGAAGAGAGACTAGATCAACACAAGAAGTCTCAAGTCCACTCACACCTCCAGAAGTTCAGACCCCAATTTCTCGTGATGAGGAACTCTCAACTTCCAAGAAACCTTCATCAAAAGTGACTCTCAATCACCCATTAAGTAATATTATTGGGGATGTAAACGAGGGACTTCGTTTGAGAAAAGGACCAAGGTATAGTGCTAACCATGTGACATACAACTGTTATTTTGCTCAATTTGAACCCAAAAGGTAGAAGAAGCACTGAAAGATGAGAATTGGGTAGAGTCTATGCACCAGGAGCTACATCAATTTGTTAGAAATGATGTATGAGAATTGGTTCCAAGGCTTGAAGATACAAATGTGATCAACACCAAGTGGATTTTTAAGAACAAAACAGATGAATATGGTGAAGTTGTTTGAAATAAGTCTAGATTGGTGGCTCAGGGGTATACTCAAGTGGAAGGCATAGATTTTGATGAATCATTTGCTCCGGTAGCAAGACTAGAGTCCATTCGAATTCTCTTGTCCATAGCATGCATCATGGATTTCAAGTTGTACCAAATGGATGTGAAGAGTGCCTTCTTGAATGGTTTTCTAAATGAAGAAGTCTTTGTTGAGCAACCAAAGGGGTTTGAAGATCCTCACTTTCCGGGTCATGTGCTAAGATTGGAGAAAGCTTTGTATGGGTTGAAGCAAGCACCAAGAGCATGGTATGATCGTCTCACCACTTACCTATTGGATTGTGGGTTCAAAAGAGGTCAAGTAGATCGAACATTGTTTGCTAAAAGGGATGACAAATCCCTCCTTGTCGCTCAAGTGTACGTGGATGATATTGTTTTTGGATCCACAATTGATCAACTAGCTCATGAGTTTTCGAAAGAAATGAACATGGTGGGAGAGTTGAACTACTTCCTAAAGCTTCAAGTGAAACAACGGAAAGATGGAATATTCATTTCTCAAGAGAAGTATGCCAAAAATCTTGTCAAAAGATTTGGCCTGGATTCTAAGAAACATACTTCTACTCCCATGAGTTCCTCTGCAAAACTAAGCATAGATACAGCCGGTGTTGACGTCGATCCAACACTTTATCGAAGTATGATTGGCAGTCTTCTCTATCTCATAGCAAGTAGGCCAAATATTGCATTCAGTGTCGGGGTATGTGCACGGTTCCAAGCTGCTCCTAAAGAATCCCACTTAACAGCAGTAAAGCGAATCATTCGCTATGTCAATGGCACATCTGACTATGGAATTTGGTATACAAAAGATTCGAATGAGTGTTTGGCGGGATATTTAGATGCTGACTGGGCAGGGTGCATTGATGATAGGAAAAGCACTTCTGGTGGGTGCTTCTATCTTGGAAATAACTTGGTTTCATGGATGAGCAAAAAGTAAAATTCAGTATCCCTTCAACGGCTGAAGCTGAATACATTGCAGCAGGAAGTTGTGCACAATTGTTAAGGATGAGAAAGCTACTGCATGACTATGGAATTTCTCAAGACACTATGTGTGTGTTCTGTGATAACACTAGTGCCATAAACTTGTCAAAGAATCCAATTCAGCACTCCAAATCAAAGCATATCGAGATCTGTTATCACTTCATTCGGGACTTGGTAGAGGACAAGACAGTTTGTCTAGAGTTCATCAATACTGACAATCAAAAGGCAAACATATTCACCAAACCTCTTGATGGCCCGAGGTTTGAATCCTTGCATAAGACAATTGGTGTCGGTATCATTCCTTGAACTCAATCTTCCATGAAATCTCATTGTGTTCTTGTTTGCATTGTGTTTCTTACTTTTGTCATCATTGTTTTTATGTTATTTTTCATTGTTGTTATGTTTTTGATCAATCTTTTACTGCTGTTGTGTCAAAAATCCAGAAACACATAAAAAGTAGAAAATCCTAAAAAGTTTGATCGGCTTTGTTGAGTTTTGTCTCAAAACATGTTTTGCCTTGTACCTTTGTACTAATGGCTTTGTGCATTTAACGAGCTTAGCTTGTCTCTTATGCACTCATATCATTGTGGAAGAAATTTTGAAATCTATGTGACTGTTGTAAATAGATCTTCAACCTTGTCATGAATGATTAGTGAATGGTTATGTTGATCTTGAGACATGCATAGACTTGTGCCTATATATCTTCCCACTTTTATTTTATTGCTTTACTCAAAGAGCTCACCAAATGTAAATCTCCAAATGAAAAGAGATATCGAGCTGCAAAAGCCTGTCGCACATATTAGTATTTGACTAGGAAAAAAGGAAAGCGACCAAAATAAAATGTATGATGCCCCAAAAAGCCAAAGGCTAACTCATCAAATTGAAATATTAAAAAAATTTCAGGCATCGATCTCACAATGAGATATGTTGATTCAAAAAGATCAAATGATATGTTGGAAATAGAGCCAAATGAAAAGCTTCAAAGAAATGTACTCAAGTTTATGTGGGAGGTCATATATGCATACTTCTATAATTGAGATGGGTCACATTATCTAGTGCTAGTTATGTATGCCTTGGTTGAATTGATCATTGAAGCTTCACATTAGACTAAGGACTATCTCATTCTTGATATTCACACACAACACACAAGTCTATGTTCAATAAATGCCATATTCATTTGTGTGATTGTACTTGTTTAAATGTGTTTTCACAAGCTCAATCTTTGTTGATCAAACACAAAAAGATTTTTGAGTGTTTTAGCTTTTTTTTGGAAAGTATTTTGTTTTTACAAAATTGTCAAAAATTTCAAAAACAGTGTTACCCTGTTTTGGCGACTCAGTCGCGGGTTGGTCTAGTTGCATGCCCTAATCGCGAGCTCTCTCCAAGATTTTTCGCGGCTCACTGGCGAGTCTAGGTCTCAGTCGTGAAAAATACTTAGAAAATTTTTCAAAATTTGAGTTTTTATGATTTTCGCAACTTAGTGTGGCGACTTGTTCGAGGGTGGAAGGTCCAATCGCGAGGGGTACACAGAGATTTTCATGGCTCACCTGGCAACTGTATCGTGGATAGACCTTCCAGTCGCGAAAAACACTTAGAAGATTTTTTTTGAATCTTGGTTTCACAGTGTTTCGCGACTTACCCTTGCAACTTAATCCAAACGCGAAAAACACGTGTTTTGCATTTTAAGGTCAATTTTAAAAACTTTTTCAGTTTTTTCCTCGTACTTTTATGACTGTTCATTATCTTCCCCATTTCACTCTCATAAACACTCCGAGTATTTCTTTGAAAATCCTCCATTTCTGCATCATTTCTTCTCAAATCTTCAACAAAAATGTATGGGTTCTCTTTCTTTCACTTCATACTTACTAATTTGAGCATTATTTTGAGCATTATTCTCTTGATTTTTGAGTTGCTTTTGTGGTTTGTGATTTATCATGTTCGAACATGGGTTTCTGATTTTCTGGTTTTATTGTGTGTTTGTGATGGTTTGTATACTGATCTTCTCTATCTTGTGTACCTATTGTAGTTTTGGTTGTATACACAAACTCATTGTCATGGTTTGAACCTAAATCTCAAGTGTTTAGGGTTTTCTTCATCATCCATGGTGTGAATCTAACACATTGCCAATAATGTTTGGTGTCTTGTTTGGTTTCTCTTGTTTGTGATAAACCATGTTGCAGTGTCAAAATGTCTCCTTTCAAGAGATCAGCTGTGAAAGGAGGTAGTAGCAAAGGGAAGGAACTTGTCATTGAAATTGATGATTTCTCTCCTAGACCAAAAAGGACTCATTCCCCATCAGGTGTGTTCGATCCTAACCAGTTCCGATCGTATGCTGCTTTTTAGACTCATGAAAATTATTTCAAAAATGCTACACCGCTGATTGAAAGAGTCGATGATCAACATTCTCTTTTTGACACCGACATCCCTCAATGGTTTGCCCGCAAGGATTGGAATTATCTTCTCTCCGACCTTGATGATGCGTATGAGAATTTGGTAAAAGAATTTTATGCCAATGCAATTGTTGAAGGAGACGAACTTAAGTGCTGGGTTAGAGGAAAAAGTTTCTTGATCTCTCCCACATACCTGGCAGAGATCCTTCACATCAACTGGCCAATACTTAGAAACTCATCGATTTATGATGATCTATATCCAAATGAGGACTTACTTTGGGCAGTTCTTGGAAAAGATTTGGAATTTTCCTCAAATGGGAACTCAGTCAGTGTTTCATCTCTTTCTCCAAAATTGAGGGTGCTTACGATCGTCATGTTTCACAACCTGTATCCCCTGTCTAGCACAAGGTATATGAACCTCGGGCGTGCACTGTTCCTTCATGATCTGATCTCTGATGTAGAGATTGACATTTGTGCTCATATCTTTCATATCCTTTGTAAAATTGTTCTACAAACTGAGTCAAGGATATGCATTCCTTTTTGTTGTCTCATTTCAAGGATTTTGAAGCTTAAAGGGCTCCATCCTTCAGAAAATGAATTTCCCTACACAAAACCAAGTCCAATCAACATGCGCACATTCAACGCTAGCATTGGCCATAGCAAGAAGGGAATCAAGATAGAATCTTCTGCGTCCCACAGTGGTTCGCGCTCCAACTCATTCCCTGTCAACGAAAAGCTAGACTCTATTGTAGCATCTGTCCATGAGCTGAGTACAAAGATGTCCGGACTTACATCCATCTTGCACCATCTTAACATTCGATGGGATATGAAGTTCACTTCTATCCAAGGTCAATTGGAACAAATTCAAAGAAAGCTAGAAGATGATGAGGACTAGCTATTCCATGACAAAAAGGGGAGATGCTGTTGGCAGGGGGAGTTCAACGAAAGGGGGAGATTTCAGCTAAAGGGGGAGATTTCAGGAAACAGGCCTTTGTTTATCGCTTTTGTCTAACTTTAGCATATTTCAGTATCCATGTTATATTATTCAGTACTTTATATTTTCTATATTTGTACCTGGTACCTTTGTAGGTTTTTAAGGTTCTTGTTTTTATTTGTTCTTGTTGCTTTTGTAAGCTTTTAAGGTTTCTAAGTACTTGCCTAAATGTTATGCATTTTCTTTAAGTACTCTCACTCTTGCGCCCTTGTAGGATTTTATTCCTAGATGCATATACTTCATGTACTGTGCATTGGTTGAGTGTTGATCATTCAAGTGATTTGCCTTGTGTCTGTCAGCTTGAATGTCTGGATGTTCATTCCAAGTGTGAATGAGCATTGTGATCATTTGTTTGGAGTGATTGCATGTTTTGGTCTTGCCATGGTCTATTACTTTATTCCACTGTGCTTGATCGCATTGTGCTTGCTCCATATGCATTATATGTTTTCTGCATACAATGAACTTATTATGTTGTTGTGTTTCAGGAGATACTTGTTCTTATGGTTCAAGAGCTACACAAATTCTAGAGTTAGGTGTGAGTGAGTTTTCCAACTGTTCTCAACTCACGCGTTAAGTCTAGAGTTTGTTATAGGATTTTGTCACGGAATAGCCAAAGGGGGAGATTGTAAGGTTGAATTTTATCAACCATCTTGTTGGCTTTATTCAGTGCAATTTGCTTGTAAATTAGCACTTAGTAACCCTGTATTTAAGTGGGATTCATGTAAGGGTAGTGTGTGAAGAGAGTGTGAAGAATTGCTCAACAATGTGCAAAGAAGCAGGGACTCGCGGCTGACTCACCACTTGCAAGCCACCAACTGCTGCACACGTGAGACCTACAGGACAAAAGTCCCAAGCTGGCCAGGCCGTTAGCTTACGACTTAGACCAGTCGTGAGGCCAAGCCGCTAACTCACTCTGTTTGGGACAAACTTACTCTTTGTATTCCAAACACACACTACTATATATAGACCCTTATACCCACGAAATGTAGAGAGCTTCCAAAGAGAATTTTGTGAGAGAAACCCTAGAGAAAAACAAGATTGCCTCATCCCCAATCTTCACTAAGAGACTCTTCAAATTCCTCTACTCTCTTCCTCTCCATTGATACATCCTTGAGAGGTTCTTGACCAAATTCTTTTCTCATCACACCCATGTCTGTGAGAAGGTATTTTGGTGCTAAGGGAAGCAATTTGGAAGGGACCAATGGTTATTGGTTGATGTTATGGGTTAGAGCAAGAAGCTTGGAGGGCTTAAGTACTTGGGTAGATTACGCTTGGAAGGTCTATTGCTGTTCATGTATCCCAACTACGTTTTCTAGTGGATTATTGACCGCTTGGAGGGCGGCAGAGAGGTTTTACGTCGAGGACTTCAGTTTTCTCTTCGATAACACATCGCGTGTTGTCCTTGTGTTTGCATCTCTCTTCCTTTATCTTTGCCTTTTATTTTTTATTGTGGATGTGATTATAATTGGCTTAGATTGTTTAGCAATTCTGTATTTAGCTTATGTTCATGTTCCGCACATTAATTGTTTGATAATAAGCTTGAATTGATATTTTGTAATTTGGGGTCTAAACGTTCAAGGGTGTTTTACACACATATTAAACATTTATAATTAATATGTGAAAATAAATTCAAAGGAGAATTACACATAACCCACCTGTGGTTTGGGCAAAAATCACTTTGCCTACCCGTTGTTTGAAAAGTATCATTTAACTCACCTGTGATATGTTTCCATCAATCTCCATAACCCACCCCAAGCCCAGCCGTTACAAAAACACATCTTAACCCCAAAACACAACATAACGTGAATCAAAACACCCAAAACTCAAAAAAATTTCGAGAAAGAGACCTATGGTGAGATCAACGTGTTCTTCGTGGTTTGGAGTGTCTGGAGGGGGAGAAAACACGAGTTTCACAACATCGAAGCTAGGGAAGGAAGTTTCGGTAAAGAAAATCGAGGTATTTGTGTCTATTCTCGATTTAGGGTTTCAGATTTTGTTTCTGTTCTCATCTCATTTGTGGGTTTAGTGCAGCTTACATCGCTGAGGGAGATCTTGTACAGAAAATGATGTTGATGAGGATAAGGGTGACTCTGACTCTTCTCTCATTTCCTTCAACTTGTTCTTCTCTACCAAAACGGTTGCGTTTCCTTCACCAGCACGACCATTTGAGCCCAAAGCCACCACTCTCATCGAAACTGGACCTTTTCTTTAAACCCGAGAGATAGAGTAGCTACAACACCCTGATATCCCAATATTGTTCTGTGCCACCCAAAACCGCCACCCAAAGACCCACTGCCCCAAACATCCACCAATCAAACCAACACCCAAACAACCACCAAACCAACATCCAAAGCCGCCAAAACACCCAGCAACTACCGGCAAGCAAAGCCTATCACCCATGGCCCACAACCCACGACGAGCAAAGCCCATTATCCATGACCATGGCAAGTGAAACATAAACCCAGAAATGAAAAATCTTCAAGCCACCGTTGTTGTCACCATCTTCCTACCCCTGGGGCCGTCGTCCCTTGCTCCTACTGTCGCTGTAGCCTTCAAGCATCTGAACAGAGAGAGACAGAGAAGAAGCTCATCGAGAAGAAGCTCGGTTGTGGCCAGGTCGAGGAGCTCATCGAGGAGGCTCATGAAGATTAGTTTGTGTTGTGTTTGGGTGGTGGGAAAATGGGGGGAAGAAAAGAAGAGAAAAATGGGGTATTTGGGGTGATGGGGGGTTTTTAGATTGTTTTGTAATGTGGGACTTTGAGAGCTGAAACTTAAGGTGGAGTGTAATTTTGTTGTTGTTTGTTTAATTGCTGAGAAAGGAAAAGAGGATGAAAATTAGTTTGTGAATTGTTTGGGTTCTGAGAAAATGGGAGTGAGAGAGGCAATGGGGCTTAGGTTTTTTTTTTTTTTTTTTTGGGTACGTTCTTCATGTTTAAAATTTGTGTTAATAGAGAGAGAGACAAATATCAGTTTTTGATCTTGTTTTTCTTGCATTTTTGCTCTATTTTTTGTTTGTGGAGGAGAGAGACATAAAATTTGAGCAAATATACATATTTACTCCTGATTTTAACAGAGGTGGGTTATGGAAAACAAACGGAACATACCACAGGTGGGTTAAGTGATACCTTTCAAACCACGGGTAGGCAAAGTGATTTTGGCCCAAACCACAGGTGGGTTATGTGTAATTATCCCTAAATTCATTTACCCTATTAGTCTATTACTACTCTATTTAATTACATAGTACAAATTTAGACTACTATTGTATATGTCATTAAAATTTAGGAAATGTAACATTAAATATTAATTTAATTAAAAATATGAGATTTATTTTATTGAATTAACATATATTTAATTACTTTAACTCATTTAAGCATGCAATCTTTTATGTATTTTTGATTGTATGTGTTATTAAAATTTCTTTTTCCTTTTGATGATTTTTGCTTCAATTCTTGAAAATCAAGGAAGAATTTCATAGTCAAAATCAAATGTTTTTTTTCTTTTTGATAATGAATATTCTTTTATGACGTTTATAAAAATAACAATAGAATTTATTTTATATAAATAAAGGGTGCCTCATCTATAGATAATTTATACAAAAAACCAATGGATTATGCTTTGAAAGTCCAATTGATTCTATCGTTCCACCTCAAGTTAACTTCTTGAAATCATAGGTTACCAATCTGAAAACGACCCCTTCTCTACAGGATAGTTTGAATGTCATAATTACCATTATGATGTGGGATATGAACAATGGTTAAATTGTTGGAATAAAACATGCTGAACAAAATCATTAGTTGGAAACTTGGAATAACAAATATTGAAAACTTTTTATTTTGAAATTTTTATCAGACAGCACATTAGTTTTACATAGTTGGCATTTACACGTCAACAAGCGATCTATGTAGTACAATACCATTATTTATTAGAGTTTTTCTTTTCCTACAACACACACACTCTGCTAAGTGGACGTCCCCATTCCCTCTTCCTTGTGTGTGTATAAAAGAAAATTTTTTAATTCTATAAGGACTTGGTGCAAACCTTTTAGTTTACTCCTTTTAATAGGGATATGCCATATCATTGTATTACTAAAATATAATTACTTCTTATCACAAATGATAACATCTAATAAACACCGTATTTCAGGTTTTAAGTGAAAAAAATTATGTGGCATTATTAAGTGTGGTAGGAGGTATTTAGTTTTAAGTAAAAAACTAATGTGACAATCTCTTATTGGATGGTATAAAACATGAGTTTATACTCCATCTTTACCAAATTCAAACTATAAAAAAAAAAGGGTGGGTGCTCAAAATTTCATATTTAAATTTAAATACTAAGAAAATAAATTTATTTATTGTTGAATACAAATAAATAATAACTATATGTAAATCATTAAAACATTTGCTTAGGTGGAAGATTGGATACTTCAAGGCCACTTGAAGGTTTGGGATAGACTCTATGATATCTAGCACCAAGCACTTGATCCAAGAGTCATGAGGTAATCTAGAGTGTTTGGTTGGAATCGCCTCTCAATGGATAAGGGAATTTGGAGAGAGTGAAGGTTTGGAGTCTATGAGGATTCTCTCTCTAATTGATTTGGGTAGTCTGAGCCTTCTCTCTTTTGTTTTAATATAGAATTTCAAAGATATATGAAGTCATTAAAGAGACTTGATTGGATAAAATATCAACTTAGAAAAATGGGGATTTTTTCTCTCTAGTGAGAACTTTCTCTAGATAAGATTTATGTGATAATTAAATTTCAAAGTCTGGAGCACTCGTTTGATATCTCACTAGACAAGGGAAGTTCGCTCAAGCGAAATTCCTACAGTTGTAGCTTGTACATTTTCTTCTAGCTTGATCCTCTTTGACTTGATGCAATTATAATTGAAAGGAGATTCAAATGCAGGGATTTTTCCAATGTACACAAGAAATTTTGACACGTGAATTAGGAACACTAACAATCCTTACAAATATTTCAAATTTGCAGGTTTATTTAGAACCATGTTTGTCAACTTTTAGAGATGAAAATTTTCTTCCTATTGTTCTACTTGTGGTCCCAGGGGTTTGCTCTGTGACTATCTTCTGTCTTGAGACTGTGCATGTATCTAGAACCTCCTGGAAACTCCCTGTGTTTCTGTTCCAATGGATACCAACATCAATGCCAGAGAGTATGGATGGACTAACAATAGTTATTCTAATTTCAGTGTAGATTTGTTTGAATAAGAAATGAATTCTAATCTTCTATCAAGTGCAAGTCAAAGGGAATTCTGGAACTTTTGTGCCATTGGGTTTATAATGGACTATAGAAAATTCTCCGTTCATCGTTTACAACACATTATCAACCATGCATGGCGGATCAGAGGGAATGTAACTATTGTTGGTAGGGATTCTTACTTCTACATTTTCCATTTTGAGTTTCTGGAGGATCTTTACCACATCTGCCATGAAGGACCTTGGGCTGTGGATGGTGCCCTTTTAGTGGTAGAAAGGTGGAGACCTAATCTAATATTAGGAAATTTGCAAATTAACTTCATCTCCATGTGGGTTCAGTTCCATGGATTGCCTTTAGAGTACCAGTACCCTGAGTTAGTGGAGAGAATGGGGCAGATGATGGGCATAGTGGAGCGCGTGGATTGGGAAGATACTCTTCCTAGGAATATTTGTTTCATGAGGATCAAGGTTCGTATTGATCCGTGACTACCATTGATTGCTGGGTTCATGCTCCAGTTAGACGATGGATCAAGAGTTTGGATACAATGCCGTTATGAGTGTCTGCACAAGTTATGCACGAGATGTGGGCTAATTAGGCATACAAGGGGGCATTATTCTCACAGTTTGGATGATGTGGAGGTAATGCTTTTTAGACAGAGACTTCGTATCCAAGAGCTTTATCAAGTCCAGTATAGGTTTGATGGGCTTCAACCTCAGTTCACAAATGAACTTCGTGCCTTTTACAATCGTTAGAGAAGATGGACTACTCAAGTCTATTTTGGACAAGTAATCCAAAACCCTCATCAACCTCATAATCATCTAGGTCTTCATGAATACCTCGATCCCAGTACACCTAGCACATCTCATTTCTAACATGCAACCACCTTACCATCCAACACAATACAAACTAATCCTACTTCCATCATGCAAACAACAATTAACATCCTCAACCTTAACATCATGGACCAAAACCTCCAACCCTCTCAAAACTTGACCTTGGAACCACTCTCTATACCCCCAACCCCTGTTAACTCCCTAGTCACAATGGAATCAAACCAGGAGCACCTAAATGCCACTCTGAGTACAAATGCTAACCCCATTGACATCAACATATCACCCATCTCAAACAGACCATCCTGGCAGCCGCCAACAGAGTCTAACTTACAATGGACCTGGATAGAGGGTAATGGTCCTTTCATCACCAATGGACAGAGCTCTAACCCACATTATGTGGACTTAGAATCAAACAGTGATACTACTACAATCATGTTCAACCTGGATAAATTAAATGAAACTCGTCCAGAGGTCTTGCAGAGCCATGGTTGGGATAATGGCTGTATTCCCAAGTCCATTGACTCCTTCATAGAAAACCTAGTCCAACGGGTGGATAGAGGGAGGTTTAGATTTGAATATGGAGATTCAAGTAATGGGTCTGGGCTGATGGCATCACAAATAAGGAACTCTGAACAAGGAGTAACACAGGAGGGTCTTCAGGGGAGGAATTTGGGTAGTGAAATGCCTACTGTGGTTGAGCCCAATGTTTGAGATTTGGGCCCTTTTGAACAACTAAACCTAGGACCCGGACCCCCCACTTTACACGCATCACCCAACCCCATGACCCAAACATCTAATCTTTTGTGCAATGAGTCTGGCACTATACTTGCTGACGCGGAGAATACCAAACCGTGCTCTAGAAAGAGGATCAGAAATGAATTTGGGAAAATTGGGAGGAATATCAAGCAGAGAATTCTATGTGCTGTGTTTGACAAAGAGATGGCAAATGATGAAGAAGATTCTGATAAGATGGTATCTTTTGAGACAGAATCAAACAATAGTTCAAGGCTTCGGGAAGTTGGCCTTCAACAGCTTCCCCAGCAGCCATGAAGGTCCTAAGCTGGAACTGTAGAGGGATGGGTAGCCCCTCTGCAGTTCTGCAATGCTAGAAAAAGGCCCAGGACAGCAGACCAGATATCATATTTTTGATGGAGACACGGCTAAGAAAGGACAAAGGCAAACAACTTTTGGAAAAATGTGGCTTTATGGAGGGTTGGGAGGTCCCTAGAGAAGGCCTTAGTGGTGGACTACTTCTAGGCTAGATGTCTCCTCACAAGTTGAAAGTTCTATACAGCACCAAACACCTGATCCATGCAAACCTTCTTGACAACAGAGGTAACCCACTATCTATTTCCTTTATTTATGGGCATCCAATTCAGTCTAAGAGAGACATATTTTGGTCAGATTTAAAATCTATTAGTAGAATTGCTCATAAGAACTGGCTGTGCATTGGGGATTTTAACCAAATCTCTCCCAAAATGAGAAGTTTGGGTTTAAATCTAGAAAGATTGAGGGTGCTGATTTACTCTAACAAACTTTATTTGATTTGGAGCTTTGTGAATTAGAAGTTAAAGGCCAGAAGTAAACCTGGATGAATAGGCATGAGGATGATACCTTTGTTATGGAAAGGTTGGACAGAGCTTATGCTTCTGTTGATTGGATTAATACTTACCCTCACTATGACCTTCAAAACCAACCTATTATAAGATCTGATCATGGGGCCATTTTGTTAGATTTTGATCTAAGACAACCTTTTAGGAAAAGACCTTTCAGATTTGAGAGGATGTGGCTTACTCATGCTGAATGTAAAACTGTGGCACAACATGCATGGACTACTCACACACAGGGGTCAAGGGCTTACATACTGCAACAAAAAATCAAAAATGTTAGGAGGCAGTTCATTAATTGGAATAGGAATACCTTTGGAAGGGTGGATAGGGATTTAAAAGAAAAACAAAGGAAATTGCAAGAAATCCAAAATGCAATCTCTTCTATTGAGGATATTAAAGTTGAAAAAATTTTAAGGGAAGAGATTGAAAATCTCATGATTAAGGAAGAACTTATGTGGCCACAAAAGGCTCGTAGTGATTGGATCATCCAAGGTGATAGGAATACCAAGTATTTTCAATCCTTAGTGAAACAGAGAAGAGCCAGGACTAGAATAACAATGCTGAAGAAGTCTGATGGACAACAAATAGAAGATTTGAATGAAATTGAGGCACTCTTGGTTGATCATTTCTTATCCCAATACAATGAGTCCGATTCAAAGGATGTGCATAGCATACTAGGAGAATTTGAAGGTCTGGCAATCCCAAAATTGGACCATAATAAAAAACAACACCTTGATAGGCAAGTGACAAATGCTGAAATTGAAGAGGCAATGTTTCAATTGGGATCCCACAAGGCTCCTAGTCCTGATGGATTACCAGCTCTATTATATCAAGAATATTGGAGTGTTGTAAAGCAGGATATATGCAATTACATGCATGCTTTTTTTCACTCGAGCACCATGCTTAAGTCCCTTAATCAAACCTTCATCACCCTCATTCCTAAGACCTTTCCTATTGAGGAGGCTACTCAATTCAGACCTATTAGCCTCTGCAATGTTACCTACAAGATCATATCCAAAATCTTTGTCTCTAGACAAAAACCTTTGATGGATCAGCTTATAACTCCATATCAAAATGCCTTCATTAAGGGTAGGATAATTACAGATAACATACTACTTGCACATGAGATATGTGACACCTTGAAAAAGAAGAAAGGTAGGAAAAAAGGATATGGTTCCTTGAAGATTGATATGTCCAAGGCTTATGATAGAGTCAACTGAAAGTTTCTTGAGACTGTGCTTATATCTATGAATTTTAGTAGCTGCTGGATTAAGTGGATTAAGGAGTGTGTTACCATAGTTCAATATGCCATTCTGATCAATGGTAGTCCTTCTCCATTCTTTATTCCTACTAGAGGTCTTAGACAAGGTGACCCTCTTTCACCTTATCTATTTCTCTTTTGTGCAAACATCCTTTCTCTTGCTCTCTTAAAGGAGGAAGGTTTGGGGAACATTAGAGGTATTCGAGTGGGTAGGAATGGCCTTTCCTTTACACACCTTTTGTTTGCTGATGATTCCTTGTTCTTTTTCCAAATTGATGAATCTTCTCTATCCAATCTTAGGAGGACTATCCTATGGTATTGTTCATTATCTGGACAGGCCATTAATTTCAACAAATCTGACCTTTTTTGCTCACCTAACACTCCTCAAGAGGTCCAGGAAGCTACTGCCTCCTCTCTTCAAGTCAATCTTGTCCAACATCCAACCAAATACCTAGGAATCAACTTCAAGCTTAGGGGAAGAAGGGTAGAGGATTATCAAGATGTTATTGATAGATTTCAAGGGAAACTTCAAGGGTGGAAAGCCAAACTCCTATCCCAAGTTGGTAGAGCTACCTTGATTGATTCTATGCTTCAAGCCATGCCTTTGTATTCTTTTTTTTGTCTTAAAATTCTTGAAACCATTTGTAACAAGCTTAATGCTATTACTAGGGCTTTCTGGTGGGGTCATGATTTAGGGGATAGGAAGCTTCATCTTATTAGTTGGGATAAAATTTGCCAACCTAAATATAGGGGAGGGCTTGGGTTGAAAAAATATAGTTTAGTTAATCAAGCCATGATTGCTAAACAATTCTGGAGAATCTAGCATAATCCCAATTCCCTTCTAGCTAGAACTTTTCAAAGAAAATACTGTTCATCAATTCCTTAAGAGAGTATAAACCTAAACCTACCCACTCTTGGATTTGGAAAAATATTGTGGTCCCCCAAAACTCTTCTTTACATCAAGGCAGATGGTTAATTGGAAGTGGGCATCATATACCCCTTCTTCATCCGGATTGGTACCAAGCTCTAGCTCATATTCTAAGGGAAAATAATCTATCCAATGGAATTGTTGCTGATCTGATTGACCAAGAGACCAAATCCTGAAAGGTAGAGGTAGTTAGGAAGCTGTACCACCCACAGGTAGCTAAGGAGATTCTGCTTCTAACCTATATCTAGACTACCAAATATGGATGACAGACTCATTTAGAAGCATTCAAATTCAGGAGACCATAAGGTTAAGAAAGCATATCAATATCTTCTCAAAGAGTAGTACCCTACTTCTACACAGAACCATAGATACTTTGGTATTGAAAAGGAGGTTTGGGAAAGAATTTGGAAAGTTAAGCTTCCTATCAAAATCCTGAACTTCATTTGGAACTTACTTCATGGAAGTTTACCAGTCCTTGAGGTTCTGGTTAACAGGGGCATCACTGTATCCACCAAATGTATTCTTTGCAATGAGGAGGAGGAATCTCTTAATCATCTTTTTTTAAAATGCCAATTTGCTCGAGCTGTGTGGCATGGATCAAACCTGGAGATAAGAACTTCTGATTGTTTTAACCTCTCAATTTCTCAATGGGTGGAGACTTGTGTTCTGCAGAATGATCCTAGAAATCCTATTAGATTGGGTCTACTGCAATCTATTTTTACTACTCTATGGTCTATATGGAACCATAGGAATCTGGTTCTTCATCAAGGGAAGGATCCTAATCCAATGGAAGTTCTTCTAACCTCCCAATCTCTCTTGTGCAGGTATTAGGAAGTTTTTAACAACAACCAAAGTCAGAGGTCCAGTTGCAGACAATAAACTCAGCAACAATTCACAAACCAAGATTGGCAGCTTGTCATAAAGGTAGCAGCTTCTATCAATAGGAAAACCAAAAGGAGTGGCTATGCTTTTAAGGCAACAACAGTGGATGGAAGCAACTTGTTCACAGGAGGTACTAGTTGTGGAAGGAAGCCCTTTTAACTTGCAATACAGGATGCTATTGGAGAATCAATGATTAAAGCTCTAGAGATGGGTTATAGTAGAATACTTGTCTTGACTAATTGTAAAGGCCTCTCGCAAGTTTGCAAGCTCTACAAGTAACCAAGCTGGCACCAGAGGACTTTGATTGCAGACTTGAATCATTTTAGGAATCAAGGACTTCACATAGACTTCCATTTTGTTCCTAGATATGTTGTAGGCCATGTTTCTGATTTAGCTTATATCACCACTTGTTTCCTTGTTCATAGGTGTAAGCTAAATCCTAACTTTGTCCAGGTCTGATGTCTGTTTTGTGTACTATTTTGGTTCGGTTAATGAAGATGTTTTCTTTGGTATCAAAAAAAAAAAAAAAAAGATGAAATTTTAAGCATGAAAGGGGATCTCTCCATTTGAAATGATGTTATTGGTGAGCAAAAAAGTAATTTTAGTGATAAGTTCCAATTAAAGCCAGTAACAACTTAGAACCCTTAACACAATTCCTAGCAAGTATTTAGAACCCTTAACACAAACTTTTACTGCTTAATCACTTTTAATACTAAACTAACAACTTAGTCCAATATACGTGTTTAGCCAAGTTTCATATAGCATGCAAGATAAAGAGCAATCTAAAGGAAGTAATTAAAGGGTAATGTGAATATGTGGAAAATAAATAAACCACACGAAGACATTGAGACATGTTTTCAATCAGGAAAACCCAATCACCTGGGCAAGAAAACCTTTCCGCTGACCACCCATTGAAAAAATCCACTAGAATGAATAGTTATAGTACATGGATGACTATAAACCCCCCATACCTATATTTCCTTATTAATTGAGCTGCCAACGGAAAGCCACCAAAGGATTTGGATTTTGGATATGGCTTCTCAAGATTCCATTAGCATTAACTCATTCATAGGTTCTGTGTGTATGACAATACAATGAAGGAGATGGAAAAGAGAAAATAGCAGTTATGGTTTTTCTCAAAGAAAATGGCTCTCTCTTTTCAAACACTTGATAGGCTTCAATAATTTTTACACACTTATTGTTTTTAGGGTTTGTTCAACCCTTATCTGAAGCCTCTTGCCATGTCTCACAGCTGTGTGTTTGTGTGCTGGTAGATAAGCAGTGAACAGGTGCAATTACATAGTACACAGATCGTGCAACTCGCGATCTAGCCACCCTCTAAGGTTGCGAGGTGTACGATTGCATTCTCAACCAAAACACCTATCACGTGGATCTCGTAGCCATTTAGGTCGCCTTCTAGTCGCTTGCTGGTCGTGATATCTTTGGATGATGCATTTTTTGAGCTTGACGGAGAGGCTCAAGTACTCTACCCAAAATACATTAAAAAACCAAGAAAAATATACATCAAACAAAAAGGCATTACAAACAACTTTTGTTATTGAATTAAGCCAACACTAGAACATGACTTCTCATGTTGTAAAATCACCTCTCAAAAAAAAAAAAAAAAAATGCACAAAAAATTTCACAACGTATTCCACATTAGTTGACTTTGCAAACATTTACTAATTCTAATCTAAGTTCACCATTAACATTACCTTTTTACTTACCACTACCAATTTGCCATATTAACAGGTGTGAAGAGTTTTGTCAAATTTTTTGGGTCGATAGACTTTCTTAAATAAAATAACAAATTCTATGTGATTGATTAGTAATTTTGCATATAAAACAAGATAATACAATTTAAGTAATATTTTTTTATTTTTATTAAAAAAATTATATTTAAATATATAAAAGGCCTCAATTTTGTTTTCACCTAAGGCCCCCAAATGAATCAAGTTGCCCTTGAATCAATCCTATTGACTCTATGAGTTATATCTAAACAAATTTGTATTCATGTGTTTGCCAAAAAAATTATACAGCTAGTATAGAAACTAAAACATAAATTGATTCTTATTCAAGTTCAATAAAATCCAATAAATAGTGGTTAGAGAGATAACGAGTTTGTGTTCAACCATGGTGCTCCATTTTGTATTGTTTAGTCTTTTTACTTTTACATAGGAACGCATGGAGATGGAGAATATATATTTGATAGGTAATAAAATTCATTAGACAAATATATATTTGTTTATATAACGTGAGGTGAAAAAATAATGAAAAACTTGATACGTTAGTTATTTTGGTTTTTTTTTTTTTTTTTTTTTTCAAATGTTTGTTTTGTTTTGTTATTTATTTATTATTTTTTTAAGAAATGATTAGAAATTTTTTCCATAACAATGAATTTTATATCCTCACAATGTAGCCAAACACATATCTACATATATTTTGGTCTGTAATAGAGTAAAAAATATTAGTAATTTTACTCACTTGACTCCTGTAATTTCAATTTTTTAAGTTTGCAAAAGTTGCGGATGGGGGTATTTTGGAACGGCTGAAAGTATACCCCAAATGACAGCATAAATTAACCATTCACTCTTATTATTATTATCTAACACGAAACTACTTAAGGAACTATGCCGCAACAAAAATTCTCCTCTTCTATGTTACGGTCTCGAGAATCATCATAGTTGCTTGAATAGCCTACATTGGCTTAATTAGCACAAGCACAAAATTACGAGAATCAACGGATGTTAGCACAATCCAAATGCGCATGCGCACTTAATTTGCACAATTTATAAGAGATTTCTAGTTCTAGTCACTGTGACTATTAAAAACCAGCACAAGCTGCTAAGCACTCTCACTTGTTGAATTCAAAGAAAGAATAAGAGACACAGGTATACATGTTTGTTAAGGGTAAGTTAGCCTATTAGTAATTAATTTGTGCCTTTATTTTCTTATTATGTTTTTCATTGATTGCACTATTCTGTTATTCTGAATATTTAGTACGTAACTGACAAATGCATATATATGCGTGTGCCATTCTTCAGTGGTGAGCGCTTTGATCGTCGCAAGGATGTGGAAGGTGTTCCATATTTTCCCAGAAAGTTTGAGAACAATTTTGAACCAACGGGCGATACAAGCTATGGTAATAATTAGCCTTAGCTTTCAAAGCATTCTCATGGTGATGGGCTATAGGAGAAGGTATACTTCAACCTACAGGCTCAACATGCTTCTGTGGGTTGCCTACCTGTCAGCAGACTGGTTTGCAACAGTGGCGCTGAGTATTGTCTCAAACAATTTAGGAGAGAAGCCAATTGATCCAGAGCTCATCATGACAGCATTCTGGGCTCCATTCTTTCTGTTGCACCTTGGTGGTCTAGACACCATTACTGCCTTCTCCTTGGAAGACAATACGTTGTGGCGGAGGCACGCTCTATCATTAGTGAGCCAGGTTACAGTGGGTGGCTATATCTTCCTTAGAGCCTGGAACAATACACATTTGAATTATATAGCAGCTCCCATGTTTCTTCCAGGGTTAATCCAGATTGGTGAGAGACTTTGGGCTCTGAGATCTTCAAGCAGTGAAAATTTTAAAGCATCGATGCTCCGACAGCTCCGTCCTCCTGATCGAGGCCCCAATTATGCCAGATACATGGAAGAATTCGACTCAAAGAAAGAAGAGGGGTTCAAAGTTCAATCATGCCCAAGCATTGAAGCTACGGTTGTAGCAGATGTTTCCTTCGTAGCCCCAAAAAATGTGATGATTCCAGGTGCAGCCTCTCTACAAGATGCCTATATTTTATTCAGGAGTTTCAGGCCGCTATTTGCAGATCTTATCCTTGGTATTCAAGATATAAAGAACAGCCAATCATTTTTTCATGAAGTGAATTCTTCTGAAGCTTTCAAAGTGATTGAGGTGGAGCTTGGGTTCATGTACGATGTATTTTATACAAAAGCTTTCAAGTTTTATTCTAAAACGGGCGTTATTCTCCGTCTCCTCAGTTTCTCATCTACCATGTCTGTGCTTTTGGCTTTCTTGATCATTGACAAGGATGACTACTCAAGAGACGATATAATCATCACTTACATATTGCTGGTTGGAGCCATCGTGCTAGAGATATATGCAGTGTTGGTGCTAGTTACCTCAGATTGGACAATGCTCTGGTTGAGTGAGCGCAAGAATGCTGCGGTGGATATCTTGTATAGAGCCATTTCATCAGTCCGAATGTACGGGATCAAGAGGTGGTCAAATACCATGGGACAATATAACCTAATAAGATATTGCCTTCATCAGAAGCCAGCCAAGTGCAGTGTCGTCCAACAGTTCTTATTCACTCATGACTTTTTGGAGAAGATTAGATTCCAACAATCAGCGGAGGTTTCTAAGGATTTGAAGAAATTGATATTTGATCAGCTTGTAAAAAAATCAAAGAATACCCCATATGAAGCTTGCAAGGAATTATGTGAGTGTAGGGGTAACCAGGTTCTTAAGAATGCAAAATGCTATGATTGCAAGGAAAAAGACAAGCGCAGAACACACGAGGAGAACCCCGAGATAGAATCTGAGCCACTTACTAAAGATGCAAAATGCATCTATGAGATCAGCAAAGATGATATAAAAACAGTGGAAGAGAGCATTGAGGCAGAATTTGACCAAAGCATTCTTCTCTGGCATATTGCAACAACCCTATGTCATTATTCTGATTATTGTCCAAATAGCGAAGTCAGCAAGTTGATATCAGAGTATATGTTGTATCTTCTAGTCATGCGTCCTGCCATGCTGCCCAATGGAATTGAGCAAATCAGGTTTCAAGACACGTGCGCCGAGACCACTGAATTTCTTGAAGAAAGAAAAATATTTGATGAAATCCAAGCTTGCACAAAGTTACTTGAAGTGTGCACTAATATTCCTCCATCTGAAGCGAAAGGAGACAGAAGCAAGTCAGTGCTATTTGAGGGATGCAGACTTGCTAAATCTTTGCAATGCTTAGAGACTAAAACAATGTGGAAATTAATAAGTCATGTATGGGTGGAAATGTTATGTTATGCCGCAAGTCAATGTCGGTCGAACCATCATGCTCAGCAGCTTACTCAAGGTGGAGAGTTACTCACTCATGTCTGGCTTCTTATGGCGCATCTTGGTATAACTGAGCAATTTCAAATTTCCAAGGGCCATGCAAGGGTTAAGTTGGTTGTGCGATGAAAAAACCTTGTAAGGTATGTGAAGTGTTTTTAATTCCAAAATAAAGGGTCTCAATTTTTAATGTTCCACTTAAAATCTACTTATCGCAGAATGTCATGTGCTCATTTTCTTCATTTAAAACTTTAATTAAAGAAAAAAAAAATGACAATTTGTGATTAGTGGAGCATTCAATGGAACATTAAAAATGGGACAAACAAATAAAGCTTTTTTTTTTTTTTTTTTTAAATAAACAAATAAAGCATTGATAATTTGATATATGTATATATTATCCTGGAATGTACTATGTTATAATTATTCTGTCAATAAACGTCCTCTTTTTACTAACCAAAGCTTTTCTTTTGTATCTTTCTTACGGATTTAATAAACATCTATGGATTTAAGAGTTAGCATCCAATCAAATCGGGATTTGACCATTTTATATTTTCCATTATGTGTCAAGTAAACATTTATCATAAATGGATAAAATACAAATTTTTTTACATGATTAACCTCATTAAAGACAATTAATTAAATAAAGATATTCTTATTGTAAGTATATAATCTTTTTGATAAATACTATGTGTGTAACATTTTAATAATACTTTCACGAGTTCAAAGTAAGAGGTTGTTACTTGCTATTATTAGTAGGGAATATAATTTCAGTGGTGGGTTCAGATTAAACCAAAAATAATTTGTTACCTAAGATTTGTTGTTAAAATGTTTTTAATGTAGCATTTCTCTAATCTGTAATGTAGAGTTTGTAGTGTGCCTTTTTATTAAAACATTACCCCTCTCTTTTTCTTTTCTTTTTTGAGGCGAAACGATAGTAGACTTTATTTAATTAATAGCTTTCTGTACAATAGGAAAGAGAAAAGAGGGGCATTCTTCTAACAAAACAATAGCCTCCTCATTCTCTTTTGCAGCACTAGCTAAAGTTAGAGCAGCACGGTTACATTTTAAAGGAACAGAAACAAAGGATATACTAACAAATTGTTCACATATAAGCTTAATATCCTCCAAAATCCAAGCCACCTCTAGAGTGCAGATTCTATCTGAATTAATGAAATCCACCAGCTCAGCAAAATACTCTCAATAATGACTTTGGAAAAGCAAGTGTTTAGACAAAATACCAGGGCTTTACGCATGACCACAGCTGCTGTCCACAGAGAGTGCAGCTCTTTCCTGACACTCTCACAAGATGCTGCCAACACTTCCCCTTTTGAATTACGAATAAGAAAACCCACACCAACTGAAGCTTTAGACCGAGACTGTGAGAGAGCAAGGTTTAGTTTGAAAACTGAATCAGAAAAGGGAGGAGACCATTTCCTGTCAGGTGCTAACGGTACCGCTAATCCAGTCTTATTAACCTCCATAAACTCCATCACATACACCGACGCTCGAGACCATAGCCCATCTGAACAGGGGGTTTTGTTTTCAAAGATGAATTCGTTTCGACAGGTCCATATCATCCAAAGCGCTACACACAAAATTTCAAATTCCGGAGAGTGCAGCTTATGCAAGGCAGCATCCATGATATCCATAAATTGGATGTTCAAGGGAAAAACAAAAGAGTTCCTAAAAGGAGCTTGAAGCCAAACGGCTTGAGCAAAGGAACATTCCCAGAGAAGATGACTACACGATTCCACTGCATCTGAGCAAAGCACACATGAGTAAGAGCTGGATATACGCTTATCAAACAGCTTGGTACGAAGAGGGAGACTGTCAGTACATGCTCTCCAGATGAAAGATTTGATCTTCGGAGGAATCAAGGAAGACCAGATACTATTCCAAAAAGAATGCTTGCGACCTGAGTGGGAAGAAGATGCCGAGTTGCCATAGGAAGCAATCTCCAACTCCCTTTGAAGAAAATAAGCACTACGAACTGTGAAATTTCCAGCCTTATTTTTTGTCCAAATCAACGAGTCTGGAGGCAATCTGAAATTTATAGGGATAGATTTAATGATGTCAGCTTCAAATGGATAGAAAACAGAATCAATCAAGGTCCCTTTCCATCTTGGCTGAAAAGAAGACGTGTCAATAAGGTCTGCAACTCTAGCTTCTGCAGGAAGAATAGTCCGAGGTGAAATGACTTTCTGATTAAAGGACATAGGCAGCCACTTATCTTGCCATATATTGATCTTAGTTCCATTCCCCACCCTCCATCGACTTCCTTGAATCAAGAGAGTCCGACTGTGAGCGATACTCCTCCAAGCATAAGAAGAATGAGATGGGATTGGCGCATCCAAGAATGAACCATCTGAGAAGTATTTGGACTTAAACACTTTGTAAAACAGAGAATCTTGACAATGTAGAAGTCTCCACCCCTGTTTAGCGAGTAAGGCCAAATTAAAACTTCGCAGATCACGAAAACCTAACCCACCATCCTTCTTAGAAAAGCAAAGTTGTTTCCAACTAAGCCAATGAAGCTTCTTTTCCTCCTGCTTTTGACCCCACCAGAATTGCCCCATCATAGAGTTAATTTCATTACAAAATCCAGCAGGTAACATAAAGCAATTCATAGCATATACCGGGATTGCTTGAGCGACGGACTTGATCAGAACTTCTCTCCCTCCTTGAGAAAGCATTTTGCCTTTCCAGCCACTAAGTTTGGATTGAACCTTGAGTTTGATATCAGCGAAAGCCTGTTTCTTACCCCTACCAATAATAGGAGGAAGCCCAAGATATTTCTCAAAGGGTACTGAGGAAGTAGCATTTAAAAACACTTTAATTTCCTCCCTCTTCTCCATAGAAGTATTCTTGCTGAAAAAAATGGAGGTTTTATCACAGTTTACCTTTTGTCCAGAGGCCATCTCATATATGCAAAGAATCTCCTTGATAATCTGACATTCTTCAATGGAAGTATTGCAAAATAGAAGGCTATCATCAGCAAATAGCAAATGAGTAATCGTAGGAGCACCCTTAAAGATTCTGACTCCATGCAAACAGTTAGTTTGAGCAGCTTTCCGAATCAAAGCAGTAAAACCCTCGGAGCATAAAAGGAAGAGGTAAGGAGATAATGGATCTCCCTGGCGAAGACCTCTAGAAGGCAAGATATAACCAGCCACCACTCCATTCATTAAAACAGAATAGGATACTGAGGTGATTCCCACCATTACTAGATCCATCCAAAAGGGATGAAACCCCAGCTGCAACATCAGAGCTTTAAGATAGTCCCATTCCACTCTGTCGTATGCCTTGCTCATATCAAGCTTGATGGCCATATGTGACGTATTACCCTTCCTTTTAGTCTTCATGTAGTGTAAAATTTCAAAGGAGATTAGGATATTATCTGTGATAACTCTCTCAGGTACAAATGCACTCTGACAATCAGAGATAATCGACCCCATAATTTTCTTCATTCTGTTAGCCAGAACTTTAGAAATGATCTTGAAAATTACATTACATAAGCTTATAGGCCGAAAATGAGACATAGAATCAGGATTTTTCCTTTTAGGTACAAGGGTGATATGAGTAAGATTAGTACTGCTTAACATAGTTCTTGAATTAAGACAGTTAATAACAGCTCTAGAAACATCTGCTCCTACAATATGCCAATAATGTTGAAAGAAGAGAGGGTTCATACCATCGGGACCAGGTGCTTTGGTGGGATGCATCTGAAATAGTGCAGTTTTAACCTCATCATCTGTGAATTCTTCAAGGAGGGAGATGTTCATCTCAGGAGTAACTACCTTGTCAACATGTTGAATAACTTGCTGGAACGAATCAGTCGAGGCTGATGTAAAAATATCCTGGAAATATTGGACTGCAACAGCTTTCAGATCAGATTGTTGAGAAACCATAGTCCCATTAATATCTTTAAGCTTAGAAATCACACTGCCACGTCTTCTTTGAGTAGCCACCCCATGGAAAAACTTGGTATTGCGATCACCTGACTGTAACCAAGATACTTTTCTCAAAAAAAAAATTTAATTATCTCACATTGGTTAAAAAGTGTGTGATATATAGTATAATGTGTCTCTTAAAACTACGTACACTACAGGTTACTTAAGATTAAGTCATAAAAATGATTAAATTATACAAGCAATTCACAAAATTTAAAATCCACTTAAACCATACTTAAGATTAACGTTCGGCATATACGCGATCTTAGAGCATCTCTAATGGTATAGCTAAATGTATAAAAATCTCTATAATAGAGAATGACATCATAAAAATAGTCTCCAATAGATTCTCAAATGTTTTTATTCTATTATAATAATAAGGTACTGAATAAAAAAATGTTAGAAGATGTGTAGTTGTTAAAAAAACAATAAATAATGAATAAAAAAATAATATTTAAATGAGATAGAGAATGTGATAGAGAATCTGTTGGAAAATGTATTTGAAAAGTTGGTAACTAAAAGGTAAAAGTTACTGTTTATTCTCCAAACAATACAAAATTTGATGAATTTGTTGGAGATGCTCTTATAATTATAATCTATCTTATATCAAATCTACGGTGACTGTGCAAAACGAGATATATATATATATATATATTCCTTTTTCCCCAAGTATTCCTTGTCTTCTTTTTTTTTTTTTTTCTTTTTTCTTTTTCTGTTTTCTGTTTCTTTCCTTTTTCTCTCCCAAGCATTTTCCTGTTTCTCTTTTGCTTTCTTTTGTCCTCTTTTGTTCGTCGTTCTTTTTCTCCTTCAAAAACTATTGTGTTTGTGCCAATGGTCGAGCTGACAAAGCTAGGATTTCAATTGAGAGAGAGGCAAAAGTATGAACTACATTTTTTTACATGAAAATCCAAACTAACATCCATGTAATATTAATAAATTATTAAGAAAAGAAAATATATAAAATAATTATTAATATATTACAATGTAATAATCTATCATGGTACTTGGTGTTCTTTTTAAGATAAATTAATAAAAGTAGATTTCGAATATGGACATATTCAACACCGCGAGTAAACAATTTATAATAATTAGACAAGAAAAAAAGAATTAACGAGAGAAGTAGACAAAAACAATAAATAAATAGTAAGTTTCAATGCAAAGAAGGTTGTAACACAATTGAGATCTCATGGTATTTTGAACAGAGGTCTCACGTTCAAATTTCCTTTATTCCAAGCAACAACTATCGAATTTTTGTAAAAAAGATATTAACTTTCAATGGCAAGGGACCAATGAAATTTAACACTTCAGGATTAAACTTAGTTACAATTCTCTAGGAACAATATATTTGGTTTCCCAAATCCCAATTAAACGGGTCCTGCTTTTTCTTTAAAAAAAAAAAATCACAGTCATAACATTGTTAAAATAATATAATACTACTATAGAACGAAAAATATCAAAGAGACTTGGAGAAATCAGAAAAACAAAATTGAAGGGAAAAAAAAAAGAAGTCAGAGAGAGAGATGGCGATAGTCCAAGGCATACCAAATCAATGTAGTGGCGTTCACGCGTGGCGGTGCAGCGCAGCAGTGGTGTCTCCAGAGTCCAGATTTTTTCTCTATTCTTTTGAGATTAATACATCTGTGATAGGACGGAGTTGATAACTTGATATATAAAATGTTTTTTTTTTTTTTTTTTTTTTTTTGTTAGCTACTTTGTATGCTTTTAAAAGCCTAATAATAGGCTTGTGGTTATTATATGGGAACCAGAAAGAAATTTGTAGGGTCAGTAGGATCAAGCTTTTTAAGTTTCAAATTAAGAATGAAAAAAAAAAAAAAAAACAAAAACAAAAAATAATTTGGGTAAACCCAACGGGACATATCTAATCCAATTAATATTCGAATGGTCCCACCATAACAATCCACTGGAGATTGAAACTTGGAAGTGTTTTTCTTTTTGGAGGTGAAAGTCTGTTTGTGTTTGATTTCAATTCAACGTATCAAAACAGTCATCGTAAAAGCATAAAAACAATTTTTTGACAACAATACTCTCATTTAAGAAAAAATAAATTCAATTATACTATTGGTAATTTTTAAAATTTGCTGACAAAAATTCAAATTACACTCTATAAGTTTAGTTAAGGAAAGAAATGCAATTTACATTTTCTAATTTCGTCCAAAAATTATTTTAGTTCTTTTAAGTTTGAAGTTGGTCATTTTAATCCGATAATTTTACCCCAAAAACATTTTAATTCTTTAACTTTGAAAATTTTAATTTTAGTCTATTAATTTTATTCAAAAATCACTTTAATCCTTTAAATTTGTGGTTTAAAGTAATTTTGGGTAAGATTTACTGGCCTAAGTGGGTTCTTATAGAATAAATGATTTTTGAGTAAAGTTATTGAACTAAAATAATTAAATTCAAATTGAAATGACTAGTTTTCAAGCTTTTTAAGTTTCAAATTAAGAATGAAAAAAAAAAAAAAAAAAAGAATATACAAAAAATAATTTGGGTAAACCCAACGGGACATATCTAATCCAATTAATATTCGAATGGTCCCACCATAATAATCCATTGAAGCTTGAAACTTGGAAGCGTTTTTCTCTTTGGAAGTGAAAGTCTGTTTGTGTTTGATTTTAATTCAACGTATCAAAACATTCATCGTAAAAGCATAAAAACAATTTTTTGACAACAATACTCGGATTAAAATGAAGTTGGTCATTTTAATCCGATAATTTTACCCCAAAATCATTTTAATTCTTTAACTTTGAAAATTTTTATTTTAGTCTATTAATTTTATTCAAAAATCACTTTAATCCTTTAAATTTGTGGTTTAAAGTAATTTTGGGGTAAGATTTACTGGCCTAATTGGGTTCTTATAGAATAAATAATTTTTGAGTAAAGTTATTGAACTAAAATAATTAAATTCAAATTGAAATGACTAGACACCAATATATGCAATAATGAAACTTAAAATACTAAAATGACATTTGGTTACTTGGTTTTTTTTTTTTTTTTTTTTTTTCTTTTGAGAATGGTTTCTTGGTTATTTATTAATGGGGAATATTTTGGTTTTGTGCATCATCAGTTATCTACCTCACCCGTTCTTTTTTTTATTTTAGATTTTGATCAGGAGTAGTAGTTATCAATGAATCTACCTCACCCCTTCTTTTTCTATTTTAGATTTTGGTCAGGAGTAGTAGTTATCATAGATGTGATACGTGAGAGAACAGTATTAAGATTTAGCTACAGACTTCTTTTAAAAAAACATATATATGGGCAAATGGCAAATTACAACTTACTTATATGTGATTTGGTTAAAATTTAAGTTGTCTATTTGTGGTTTGAAATTTGACACTTTAATTCATACCTAAAGTTAACTCAGTTAGAGTTTCATAACCTACATCTATTAAAAAGATGGCTAAATATGTAATTTTTCTCTACTTTTATATCTCTCTCCTCCAAAAACACAAAAAAAAAAAAAAAAAAAAAAAAACATAAAAATACAAGATCAAATAAACTAAAAAAATAATTTAGTGGAACACTTGCATCATGGGATTTCAAACCACAAGTGGATAACTTAAATTTTGATCAAACCTCAGGCGTGTAAGGTGTCAAATTTAAAACTACAAATATACAACTTAAATTTCAGTCAAACCATATGTGGGTAAATTGTAATTTGCCCAAAAAAATATAGACACCCTTTGACTTTATTGAGTCACTGCTGACTCCAAGGCCACGATCTACGATTGTTTTTACTAAAACTATTTTCAATTGGAACACTTAGTATTTTTCAAAAATTATGGGTCATGTTAACGAATGCCCTTAGAGCATTGGTTAACAATCCTGTAGACGACTAAATTTCTCGGTTCGAAATAAATCAAACAAGTAAAATAGTTGCACAAATGCGAATTTGTATTGATGATTGTGGTATAATTCTCTGTGATTACAAAAGAGTTATCCTCTGATTCGATCTCCTTGCAAGACTTATTGATTTGGATTTGTGGTAATGTGATTGTGACTTGAACACAAAATATCCTTCAATTTGGTTGAGGGATGGATCGAAGATTGCTAAAACAAAATTACAATGAATTTCTGGCTATGAGCTTGTTAGAAATCCTTTGTTCTTCACGTTCTTCGTGTTCTTCGTGTTCTTCGATTTGTGGTGGAAGTTCTTCGGGGCTTTAGAGGCTTGAATTCGTAGAGCTTCACTGATTTGTGATTTGTTGATGTTTTCGGACACTTTAGGCTTGATTCCCGCAAACTTTTGGATCTAGGCAGATGATTCGGATGATTTCTCTTCGAATGTTCTTGGTATTCGAAGGTTGAAGTTCTTGAAGTTCTTGGAGGCTTTAGAGCTTGGTTCCGGCAGAGTTTCAGTACTTCTGAATCTTCTCTGATGCTGCTTATGCTTCAGATGGCTTGGTGCCCTCCTAAATGTCTCAGGAAGGCTTCTATTTATAGGAGTTTTGGGGTGGATGAGCGACACGTGGCGGAGTCTGATTGGTGACACATGTCACAATCTGATTGGTCCGCTTGTGTCATCGCTTACACGTGTGAGGTTGCTTAGGTCATCGCTTACACGTGCGAGGTTGCTTGGGTCATCGCTTACACGTGCGAGGCTGCTTATGTCATCGCTTGCACGAGCCGATGCATGATTGGTTCTTGCATGACACTTGGCAAATTTCTGTTGGCTTCTGAATAGCGATAGTAAAACCTAGCAGCAGTATGTGGCGCTTTGTAATTAGCTGTATTTTGTGGACTTGGTAGTGTGACGTGTCAGCTTGTGATAGGTCGGGAATTTTCCCTCTCTACAAATCCATTTTAGGAAAGTTTTGACACCACTTTTACGGAAAATGAAAAAAGTTGTCAAAATAATAATTGCTTTTTTTTTTTTTTTCCCAATAAAAACTTTCTTTAAATGAATTATTAACCAATGGCCTAAGAACATTCGTTAGTATTTCCCTTTATTTATTTGTCGACTTTACATCTAGTTTTTGTACTCTTTTTCTCTCTTCTTCTTCCTCCTTTTTTTATCCCAAGGATCCTTCCCTCTTTCTTTTCCTTCCTAGCCAATTATTCTCCTCCTCTCTCTTTTTCTTTCCTTTTGCTTTTATTTCTTATTATTTTCCCTGGAGCATCGCCCTCTTTCTCTCTCACTCCCTCTTTATTTGTGCTTTTATTTCTTTCTTTTCTTTTTCCCAAGCATCTTCCTTTGCCTCTCTTTTTCTTTCTATCTTTCTTCTTTTCCAATTTTAATAAGTTTTTACGTAACTTTGTGTGATATGTCATTTGTTCCAAATATTTTGGTGTCCCCAATTTAGAAGTGAACACTTTTAAAACACATAATAGGTTTCGTTGTTTTGTTTTTGTTTTTGTTTTTGTTTGTTTGTTTGTTTGTTTTTTTTTTGTTAAGTAATTGTGTGTTTTTATTTCTTTCTTTTCTTTTTCCCAAGCATCTTCCTTTGCCTCTCTCTTTTTCTTTCTATCTTTTTTCATTCCCAATTTAAATAAAGTTCCTGTGTAACTTTGCGTGATATGTCATTTTTTCCATATATTCTATCGTTCCCAATTCAGAAGTGAACACTTTTGAAACACGTAATAGTTTTGTTTTGTTTTTTGTTTTTAGAGTAATTGTGTGTTTTTATTTCTTTCTTTTCTTTTTTCCAAGCATCTTCCTTCGCCTCTCTCTTTATCTGTCTATCTTTTTTCCTTCCCACTTTGAATAAGTTCCTATTTGTAACTTTGCGTGATATGTCATTTGTTCCATATATTCTGTTGTTCCTAATTCAAAAGTGAACACTTTTGAAGCACGTAATAGTTGTTTTGTTTTGTTTTGTTTTAAAAGTAATTGTGTGTTTTTATTTCTTTCTTTTCTTTTTTCCAAGCATCTTCCTTCACCTCTCTCTTTTTCTTTCTATCTTTTTTCCTTCCCAATTTGAATAAGTTCCTACGTGTAACTTTGCGTGATATGTCATTTGTTCCATATATTCTATTTTTCCCAATTCAGAAGTGAACACTTTTGAAACATGTAATATATATATATATATATATATATATATATATATATATATATATATATATTGGCTTTTGTTTTTGTTTTTGTTTTTTTTTTTTTTTTATAAAGTAATTGTGTAATTTGAATAAAGTCTCCTTCAGCTTTGCTTTGTATAGACCTTTTTTACATATTATTTTCTTCTAATGATCAATTTTAAAATATGTAATGGCTGTTTTCTTCTTATTCAAACTATTATATTGGGTGTGTTTGTATAAGCTATTGTGAAATGGTATTCTGGGTTTAAAATGAGTATTTATAGAAAATTTATAAGAAGTTGTTGCAAAATAGCATTGGTTTTTAAGAACACGCTTACAGGCTCCCAATCCCAAATCACCTAATCAAAAGGACTCATGGTTTGAATAAGTTCCCAAATAGCTCTCCGATATACCAATTTTTCCACATAATATATTTATTGAGATTTAATAATTAATGATCACTTTTGAACCATCAAATGGCCATTTTCTTTTTAATAAAGTAACAGTCTAATTTGAACAGGTAGCGGTAACAGTCTAATGATCACTTTTGAACCATGAAATGGCCACATATTCTCTTTTTCTGGATTTGATAATGATCGCTTTTGAATTAAGTAATGAATGTCCTTTGTTTTCATTGAAGTAACTATGTAATTTAAATAAGTTCTTGCAGCAGGGACATTAGTTAATCCAAATGGCATCACTAAAAATTCATAATGACCATACCTAACCGAAAGGTTGTCTTTAGTAAGGTCATCTTTAGTATATCCTCATCCTAAAATTTAACACGTAAAATATATAGTTCCCCACTTAAACTACCCAAAATAAACCACCTTTGCATGATTTACTACAACAAAACCTAATGCTTTGACTCAAATCATGATCATTTCCTAACTTCAAAAGTCTACAAAATCATAACCTAAGCTCTGATACCATAACTATCACGCCCCGAACCTAAAAGGGTCCAAGGCATGATAAAAGAACCATCAAGAGATAAACTGTAGGAGATTTTTCTTTTCTTTTCCACATGATAAGAATATACAACCGTATTGAAATCTCCACATTACAAGTCAAAGCTCCATAGCACATTTACAAGCAATAACTAAAATTCAAGTTCCTCCACATAATACATGAATATATTACAAAACTCCAAATGGATTACACAAGGTTGCAATTTTATCAAGAATAGACAACCTCAACATCGAATCTAGGCCTACCACGCCTAAGGCTAACAAACCTCAAGTGCCTAACCCCCAATAGAATTAATTACGACCCCGTTGAACATGGCAAGGTTGAGTTACCAGCCATTTACAGCAAAATTCTCTCAATTTAACATAGCACTCCAATTACCACCAAATATTGTAAGCTCCATACTCGAGGTATAGCTAATTGATCTGAAAAATAGTTGGAGGCTAGGATGAGTTAAAACCCAGTAAATAGCATAATTAATGGGGGTGGGGGGATGCAAGTTTCATGATAATGAGCATTTTACAAAACATGCTATAATTTGGGAATTTCAATTTAATTTATGCAAAAACAATTTCATTAACAACACTACAAGAATAATAGAAATAATATAGCACCAAGCATCCCAAAATAGCTATGAAACTATATTTTATTCACTGTGAGCCCTAAAAATATCCAATGCCATTTCAAAACCAAAAACCTCATCCAAGGTGCCATAAAGAGGGAAATGTCACCAAGACATCATACCACCACAAACAAGTCAGAACCCAAACACACTAGCATGATATGTACCTCTTTTGGCATGTGGTCTATCATTCTTGCCTAGCCTCATCCACGCCCTCAAGGATTTACCTCATTCCCCCATGAGCAGCAGGGAATGATGCATCACACAATACCCTTTTTGCATATGGCTTTTGGCCCTCAGGGATTTACTTGTGTTGGGTTAAAAAGAATTGACCCCTTTGCAAATTAATTAATTAGCCAAGTTAATTAATTAGTCAAATTACATGCAATAGCGTGGTAGCACAAACAAATCACCAAATAACTAAATGCAATGGAAAATAAATTTGACACAGGTGATTTGTCTATGAATGGGGAAAACCACCGAGGCAAAGCCCCACCGAGTGAATTTAATGTCACCACTCTCGAGAATCCACTATTATCAATCACAAGTGGTTACAAGTATAAGGAATCTTATCAAACCCTTTGGCCTATCCCAAAATACTAACATACAGTTGAACCCTTACCCCAATATCCAATCGAACTTGTATTGTAGTGGCAATCTCTCCGTTCAATGCATGAATCCCAATACGTGACTAACCAATGATGCACAGATCCTAGTACGTGACTAACACACCAACTTGATAAAGATTGTTGGCTGCAAAGTTCTTCAGTTCATCAACAATGAAGATTAGGAAGATCCTTGGTCACAAAACCCTTGGCGTAAAGACGTAGTATCTTCTACAGAGAGAATAATGAACTAGAACAATTTCTGCATGAATTGTGTTTGCATCCCCTTGTAACGGCTCTTAAAATAATCCTTATATATGTTTAGGGTTATGAGAAAAGAAACCCTACACAAATGCTCATGGATATGCGTGTAATCAGATCTAGAAAACTTGATTTCGTAATTCTCGACAAATACAGTTTGTGTCAAGCTTCAACAGTAATTCTCGATAGAAAGGATTCTATTGAGACTTCTGTCGAGCTTTAATAAACAGCACTTCGTTTACTTGTTTCTTGGTCAGACTTGCATGGCTTCAATACTTAACTTGAACACTTGTTTCTTGAAGTACTAAACCCATCCTAGATCTACCCAATTACAAGTAAAGTGTGTTTTGTCAAAGGATTAGCCAATTACATAAATATGTCCCTAACAATCTCCCCCTTTGGCAATCCGTGACAAAACCACAACAAACAAATGAATCATGAGAGAAGTCTTAAATCACTAAACTCATAACCACTTGTTGAATTACAAAATAAATCTAACCCTAACATAAACTCTTGAAAAACTTTGCAAGAAGAGAGTTCATGGCATGGTAGACTTTCACAACCTGTCTTTCTGAAACACTTAAACAAAACTCATCAAGGCATCATGTGTGAAACAGAAATAAAGATTGCATACATAAAGAAACATGTGTATAAAGAGAGAAAAGAAACAACACATGTAGAGATAGGTGAAGAAAAACATACATCATCATATATATGAAAATAAAGTACAATGTACGTCATAAACTATATCCCTCAAAAACTATATCCACTCCCCCTATCAAAAATGTCCTATACTAACTCTCTTCCTAAGTACAAGACTACTCTCAAACCCAAAACTACTCCCCCTTTTTGTCATGAATGACAAAGGGCAAGTCACCGAGAGGTCGTTATCTCGTCATCACTGGAAGAGCTAGCATCATCCTCATCATCACTAGCATCATCATCCTCATTTGCTGAAGCCTTTATAGAAGGAAATGGAGAAGGAGCGAAACCACCAAGGCGAGCCTGTTGACGAGCGATGCAATCGACTCGTGTGTTCATCTGACATATATCATCAGTGAGATAGTCAAGACCACCACCAAAGTCAGCCTCCATCTGCTGAAGCTATGCCATGATGGCCTTCAGGGTCACACCAGCTGCCAAAGAAGAAGGAGTATAGGTGGAAGGAGCCATGAAAGAGGGGGGAATAGCAGAAGTCGTAGGATCATCTATCTCCACATGTGGCCGCTTCGGTCGAAGCTCGGCCTCGCTTCGTCGAACAAAACCGGTGCTAATGGCACCCATGGTGGAGAAGAAAGGAGAGTCAGGAATGGGGATGTGAGAGTGTAGGAGGATCCACATGATAGCTGAAGAAGAGATGAGCTTATCACAAGTCGCCGTATCCAAGTACACATCTCGAATAGATGTGATGAAGTGAAAGGGAAAGTTTATAGAGAGGTCCTCTAGAAGAGACAAAAGAAAGCGAGCATGAGGCTTTGTAATAGACTTATAGTGAGACAAAGGAGTAAAAGTAAAAGTCATCACCATGTTAAGAAACCTCGGGCCTTTTGTAAAGCCCGAGCATGGGGTGTTTAGCTTACCACCCCATATGGAAGGAGTCTCACAAATGTGAGAGAGAAGCTTGACTCTAGACACAGCCTGAAGATGCTCACAATCAGGGTAGTCAAGATGTGCTACCTTAGGAACATGTAGTACCTCGGATATATGATCCAGGGTAACTACGATACGTGTACCTCTGAATGTAGTAACAAACTGAGGTACAGAGGTATCGATGCCATGTATATTGGAGTAAAACTCCTGTATAAACATGATGGGACACCTAAAGGGTCTCTTAAGAAGAGATTCCCATTCCCGAGTCCGAATGACAGCGGGGAGAAGAGTGTCAGCAAAGTCCGACAGGATAACCTGGCGTTCTGGATGAACGCCATGTTTTTGGAAGTTCTCCAAGAAGTCCTTTCAGGCCTTCTCATCACAGAACTGAACATGGAGGGGGGGACGTGATTAGAGGAAGAAGACCTGGAACCTTGAAGAGGATTCCAAGCCGGAGTGGATTTACGAGCTTAGGGTGCCATGACACAGTCTATCGGAGAGAGGGAGAGAGAAAGAGAAAGAGAGAACAGAACACATCACAACTAGAATAGGAAAGAAAGAAAGAATGTATGCCTGAAAAATGCATGAACATGTGACGTGCAAAATATAAATGCATCATAGGTAGAAACCCAATCCAATCTACCAGCACACAATCAACAATAATCAATCACACATCTAAAATGCATGAAACATTGTTATAATGCAATGAGAATGCAATGCATGAGCATATAACACCAAATCAACATAACCCAACCCAAAAATTTCACAAAAATATCAAAAACCCAAAAATGTTCAAAAAACTCAAAACCTAGGTCTAAAATGCATGAATGCATGTAAATGAAGGGATTAGAGATGCTTACCAAGAGATTAAGGCTTGATCTAGGCCGAAAATAGAGTGGGTGAGGAGATTTGAGTGAGTGAAGAGTGTTTGGGGCAAAAGAGAAGTGATTTCTTTCGAGAGAGAATGAGAAAAATGAATCTAAAATCACGCCTCAGCTTTAAATATAAAACAAAGCTTAATGGATTGAGGATTCTATCAAGATCTGTCGAGCACTAAATCCTGACAGAAATGAATCTGGCGAGGCACTGTCGAGAATCTGTTGACGGCAAAACTCACCTCGATAGATCAAGAGTCTGTTGAGAAGCTATTGGCCAAACAGAATGATCAGAAATATGGCTTGACGGATTGAAGAAGCCGTCGAGAAACTATCAAGGAGAAACTAAGAAATCTCAATGGATCGAGAATTTGTCAAGATCTATGGAGAAAAGAGAAAGAAGGGCTCGATAGAAATGAATCTGTCGAGAAGCTGTGGAGCTTGAAGAAAGAAGGTTTTTCAAGGAGGAAAAACATAAAAAAATTAATGCAACAAGCAAACTACACAAACAGAGATCCAATCAACATGTTAAGCTCTCAAAACATCTCTCAACATAAAAGCATAGCATCCATAGATCCAAAAACACACACACACATACTAAACAAGTCTAACCAATTTTATATTTCAAAAACAAGTTAAGACAATTTAGTTAGCATATATTAACACATGTATTCCTTGTGATTGCCAAATCACATTGTACATGCACACGTATCAAAAGTAGCAAATAATTTTACGTGTTGTGTGTGAAACATAGTAAGAGTGCATAAGTGTCTCATATTATGAAGATCTGAGACTAGAGAGAATCTAATACACTCACACACAACGATAATTGCTTGATGGGGACTATCACTTTTGAGGTATATCCTATAACTCCCACATCCCTTAGAAACACGCTTGCAATCATTTTTAAAAGTATTTTGATTCTTTTTGCTTTTATTTTTCTTTGCATATTTTTCTTTTTGAGCATAGCATGCATGGGCATATAAGCGATAGAAAAGAAATACCCATTAATGTAAGCTTAAACATCCCAATTTTGCTGTGCCTAAGCACACAGATGTTATACATGATTGGCAGGCTTTAGTGGTGAGATGGTTATTTATGCCTTTCTCTTAGGATTATCTAGCCCTTTCCGTCAAAAAGAGTGATATGAGTATGAGATATAAGAGACAATCTTAATCGTACTCATCATAAACACGAGCCACAAAGCTCACTTGCTTAGTTCTGCATTGAGGTACTCATCTAAGCTGCAAGAGATACAAAGTTTAGAAAAATTTATTTCAATGACCATCCAAGATACACAAGTACCAATGTACACAAACACACACTGTTTTTATATTTTTCTGATTTTTCAAAAAAAAAAATTTATTATGAAAAAAAAATAAAGTAAAATTGAAAACAACCAAAACAAAAACATGAAAGAAAAACACACAAAGCATAAATACAGATTGACTCAAAACAAGAAAGCAAAACAAACAAGTAATGCATAACCATAAGGGGAGAGAGAGAAAAAGTGACTGATTCACTTTGAGCATTTTCCCTCCCATACCTTGGAAGAACCTTTACTTTGTGTGAATCTTTGATTTAGAGGTGAGGGGGAAGAATTGAAACCGTTCAAGTTCGAAAGGAACATGAGGGCCTTGAGAAGATCTCCAAGAGGAGCAAGAGAGGATGGAAACTGATTCTGGTTTCCAAATAAGACTAAACTGATTATGAGCACCTTTCTCACAACCTTAGGTTTGGGAATAGTTTCCCCAAGATTGAAGGTTGAGTTGATTATGTCTTTCAGCTTGGCATAGAACTCATAAAACATCTCATCCTCCTCCATCTTTATCTCCTCAAAGCTAGTAGTGAGCCTTTGGAGCTTTGAGTCTTTGACAGCCTTAGTCCCTTCATAGGTTATCTGGAAAATGGTCCACGCTTCCTTAGTAATTTCAGTTGAGGATATCTTCTTGAACTTCTCATTGATCACCGCACTGAAAAGGACATTCAATGCTCTGCTGTTGAAGTTTTTCGCTTTGATCATGGCCTCATCCCAATCAGTCGGCGCTTCCTTTGGCTTCACCCAGCCAATTTCCACAGCTTGCCAGACCTTCTCATCTAAAGACTGCAAGAAAGCTCTCATGCCTAGTTTTTAGTATGCATAGTTAGTGCCATCAAATAAAGGAGATATAATAAGAGACTGTCATCTATCCATGACAAATAGTGGTCAATGGATCACATAGCAAAGATTAAACCTAATTAGAGTGTGCCCATTTTGATACCACTTGTTGGGTTAAAAAGAATTGACCCTTTTGCAAATTAATTAATTATCCAAGTTAATTAATTAGTCAAATTGAATGCAATAGCGTGGTAGCACAAATAAATCACCAAATAACTAAATGTAGTGGAAATTAAATTTGACACAGGTGATTTGTTTACGAATGGGGAAAACCACCGAGACAAAACCAATTTAAGGTCACCACTTCCGAGAATCCACTATTATCAATCATAAGTGGTTACAAGTATAAGAAATCTTACTAACTCTTTGGCCTATCCCGAAATACCAACCTACAGTTAAATCCTTACCCCAATACCCAGTTAGACTTGTATTGTAGTGGTAATCTTTTCGTTCAATGCACGAATCCTAGTATGTGACTAACCAATGACGCACGGATCCCAGTATGTGACTAACACCACCAACTTGAAGAAGATTGTTGGCAATAAAGTTCTTCAATTCATCAACAATGAAGATCAGGAAGCTCCTTGGTCACAAAACCCTTGGCGTAAAGACGTAGTAGCTTCTACAGAGAGAATAATGAACTAGGCCACTGTCTGCATGAATTGTTTTGTGCATCGCCTTGTGACGGCCCTTAAAATAATCCTTATATATATCTAGGGTTGTGAGAAAAGAAACTCTACACAAATACATAAGAGTATGCGTGTAATCAAATCTGAGAAGTCTGATTTTGTAATTCTTGACAAATACAGCTTGTGTCGAGCTTTTGTCGAGCTTCAACATTAAATCTTGATAGAAAAGATTCTGTCAAGACTTCTGTCGAGCTTTAATGAACAACACTTTCTTTACTTGTTTCTTGGTAAGATTTGCATGGCTTCAATACTTAACTTGAACACTTGTTTCTTGAAGTACTAAACCTATCCTAAATCTACCAAATTACAAGTAAAGTGCACTTTGTTAAACGATTAGCCAACTACATACAATATATCCCTAACAACCTGTGCCATGCAAAGTGGGAGCCTTCGAACTAGCTTGTCATCGCAAAGACGGGGTAATGACACGTCATAAAGACGTTGTCACAAAGATGGGAAAATCACCAATATCATAGTACAAGGGCAAACCCACATCAAAAGCGCATAAGTTAAATGTATTCAATATACATAGTTTACTTTCGAGTAGTTTCATAAAATATTTCAGTAACCAAATATCCACAATATTCTCAAAGTCCTCAAAACCATTTCTTGTCAAAAATGTTTTGCATCAATTTCCCAAATAATATAAGTTAAAAAAAGCGTCTTTAGTATTTTAAATAATACCATAAATCCATGAAATCCATTATCAAAAGAATTCAAAAATGCTTGTCTTTTCCATGCCAAATATTCATGCATTTCCCTATATGCACCATTAAACATGATGTGATTTTAATAAAAAGTCATATATAGCAAGGTCAGGGGAGAGGAAAGGTTCTTTTTTTTTTTTTAGGGTACTCCCGGGAACAGATCCAGTGGAGATGGGGTGGGGCCTGTAGCTCAGAGGATTAGAGCACGTGGCTATGAACCACGGTGTCGGGGGTTCGAATCCCTCCTCGCCCACAACTAGCCAAAAAGGGAAGGGCCTTTACCCCTGGTGTAGGAAAATTATAATCGGGATAGTGGACCCAAAGCTATGGAATTTGGGTGTGGGTCTTTTGTCGAAATGTAATGGCCTTACTTTTTCTTTTTATTTATCGTTAATTTAATGGTGTATTAATTAAAACCACAAGACTTTTAGAAACATAGTACCACAAATAATTATCCAAAATGTGTTTGGCCTAAAAAAAATCAACATTTATGCAACATGGTTATTTTCCAAAAATCGCATTAAAAAGCTGCTTACCTTGCAACCCACAAAAAGCTTAATTCTCCAAGCTCCAAAGAGATTAGTTAGAACCTAAACAATACCAAGAAAACCTATCACAATAAGTATAAAGCTTGACATTGCATCAAGCTACGAATTAGAGATTTATAAATAAGCAATTGATTAGGCAAGGCTAAGTATTTAACCTCACATGTAATGTATCCCACTTCCAAAGCTACCCAACAATTCAATTCCCAAGGCATAGACTCCAATTTATAATTAACCCATTCAATATCATCTCCCTAATACTAAAATCTTAACAATTTATAAGTAGTTCCCACAAGATTTATACAACATTATCAAGAGACCCATGAAACTAAAATCACAATATCCTCCAACACAACCCATTTAAATCTTTAACTAGTTCCAAATAAACTCATTCATCAAATAAATCCACCAAGACCAAACTCATACATATGAAAATATAAATATCACTTCCAAAGCTCATAAATCACATGAATATCACTTTCAAAACTTAGATTAAAAGAATCTCAAGCAAAAGCATAAAACCTACCAAATATATTAGGAATTTTTACCTCAAGTAAAAGGGATGAGTGAGCCTTAGCTTTTTCCTATGGAGTTTTCCGGTAAACCTACTGGAATAAATGGTGGAGGTAGTTGTGAGATGAGCACCGGTGAGAGAGTGAAAGAGAGACGTAGAGGGTAATGTATGTGGGTGTGTTTGTTCTTGAGTGTGAAAATAAAAGAAAATGAAGGCAGCCCCTTCAATAGCAGGCCAAGGGAGAGAGTGAGATATGAGATATTTTGTGAGAATGAGTGGTTAGGAAATAAAGGGTAGGTGGAGGCTCGCGTGGGTCTTAAAATCTGACTATACACACAGACACACACGCACACACACACACACACACACACACACACACACACACACACGCACACACACACATATATATTTGTTAGGACATATGTGGATATTTTTAGAGACATATGCTATGTAAATTGGCTAATCCTTTGACAAAACGCACTTTACTTGTAATTAGGTAGATCTAGGATGGGTTTAGTACTTCAAGGAACAAGTGTTCAAGTTTAGTATTGAAGCCATGCAAATCTATCCAAGAAACAAGTGAAGAAGTGTTGTTCTTTAAAGCTCGACAGATGACATCTATCGAGGTTTAATGCTGATGCTCGATAATAGTTTAACAGAAGCTGTATCTATCTAGAATTACGAAATTTAGATTTCTAGATCTGATTTCATGCATATTTATGTGTATTTGTGTAGGGTTTCTTTTCTCACAATCCTAGACAAATATAAGGATTATTTTAAGGGCCGTCAAAGGTGATGCAAGGTTATGCAACTTGATGCAAAGTTATTGTGCATGCAAATTGTGATTGGAGACAAAATTTTCCCTAGTTCATCATATTCCTTGTAGAAGCTGTTGCGTCTTTGCGCCAAGGGTTTTGTAACCAAGGAGCTTCTTGATCTTCATTGATTGGATGAACTGAAGAACTTTACAGCCAACACCTTCCTTAAGTTGGTGTGTTAGTCACGTACTAGGATCCGTGCATCATTGGTTAGTCACGTACTAGGATACGTGCATTGAAAGGAGAGATTGTCGCTACAATACAAGTCCAATTGGGTATTGAAGTAAGGGTTCAATTGTAGGTTGGTATTAGGTACTAGGATTCCTTTTACTTGTAACCGCTTGTTTTGATAATAGTGGATTCTTGGGAGTGCTGACCTTAAACTCACCCGGTGGGGTTTTGCCTAGGTGGTTTTCCCCATTCGTAAACAAATCACCTGTGTCAAATTTATTTTCCACTGCATTTAACTTAGTTGGTGATTTGTTTGTGCTACCACGCTTATTGCATATTAAATTGACTTAATTGATTAATTTACCAAATGGGTCAATACATTTTTGGCCTATCAAGTGGTATCAGAGCGGGCACACTCTGATTAGGTTTTAATCTTTGCTGTGTGATCCATTGACCCTTGTTTGTCATGGATAGAGGACAATCTCTTATTATACCTCCTTTATTTGATGGCACTAACTATGCATACTAGAAAGTACGCATGAGAGCTTTCTTGCAGTCTTTAGATGAGAAGGTGTGGCAAGCTATGAAGATTGGCTGGACTAAGCCAAAGGAAGCGCCAGTTGATTGGGATGATGCCAAGATCAAAGCGGCAAACTTCAACAGCAGAGCATTGAATGCTTTATTTAGTGCGGTCACCAATGAGGAGTTCAAGAAGATATCCTCTACTGAAACTGCTAAGGAAGCATGGACTATCCTCCAAACAACCTATGAAGGGCCTGAGGCTGTAAAGGATTCAAAGCTTCAAAGGCTTACTACGAGCTTTGAAGAGATTAAGATGGAGGAAGATGAGTCGTTTGATGAGTTCTATGTCAAGCTAAAGGACATAGTTAACTCTACCTTTAATCTTGAGGAAACCATTCTCAAACCCAAGGTTGTAAGAAAGGTGCTTAGATCTCTATCAGAGAGATTCTATGCCAAGATCACCGCTATTGAAGAATCAAAGGATATTGAAAAATTTCCTTTGACAAAGCTGGTTGGCAACTTGCAAACCTATGAATTGGGTTTAACTAGAATTGGGAAATTGAGTAAGAGCAAGAGCATGGCACTGAAGGCCAAAAGCAGTGATACAGATGAGTCATCTGATGATGAAGATTCCAAGATGAAATCATACATCACCAGGAAATTCAAAAAGTTTATGAAGAATGCAAATGCAAAAGGATTCGACAATGACCAAAAGCAATCCAGTTCTTCACAATTCAAGAGCCAAGATAGAGGGAAAAAGGATGCTAAGGATGGCGGTCAATACACTGTTCCCTTCGGACCAAAGTGCTTCAGATGTCAAGGTTTTGGACACGTGAAACAATAATATCTGACATATCACAAGTCTATTGGGAAAAGTAAGGCCCTTGCTACTACCTTGAGTGACACAGAGTCTGAGAATGAGTCAGATGATAGTGATGACTAGGGAATTTTAAATGCCTTCACTACTACAGTTGATCCTACTGATGGGGTTTCAGAAGCAGTAGATGATGAAGAGGACTTGGTGGGCTCTAAGTTTGAGAAAATGGAAGATCAAGATGACATCCATACAGCCTATGCAAAGTTGTACAAGGTCTCCGAAAAACATGAGAAACTGTACAAGCTGGCCACTAAGAAGCTGAGTGAAGTGGAACTTGATCAGGAAGAGCTCTCCACAAAGTTTGACAAAGATAATCAGACCATTGGAGCACTGCGATTTAAGAACAATTTCTTGGCTGAAAGGACCAAGAAGCTTGAAGCAGAGCTATTTCAAGTCAGAGCTAAACTGGAGAGAACTTCTAGTGCAAAGCTTGATGAGATGCTTAGCTTTCAGAAATCCGCTTCTGATAGAACCAGTTTGGAGTATGATTTCTCTTCTCCTAATATTGGTTCTTCTAGTACTACTATGTTTGTCTCACATGCTAATAATGTTAATTCTGAGAACAATGAATATAAAACTAATATAACTAGTGAGAACATAGACAAGGGCAATCTATTTTAGGAGCACCCCTAAGGTTGAAAAGAAAGAGACTAGAAACCCTAGGACTAAGAAGGTTAGTAACAAAAAGTCTCAACTGAAGAGACTGCATCTCTGTCATCACTATGGAGCTTCAGGGCATATGCCGTCCAAATTGTTACAAGTGTTTAGCCACTCAACAAAGCAATAGTATAATCTCGTCCGGAAACCAAAATCATTTTCCATCATCTTTTGCTCGTCTTGGAGATCTTCTCAAAGCCCACATGTTCCTTTCGAACTTGAACAATTTTAATTCTTCCCCCTCACCACCGGATCAAAGGTTTGCTCAAAGGAAAAGTTCTTCCAAGGTGTGGAAGGAAAAAGGCTCAAAGTGATTTAGTCACTTTTTTATCTCTCTCCTTCTTTTTGTCTATGCATTACTTGTGTGTTTTTCTTTCTTGTTTTTGAGTTAGTCTAGTTTTATGCTTTGCTTTGTTTCACATGTTTTTGTTTGTTTGTTTTCAGTTTTGCTTTATTTTGTTTCTCATAAATTTTTTTTTTTTGAAAAATCAGAAAAATACAAAAACAGTGTTTGTTTTGTGTACATTGGTACTTGTGTACCTTGGATGGCCATTGAAACAAAGTTTTCTAAACTTTGTATCATTTTTAGCTTAGATGAGCATCTCAATGCACAACTAAGCAAGCGAGCTTTGTGGCTCATTTTTGTGATGAGTACGATTAAGATTGTTGATGTGCATGAAATATATACAATAAAATACTCACATATCTACATATTTAGCTTTACTTTTATGTTATTTTGTGACTGATTATGTAATATCTTTGTGTTGCAGGTAAGAAGGGCTTTACATGCAAAGTGGGGCTAGGCCAATTGAATCAAGCCAACTTACATCCAGCCAGGCATGAATATTAAATTTAAGTCCAATTGGAGTAAGGAATCAAAGGAAATTTGCACCAAATCCAAGTCCAATTCGGATTAGGATTCCAGCCTGCACATCAGTTAGTATTTTTGGCATAACTTTCGGTTCAGATATCCAATTGAGATGATTCAAGTTGGGCTGGAAAGTTAACTTAAAGGGCTACAACTTTGTAGTTTACCAGGAGCCCGAATTCTGAAGTTAAATGGGCCAAAATAGTCGGTTAAGTGAAGCCTAAAAAACTGGGATTTTCTCCAAACGGGAATTCAACTTGTAATAGGATTCCTTGACCTATTTAAAGGCTTTTTAGGGCAAAATTAATGGAAGCTAGTGCTAGGGCTGAGATGCAAAACAGAAAATTGGAGCAAGAGGCAGTGCCGCATGTGGCTTCTCTGTAGCTTTTCTCCATGATAGCATTGTGACTATTTCTTTTTTTATTTTATTTGTCGAGTTTAATGTTTAGTATTTTATTCTTTTGTTTTATTTCAATTACCATGAGTAGCTAAATTTATAATTAGGGTTGAGGATGAAACCTTGTTAAGGATTATCAGTAATATTTATGTGATTTGATTTTTCCCACAATAGTTGTTCTTTAATGATTTAAATTGTTCTTGCTTCATATCAATTGACTAAGATGGGATTCTAGATATGAGTTCAATCATGTTTTTCTCATGATTTAGGATTTGTTTTAATTAATTGAATGCTTGGTTTATTAATTCTTGATTATAAAATTGGATATCACTTGTGATTTGTTTGTCAATGGATACAAGTTATGATTTGATTTTTAGAATTGGATATATCTTGTGATTTGTTTAGCTACAGATACAATTGATGATTTGGTTTTATACTTAAGAAGCGAAGAAGAACATGATTTTGATTTTTAAAATAAGGATTTTAATGAGGATATTTTCCATGATAGCAAGATTGATTTCTAGATTATCATGTAGTGAGTTGGGAAAAATTAATGATCATAAATATATGCTGATATGACTTGCAAGGCAGATTCCAAAACCTTAATTCTTTTCCCTTGATTGTTTACATCTTTTTATTGCTTTATATCTTTTGCTTAGTTTAACTATTTGCTTAATTTTATTATTTGCTTAGTTTATTTAATTTCAAAACAACCAATTTTTATTAAACTAGATTAGGATTAATTTGATTAAGGTTTAATTAATTTTCCTATGTTCATTCAAGTCCCATTGGTTTGACCTCGTTCTTGTCAAATTATACTTCGGTACGGTTCGTACACTTGCGAGTATTTTAAAATTTCACAACAAGTTTTTGGCGCCGTTGCCGGGGACTTGGTTAGGAAAATAAATTAGGTCTTAATTGAATTTTTCCTTCTACTAGTTGTAGTTGAAATTTATTTATTTTTAAAAAAAAAAAACAAAAAAACAAAAAAAAAAAATTATTTCTTTGTGCTTGGTGTATGAGAACTTGGATACGTGATAAAGAAAATCAACTTGTTAGTTTTGATTATCCATCCACAATGGGAGAAACAGAAGATAATTCAAAAACTCTTAGGGAGTTGTTCTCACCCATAACCACCAACCCTCCATCTTGCATAATATTGCCTGCAACCACTGCTGCATATTTTGAGTTGAAACCACGGATAATCCATCTTTTTCCTACTTTTCATGGATTGGATAGAAAAGACCCTTATATGCATGTAAAGGATTTTCTTTAGATTTGTGCTACTTGTAAGTTCCAGAATTTCACTGATGACTCTGTTCGCTTGCGTTTATTCCCTTTTTCCTTGAAGGATAAGGCAAAAACATGGCTTAATTCTTTGTCACCTGGATCTATCACTTCATGGGAACTGTTGGTCACAAAATTCCTCTCTAAATTTTTCCCAATGGCCAAGACCAATGCTTTGAGAAGAGAAATTGTAGATTTTTATCAAGATGAACAAGAGAAATTTTATGAGAGTTGGGAGAGATTTAAGGACTTGATTTTAAAGTGTCCTCGTCATGGTTTTGAAACATGGAGACTAATACAATATTTTTATAATGGTTTGACTCAGACAAATCGTAACATGATTGAGTCCATGAATGGTGGTGGATTTTTGAGTCTTATGGATAATGAGGCATACAAATTTCTTGAGAATTTATCAGAAAGCTCACAACAATGAGATTTTTCCAATCGTAGAGAGAGATCTACCCCTACAATTAAGTAAGGAGGATTGTATGAAGTCAGTGAAGATTTAGACATAAAAGCTAGGTTGGACAATTTCACTCGTAAGGTTGAAGCTTTAGCTTTAGGTAGAGGGATGAATTCTGTCAATCAAGTTCAAAGTGAAACATGCTCTATTTGTGCAAGTCCTATGCATACAACACAAATGTGTCCTTCCACAGTTGGTTACCCTGAATACTATACTGAGCTAGCAAATGCACTGAATAATTATGGAAGGCCACTTGCTAGTCCATTTTCAGAGACATACAATCCAAATTGGAAAAATCATCCTAATTTCTCTTGGAGGCAAAACCATTCCCCCACAAATATAGGTGGACAACAAGTGCATCAACAAAGTCAATTTCGTCCACCTACTCAAGCATTTCCTCCTATTCCTCAATCAACTCCTCAATTTATGGCACCACCAAGACAACAATCATCTTTGGAGGAGTCTCTCAAAACTTTCATGCAATCAACTAGCCAAGCCATTCAAGAGATGAAAAGTTCCACCCATTTGAATACTCAAGCTATTTCAAAGTTGGAAAATCAAGTTGGCCAGTTAGCAACCCAAGTTGGAGAGAAGGAAAAAGGAAAGTTTCCTAGTCAACCCATACTTAACCTAAAAGGACAGTATGCCATCAATGGTTCTTCTAGTTCTACTCATGGACAAGAACATGTTCAGTCTATTACTACCCTTAGGTCCGGTAAGCAAGTTGATAATCAAGTGAAAATGCCAAAATTGGAGGATGATGAAAATATTGTGTTAAAGGAAAAAGGAACTCATAGTTCACATGATGATCATGGAGAAAAGAAGGACAACCCACCATCCATTCCAATTCAGGATCTTAGTTCTCCCCTTGATAAGAGGTTTGTTCCTAAAGCTCCATTTCCTTAAAGGTTAATCAGTCCTAAAAAAAGTGCACAATTTGGAGACATTTTAGAGGTTTTTAAGCAAGTGCAAATAAACATTCCATTTCTTGATGCAATTCAGCAAGTTCCTGCTTATGCCAAGTTTCTAAAAGATCTTGTGACAATGAAGAGAAAGACAAATGTCCCTAAAAAGGCATTTTTGACAGAGCAAGTCAGTTCAATCATTCAGAATAAATATCCAGTGAAATGTAAGGACCCTGGATCTCCTACAATTTCATGTAAGATTGGGGACCGTCTCATTGAACGAGCTTTGCTAGATTTGGGGGCAAGTGTGAACCTAATGCCATATTCAGTTTATTTACAGTTAGGTTTGGGGGAGTTGAAACCCACAACCATGACACTTCAATTAGCTGATAGGTCTGTGAAAATCCCTAGAGGTATTGTTGAGGATGTGCTGATTAAGGTGGATGCATTCTATTTTCCTGTTGATTTTGTTGTGTTGGACACTGAACCTACTCTAAATGCCAATACACAAATCCATGTCATTTTGGGTCGCCCTTTCTTAGCCACATCCAATGCTTTAATCAATTGTCGGAGTGGTGTGATGAAGATCTCTTTTGGGAATATGACTGTTGAGCTTAATATCTTTGACATAAGTAAGCAAGACCTAGACAATGAGGATATATGTGAGGTTAACATGATTGGGAGCCTAGTCCATGATACTTTCCTACAATCAAGTTGTGAGGATCCCCTAAAGGCTTGCTTAAACCATGTTGATTGCAATTTGGATACTGAAAAATCAATTGAGGAGGTCAATGCATTGTTGGATTCTGTTCCTCTCTTAAGTATTGATAGTTGGCAACCAAAAGTGGTCCCTTTTCCACTTTCTTCATCCCCATTCCTATCTATTGTAGAACCACCAAAGTTGGATGACTTTTGGGAACACCAATTGATAAGTATACTTCAAGAGCATAAGGAAGCTATAGGTTGGACAATTGCTGATATTAAGGGTATTATTTCCTCTGTGGTTATGCAAAGAATTCACTTGGAAGACACTGCAAAAGCTTCCCAACATGTTTTTGATCCAGGTAAGTTACGATCTCATTGGACTAGTCCATTCATAATATGCATTATTTATCTCTATGATGTTGTTGAGGTTTGGATGGTCCTGTTTATCAGGATTGATCTCCAATTGTGTTAAATCTTTTTGCCAAAAAAAAAAAAAAAAAATTTCTTGTTTATTTTCTACTTCTAGATTTGACTTTGTGTTTATTTTCTTGTTTAGTTTTATTTTCTTTTGTTCTAGCTGATATTTGACAGAAATTAAAATTTATAACAATCAGCTTGATCAAGGTACGTCTCCTCCTTCTCCTTACCTTACTTGTTTCTACTTAGTTCTCATGTTGCATATTACTATTTTGCTCTCTTTTCATTCAAGACATATATTTGAGAGTGTTAGGTTCTAAATGTTTAGAACAATTGGCAAATCGTGAACACAAACTTGTCTAGATATAGATCTTAGAGTCTATAGGTTTTATTAGACAATGCTCAAGGTGATTCAAGTCAAGATTCAAGAACATACAAGCTGCAGGAAGAAGACTTCATATTCTGCCTGGTTCGATTGATCGAAGAACAGGCTCGATTGATCGAAAATCGTATCTGCAGAATTTTAAGTCGGCCCAAACAGCAGCTTAAGCCCATTAAGGATTAGGGTTTCAGATCTACTTCTCCCACTATATAAAGGAAACCCTAAGCCACGTTTTTGAGACTTTTGATGAGAGATTAGAGTGCCTCTTGTGCCTCCTTTTATTAGGGTTTTGTACCCAAACCTCTCTAAGTCTTTGTTGCTCATATTTGCGGTTTATGTGAATCTCTTGTGAGATCTTTGAGGAGCTTTCCTTCACATAAACTTCCTTCTGTAAGAACTTCAATTCTTTCATAGTGAATTCTTGTTTGCCTTGAGGATCGGTGGGTCAAATCCTCCCCAGGTTTTTACCGTGTGGTTTCCTGGGTGATCATATCTTGTGTTCTTTATTATTTCCGCTGCTTTATTTGTTTTATATACATGATATGATTATTTGATTGTTTTAACCTAGAATTGCTTAATTTGACTAAGTAACAACTTGGCTAATTAATCTAGGCTACGCAATTTGGTTGTTTTAGGGGTCTAAATAACCTATCAGTAACCCCTGTGAGTTTTGTGCCAATCATTATTTTTGGAGGGTTATTTATTTTTATTTTTTCTAATCTTAAAGTTCATTTGGAAGTGCGTAACATATTTCCCTTGTTGTAGTCTCATTGTTCTTTCTTTTGGCCAAGAAAAAAAAATGATTTTATGCCACACTTGAATCTTTTGAAGTCATTGATGTTGAATGAATTATACTAGTCTTTGAGAGATGAGATTAGGCCATTTTTGTCTACTTAGAGCCATATATGTGTTTTTCTTTTTTTGATACATTACCACTAGTCACCCCATTGAGCCTTTTAATTAGCCTTTCTTTCTTAAAACCCTTATCCATAGTGTTTCAAGATGGAATTTGATCAGTTTGTTTCAATGTGGTGGTTTGTGCGAGAATTCAAAGAAGAAAGAAAAAAAGAATTGAAAAAAAAAAAAGAATTCAAAGAAAATAAAAAGGAAAAGTGTCAAAAAGAAGAAAATAAAAAGGGTTCTCATCAAATTTTGAGAAGTGAAATGTAAAGGAGTATTGCTTTGAAGAAGAAGAGTTGAAAAAAAAAATGTTGAATGAAAATTCCAAAAAGAGTTGACATTCCGACAAATCTTGAAAACACTTCTTATTATTTACCTTCACCCATATTTATTTCATTCCCTTTACTTTTACCCTACATTACGTCCTAATAAAGTCCTTATTTGATCTTGAAGATTGTATAGTTCAGATATTGATATGACTGAGAAGAAAAATGTGTGGTATAAATTCTTTTTGGCATCCTTTCATGAGACTACTTGTTCTTTCTTGATTAAGCGTTTTTGATGTGATTTATATGTGAGATGTTTGATTTTGCTTACATTATTCCGCTCACATATGTTGTTGAGAGTGTACACCCCATTTCAGAGTGATTTCATTTGTTAAGTGATAACACCGGAAAGATTTGAGTTGAAGCATACTTTCAAATAGAGATTCGAGTCAAGTTTATTCTAAAACTAAGAGTATGTTTGGGTTGGCTATCACTTTTCACTCACATTGAGTTTTGATGGCATGAGAAATTTCTTTAACATTTGTAGTGTTTTTGAACGTGAACTAATCCTCTTGGCACAAGGCAATTGAAAAAAAAAAATTGATTTTCTTTGTTTTGTTTTTTTTTTTTTTTAATTTTTAGTATTCATTCTCAGAATTTTGTGGGTATATTCCCTGCAAACCCTCACGAGACTACAACTCGTCCACTAGTTTAAGCTAGGGGTTTAAAGGCTTGTTGTATACGCTAAATGCAATCGAACTTTCCAGCGAAAGTGGATTAGTTAGGATTTCCTTTTTCTTTGTTTTTAATTTCTTTGTTTTGTTTTACTCTTTATCTGTTTTGCTCGAGGACTAGCAAAATGTAGGTTTGGGGGTATTTGATGTGCATGAAATATATACAATAAAATACTCACATATCTACATATTTAGCTTTACTTTTATGTTATTTTGTGACTGATTATGTAATATCTTTGTGTTGCAGGTAAGAAGGGCTTTACATGCAAAGTGGGGCTAGGCCAATTGAATCAAGCCAACTTACATCCAGCCAGGCATGAATATTAAATTTAAGTCCAATTGGAGTAAGGAATCAAAGGAAATTTGCACCAAATCCAAGTCCAATTCGGATTAGGATTCCAGCCTGCACATCAGTTAGTATTTTTGGTATAAAGTTCGGCTCAGATATCCAATTGAGATGATTCAAGTTGGGCTGGAAAGCTAACTTAAAGGGCTACAACTTTGTAGTTTACCAGGAGCCCGAATTCTGAAGTTAAATGGGCCAAAATAGTCGGTTAAGTGAAGCCTAAAAATCTGAGATTTTCTCCAAACGGGAATTCAACTTGTAATGGGATTCCTTGACCTATTTAAAGGCTTTTTAGGGCAAAATTAATGGAGGCTAGTGCTAGGGCTGAGATGCAAAACAGAAAATTGGAGTAAGAGGCAGTGCCGCATGTGGCTTCTCTGTAGCTTTTCTCCATGATAGCATTGTGACTATTTCTTTCTCTATTTTATTTGTCTAGTTTAATGTTTAGTCTTTTATTTTTGTGTTTTATTTCAATTACCATGAGTAGCTAAATTTATAATTAGCGTTGGGGATGAAACCTTGTTAAAGATTATTAGTAATATTTATGTGATTTAATTTTTCCCACAATAGTTGTTCTTTAATGATTTAAATTGTTCTTGTTTCATATCAATTGACTAAGATGAGATTCTAGATATGAGTTCAATCATGTTTTTCTCATGATTTAGGATTTGTCTTAATTAATTGAATGCTTGGTTTATTAATTCTTGATTATAAAATTGGATATCGTTTGTGATTTGTCTGTCAATGGATACAAGTTATGATTTGATTTTTAGAATTGGATATATCTTGTGATTTGTTTAGCTACAGATACAATTGATGATTTGGTTTTATACTTAAGAAGCGAAGAAGAACATGATTTTGATTTTTAAAATAAGGATTTTAATGAGGATATTTTCCATGATAGCAAGATTGATTTCTAGATTATCATGTAGTGAGTTGGGAAAAATTAATGATCATAAATATATGCTGATATGACTTGCAAGGCAGATTCCAAAACCTTAATTCCTTTCCCCTTGATTGTTTACATCTTTTTATTGCTTTATATCTTTTGCTTAGTTTAACTATTTGCTTAATTTTATTATTTGCTTAGTTTATTTAATTTCAAAACAACCAATTTTTATTAAACTAGATTAGGATTAATTTGATTAAGGTTTAATTAATTTTCCTACGTTCATTCAAGTCCCTGTGGGTTCGACCTCGTTCTTGTCAAACTATACTTTGATACGGTTCGTACACTTGCGAGTATTTTAAAATTTCACAACAATTGTCTCTTATATCTTAACACTTATATCACTCTTTTTGAAGGGAAGGACTAAAAAATCCTAAGAGAAATGCATAAATAATCATCTCACCATTAAGCCCACCAATTATGAATAACATCTATATGATTTGGCATAGCTAAATTGTGATGTTTTTGGCTTAATTTAATTGGGTATTTCTTCTCTCTCTCTCTCTTATATGCCTATGCATGATATGCTCAAAAAGAGAAAAAAAAATGCAAAGAATATAAAAGCAAAAATAATAAAAATGCTTTTAAATATGGTTGCAAGCATGTTTCTAGAAGATGTGGGAGTTATAGGGTGTACCTCGAAAATGATAGTCTCCATCAAGCTATTATGATTGTGTGTGAGTTAAATTGATTTTCTCATATCTTAAATCGTCATAACATGAGACACTTATGCACTATTGCAATGTTTTCACACACAACACTCAAATTCTTTGCTACTTTTGATACATGTGCAGGTACAATATGATTTGGTCATCACAAGGGATACATGTGTTAATGCATGCTCACTAAACTATTTTAACTTATTTTTTAAATATAAAATTGGTTAGACTTGTTTAGTGTGTGTGTTTGTGTTTTGGATCATGAATGCTTTGCATTTTTCTTGTTGAGAGATATTTTTGAGAGCTTGAAATGTTTTTTGGATCTTTGGTTGAGTAGCTTACTTGATTGCATTCATTTCTCTGTTTTTCCTCTCTTTGAAAAACTGTTTTTATCAAGCTCGACAGCTTCTCAACAGATCCTCAACAGATTTCTATCTATCGAGCCCCTTGGACTTCTTTTCTCGATAGATCTTATCGCAATTTCGATCCATCAAGCTTTCTAGACTTTGTCTTGATAACTTCTCAACAGCTTCTTGATCCATCGAGGTGATTTTTCCATCGACAGATTCTCGACAGCACCTCAACAGATTCATATCTGTCGGGATTTAGTGCTCAACAGATCTCAACAGATCCTTGATCCATCGAGCTACAATTTCTTAAATACCTCCACCACGAAATTAGATTCACTTTTTCACTTCTCTCTCGACAAAAAATCTATCTCTCTCCCTCCAAACACTCTCCTTTCACTCAAATCTCCTTTCCCTTCAAGATTTCGGCCTAATCAAGCTTCAATCTTTTGGTAAGAACTCCTAATCCTTCATTCTTCAGGCATTTCACGCATTAGACCTAGGTTTTTGGGTTTACTTTGAAATTTTTGGGGTTTTTGAAATTTTTTGAGATTTTTGTGAAAGTTTTGGGTTGGGTGTTGTTTATTTGATGTTATATGATCATGCATTGCATTCCATTAGTATTTTCAAAATGTTTCATGCATTTAGATGTGTGTTTGATTGTTGAAAACTTGTGTGCTGCTAGGTTTGGATTGGGTTGAACCCATGATGCAATTATTTTTAGCATCTCACATGTTCAGGAATTTTTCATGCATACGTACCCTTTCTTTTCTATCTATTTCTATTTTGGGTTGTGATTGTGTTTCCTCTCTCTCTCTCTCTCTCTCTCTCTCATAGACTGCGCATAGCACTTAAGCGCAAATCTACTCCCGTCCAAAACTCTCCTCGTTCTGGATCATCTTCTTCTGATCCTCCTGTTCCCCCTCTTCACATTCGGTTCCGTGATGAGAAAGCCCATCAGGACTTCTTGGAGAACTTTTCTAAATGTGACGTTCATCTGGAGTGCCATGTGGTTCTGTCAGATTTTGCCGTCACTACTCTACCTGATGTCATTCACACTCGGGGATGGGAATCTCTCTGTGAGATACCCTTAAGATGTCTCACAGTGTTAGAGGAGTTTTACTCCAACATGCACGGTATCGATACCTCTGTACCTAAGTATGTCACAACACTTCGAATCTTGTATCCGAGTTACTACATGTCTCACGGGTAGCGCATCCTGACTACCTTGGATGTCAATGTCTGAGGACTCTGTGCAAAGATGTGCTTCTATCTCATTTCTGTGAAACACCCTCCATATGGGGTGAGCACCAAAACACCCCATACTCTACTGTCTCACTATAACTCTATTACAGAGCCTCGTGCTCGATTTTTGCTATCCCTCTTAAAGGACTTCTCTATAGACTTCCCTTCTCATTTCATTCTTTCTATCATAGATGTCTATAGGGATATGGTGACCTATGATAAGCTCATCTTTCCTTCGGCCATCACGTGGATCCTTTGCCATTTTTCTATCCCTATTCCTGATTCTCCCTTCTATACCACCATGGGTGCCATCAGTGTAGCTTCTGTTCAATGGAGTGAGGCCCAGCTTCGACCGAAGTGGTCACGAACCTAGACGATAGATTCTCCAGCCCCTACCTTTCCATCCACCTCCGCTCTTTCTTCTTTAGCGGCTGGTGTGACTCTCAAGGCCGTCATGGCGCAACTTCAGCGCATGGATGCTCGCCTTGATACTCTTACTATTGAGTTGTATCAGGTGAACACTCGTGTCAGTCGTATCACATGATGACAGGCTCCATGGGTGGCTTCACCACTTCTCCATCTCCTTCACCTTCTCGGGAGGCTTCTAAAGATGATGATGTTGCTGATGGTGATGATGATGATGATAAGGATGAGGATGCTAGCTCTTCCAGTGATGATGAGATGACCTCTCAGTGACTTTCCCTTTGTCATTCGTGACAAAAAGAGGGAGTAGTTTTGGGATGATGAGAGTAGTCATGTATTTAGGGGTGTGTTAGCATAGGACATTTTTGATAGGGGGAGTGTCTACATTTTGAGGGATGTAGTGAGGATTATATGTACTTTTCTTTTCTTTCTTTAGTTACATTATCCTCTTGTACACTGGTCTTGTGACCATTTATTGATAACATACATTGTACTTATTTCTCATTTATATACATGATAATGTATGTTATTATTCACCTATCTCTTCATGTGTTGTTTCTTTTCTCTCTTTTTACACATGTTTCTTATAGGTATACAATCTTTTATTTATGTTTCACACTAAGATGCCTTAATGAGTTTTGATGAAAGTCTTTCAGAAAAACAGGTTGCCAAAATCTATCATGCCATGAACTCTCTTCTTGCAAAGTTTTTCAAGAGTTTGTGTTAGGATTAGATTTTATTGTATTCAACAAGTGATTATGAGTTTAGTGATTTAAGACTTCTCTCATACTTCATTTGTTTGTTGTGGTTTTGTCAAAGATTGCCAAAAAGAGAGATTGTTAGGACATATGTGGATATTGTTAGAGACATATGTTATGTAAATTGGCTAATTCTTTGACAAAACGCACTTTACTTGTAATTGGGTAGATCTAGGATGGGTTTAGTACTTCGAGGAACAAGAGTTCAAGTTTAGTAATGAAGCCATGCAAATATGTCCAAGAAACAAATGGAAGAAGTGTTGTTCATTAAAGCTTGACAAATGACATCTATCAAGGTTTAATGCTGATGCTCGATAGCAGCTCAACAGAAGCTGTATCTATCGAGAATTACGAAATTTAGATTTCTAGATCTAATTTCACACATATGCATGTGTATTTGTGTAGTGTTTCTTTTCTCACAACCCTAGACATATATAAGGATTACTTTAAGGGCCGTCAAAGGTGATGCAAGGTTATGCAACTTGATGCAAATTCATTGTGCATGCAAATTAAGACTGGAGACAGAATTTGCCCTAGTTCATCGTATTCCTTGTAGAAGTTGTTATGTCTTTGCACCAAGGGTTTTGTAACCAAGGAGCTTCTTGATCTTCATCGATTGGATGAACTGAAAGACTTTGCAGCCAACATCTTCCTCAAGTTGGTGTGTTAGTCACATCCTTGGACCTGTCCATCAATTGGTTAGTCAAGTATTGGGAGCCATGCATTGAAATGAGAGATTGTCACTACATCACAAGTCCAAATGGGTATTGGGGTAAGGGTTCAACTGTAGGTTGGTATTAAGTACTGGGATTCTTTTTACTTGTAACTGCTTGTTTTGATAATAGTGGATTCTTAGGAGTGGTGACCTTAAATTCACCCGGTGGGGTTTTGCCTCAGTGTTTTTCCCTATTCGTAAACAAATAACCTATGCCAAATTTATTTTCCACTGCATTTAACTTAGTTGATGATTTGTTTGTGCTAACATGCTTATTGCATGTAATTAAATCAAATTAATTCACTTGACTAATTAATTGATTAATTTACCAAAGGGGTCAATACATTCTTGGCCTGTCAATATTGAAAGCTCAAATTATGTAAAACACTATAGCTTGTTTCGACCCCTAATTTTAGACTTACGGCTAAATTGCTTTTATTCTAACTTATTTAAATGTGGAACAAAAGTAAATGATACACAATAACCATAACTACTCTTAAAGCCATAAATATAAGCAAGAGACAACAATAATAAAGCTTAAAGAGTAAGGGAAGAGAGATGCAAACACATGATAACACCGAAACATGTTATCGAAGAGGAAACAGAAGTACTTGGCGAAAAACCTCTCTGTGGCCCTCCAAGCTGAAACCGATCCACTAGTGAATAAAGTTGGAGTGCACGAATATTAAAAAGACTCTCCAAGCCTAATCTACCCAATGTACTTGAACCTTCCAATTTCTAGCTACCAACAGGCTTCACGAAGTCATGTCTTCACTAGTTATCTGGATCCCGCAATTAGCTCCAAATTTCATCTGCCAATCAATGGCTTCTTCAAATACTTCCTATAAGCACCAAAACTTCTCTCAACACTTAAAATGGGTGAGGTAAGTGTTTGGGCTAAGAGCCTCTCAAGGATGTGTAAATGGAGAGGTAGGAGTAGAGGCAAACTTAAGAGAAATGGTGTAGATTATTATGGGTTTACAATGTCTAACTCTCAAGTGTATAAGTTAGGGGTTTCTCTCTCAAAAGTTCCTTGGAAAAAATTCTTACAATTTTGTGGGTAATGTGGGTTGATATAGTGTTGATAAAGGAATGAGAAAAAGCACACTTAAAAAGTTCAGGTGGTGCTTTTCGTGGGTCACTCGTGACTTGGCCTGAGTTACGAAGTGACTCGTGAAATTTAGCCTGGCATAAGACTATTTAGATTCCAGCTTGTGCTTCCCACGTGGCCTTTCACGGGTTGTCACTCTCGAGCCAATTGCATGCTAGTCATGAATTCACCTTCTTCACAGATTGAATGTTCAAATAGTGTGTAAAACACCTATGAATGTTTAGACCCCCAATTCAAAAATTACCAACACAAGCTTATAATCAAACAATGTATGTGCAGAATATGAAAATAAGCTAAAACAGAATTGGTAAAACAATCTAAACCAAAATTAATCACAACCACAGCAGTAATTAACAGGCAAAGATTAAGGGAAGAGAGATGCAAACACAAAGACAATACAACGATGTGTTATCGAAGAGGAAACTAAAGTCCTTGGTGAAAAACCTCTTTGCCACCTTCCAAGTGGTCAATAATCCACTAGAGAATAAAGTTGGGATACATAAATAGCAAAAGACCCTCCAAGCCTAATCTACCCAATGCACCTAAGCCTTCCAAGCTTCTTGCTCCAACAAGGTTACACCGAACCTTGTCTTCTCTAGCTTATCGGATCCCACAATCGCCCATTACATCAACCAAAATGAATTAGTCCCTTCTGAACTGCTTCCAAAGTACCAAAAAAAACCTTCTCATAGATATAAGTATAGTGAGATAAGGATTTTTCTAATGTACCTCTCAAGGATATGTCAATGGAGAGTGTGAAAGTAGAGGAATTTGGAGAATCAAAGGATGAAGATTGTAGATGAGTCAGTCTTGTTTTTCTCTTAGGTTTCTCTCTCAAAATTCTCTCTAGAAGCTTTCTAAATTTCATGGGTATAAGGGTATTTAGTGTAGGGTGCATGATGAATGTGAAGAGTCAGTCACAACCAAACAGGGCATTCTGGCGACTTGAGCTCGTGACTAGAACGAGTCGCGAGCTAACTGCCATACCAGATTGGAAGTTTTGTCCTATAGTGCAACAGCTGGCGTGACCCTTTAGCTCCCCCTACTTGTTTCACATGTGTGACATCTTTAGTGACTCACCAGTCGCGAGCCGGTCGCGAGATCCAGTCACAAGGCTCTTCTTGAATGCACACTCTTGAGCTTTTCTTCGCACTCTCTCACACACTGCCCTTACATAATTCCCACCTAAATACAGGGTTTCTAAATACTGAATTACAAGAAAATTTGGCATGGAATAAAGCCAACAAAATGATTGAATAAATTCAACCTTACAATCTCCCTCTTCGGCTATTCCGTGACAAAACCCTAAAACAAACTCTAGACTTAACATGTGAGTTGGGAACAATTGAACAAAACTCACTCACACCTATCTCCAGAATCTGTAAAGCTCTTGAACCATACAGACAAGTATTTCCTGAAAACAACAACACAATACGATCATTGAAGGCAGAAAACTTGAAATGCATATGGAGCAAGCACAATGCGATCAAGCAATAAAGAATTAAAGCAGTAAAGCAAGGCTTGACCAAACAGGTACAATCACTATAAATAGTGACCACAATGAACATTCACATAAGGAATGAACATCCGGACATGCAAGCTAATGAGCTTAATGCAAAGTATCATTTGCATGTCCAACACTCAACCGATACAACAGCACAAGGTAATTATGTCGAGGATATAAAATCCAACAAGGGCACAAGAGTGAAGTACTAAAGAAAATGCATAACATTAACTAAAAGTACTGAGCTACAAAGCAAATGTACAAACAAATATAGTTTAAACAGCTAAACATAATCATGAACTATGAGGAAAGCAAAAACATAGTTAATATAACATAAAGCTCTTTCTCTCTTTCTGCCCCTATCATATCACACCTCCTATCATGAATCATAGGAGTTGTGATGAACTTGGAACTTGGAACTCAAAGCACCATAAAGCAAACAAGAAAAAAAAAACATAAAGAAAAAAAAAAAAAAGTTTTCTTATTAACACAATGTCTTCTCCCCCTTGGTATATGCATCTCCCCTATGTAATATCTCTCCCTCTACAAATGTGCACAAGAGTCATATAAAAATGACACAACTCTCAGATATACTACTCTAGAGTATACTCTCCCCCTTTTTGACACGAATAGACAAAGGGTCAAGGAGAAATGAGGGCAAGAGATGAAGGTATGAACAAGGAGAATGATGCATGAGGGGTGCAAGATGTATGAGAAATGAAGCTCAAACAAAAGACAAAACAAAATGCTACAAAGTATAAGGTAAACATGACATGCTAGGATGAAGAAACAAGGTATAGACCAATGCATGATAAGGGTAGCAAATGTGTATGCAAGAGGTGGCTATGTGCAATGCATGACCAAAGCATGGAAAATGCACACGTGGGCCAAGGTGTGTTAAATACACAACCAATTAACCAAACATGTTCCTAATGAGGAAATATGAGAAACCCCAAAGTTTGGTACTCATCGGAGTCCAAACAAGTGAGAAAATGCCTAAGAGGCATTTTATCAAACACCTAACGTGCACACTATGAACAACAATGTAAAACAATGCATGAACATCATGAAATCCACCCTTAATACATGTTCTTTTTGCCACAAGGGGCCAACATCCAAAGCAAATCATCAAAAGAAACCAATCCCATACAAAAATTTTGACAAAAATTAAGTTTTCCCAACCCCTATGATGAAAATCCCAACCAAGAGCACAAAACTCTCCAAAACATAATCTAAGGATCCAAAACAATGAAAAGAGTTTAAAATTACCTTAGAGATGTTAATGGAATGAAAAACCATTCAAATTGATTGGGTTTTGATGTAAAAATATTGAAAGAGGGGTTTTAGAGAGGATGGGAGAGGTTTAAAATAGGTTTCCCACGAAAAGCTCTTTAAAAAGCTATTTCTGGGCGTTTCGCGACTGGCGAGTCGCAAGATGAGTCGCAAACCATTCTGTGTAAACTCACGACTGGGCAAGTCGCCAAAACAAGTAGCCAAAACTCGCTACTCTCGAGAGTAGCCAGACGTGTAGCCAAAAATTCTAACACCTATTTTTCAATACAGAACATGTTTAAACAATGAAAAACAAAGTAAGCACTAAACATGAACACAAAGAGTGATAAAAATCACTTCCAAATACATATAAAATGATCAAAAATCTTTTTGGTTTGATCCATATATAGTTGAGCACACACACATCACATTTAAACAAGTACAATCGAACAAATGAATAAGGCATTCATTGAACATTAGGCATGTGTGTTGTGTGTGTATATTAAATGTAGAATAGCCCTTAGTCTAGAGTAAAGCTTCAATGATCAATTCAATTAAGTCATATATAACTAGTACTAAGTCAAGTGGTCTATCTCAATTATAGAAATGAACATATATGACCTCCCACAAGAAAATGATTACATATCTTTGAGGCTTTTCATTTGGCTTCTTTACAATTCACAACATTTGATCATTTTTTATCTTTACATCTCCTTTCGAGATTGATGCCTGAAATTTTTGATATTTCAATTTGATGAACAAGCCTTTGGCTTTTTGGGGCATCATACATTTTCATATAAGTCGCTTTCCCTTTTGCCTAGTTAAATACTAGTTTGTGCGACGGCTTTTGCAGCTCATTATCTCTTTTGAGATTTAACATTGGTTAAGCTCTTTAAGCAAAAAAAAAAAAAAAAAAAAAATGAGTGAGAAGAGATATAGGCACAAGTCTACGCATGTATCAAAACCAACATAACTATTGACTTATCATTCATGACAAGCTTGAAGATCGATTTACAACAATCACACATAGATGTCAAGATTTTTCCACAAAGATATTGTAAGGTTGAAATTTATCAACCATCTTGTTGGCTTTATTCCGTGCCAATTTACTTGTAATTTAGCACTTAGTAACCCTGTATTTAGGTAGGATTCATGTAAGGATAGTGTGTGAAAAGAGTGTGAAGAAAAGCTCAAGTTTGTGCAAAGAAGCAGAGTTTCACGGCTAGGACTCATGGCTGACACGCAACTGGCAAGCCACCAAATGCAGGCACGTGAGAAGCACACAGGGGAGCTGAAGGGTCACGCCAGCTGTCGCACTACAGGACAAAAGTCTCAGGCTGGCCAGACCGTTACTTTGTGACTTGAACTCGCAACTTGGACAAGCCGCGAGGTCAAGCCGCCAACTTACCCTGTTTGGCAAAAACTGACTCTTCGTATTCCAAACACACACCACTATATATAGACCCTTATACTCACAAAATGTAGAGAGTTTCCAGAGAGAATTTTTGAGAGAAACCCTAGAGAAAAACAAGATTGATTCATCCACAATCTTTACCTTAGAGTCTCTACAAATTCCTCTACTCTCTTCCTCTCCATTGTCATATCCTTGAGAGGTCATTGACCAAATCCTTTTCTCACCACACCCACGTCTGTGAGAAGGTTCATTTGGTGCTAAGGGAAGCAGTTTGGAAGGAACCAATGTCTATTGGTTGATGCTATGGTTTAGTAGCGGAATCCGGAAAGCTAAAGAAGAAATAGGTTCGGCGTAACCTCGTTGGAGCAAGAAGCTTGGAGGGCTTAGGTACTTGGGTAGATTAGGCTTGGAGGGTCTTTTGCTGTTCATGTATCCCAACTACATTCTTTAGTAGATTATCTACCGCTTGGAGGGCGGCGGAGAGGTTTTACACCGAGGACTTCGGTTTCCTCTTCGATAACACATCATGTGTTGTCCGTATGTTTGCATCTTCCTTCTCTCTTTATCTTTGCCTTATATTTACTACTGTGGATGTGTTTATATTTGGCTTAGATTAGTTATCTATTATGTGTTTGGCTTATGTTCATGTTCTGCACTTTAATTGTTTGAATATAAGCTTGAATTCATATTTTGTAATTTAGGGTCTAAACGTTCAAGGGTGTTTTGCACGCTTTTTGAACTTTCAGATATGTGCATACATAACAAGCTAAGCTCGTAAATGCACTACGCCATAAGTACGAAGGTACTAGGCCAGACTCACATGGGATATGTGCTCAAACATATACGATCAAAATTTTTGAAATTTTCACTTTTTATGCGGTTTTGGATTTTTTACTCACACAAAACTAAAATATAAAAGTAAGATCAAAACAAAAGCAATGCATACAAATAAATGCAAGATGCACAAAATGCATAAAGGGTCCTACAAAGATCAAAAGAATTAGATCAAGGACCAAAAGAGCAAAAGCTCAACCATAGAAACCCTTCCTCATCCAAACGGAACGATTGTTTGGAATGAGTGTCTCATGAGAAGTGAGACGAGGGTTGGAAGAATGATAACCGGAGATGCACATAGACAAGGAGTTAAGAGCATTAAACACTTTCTTTAACAACATGCTATTTTCACTCAAAACCAGTTTACCCTTTTTAGCACAACTTCCAAGAAGCTCAAGTTTTTCTTTTCTTTTGATTCTTTTAAGAGCATGAAACTTAGAGCAATGAGGTCTTAGATGACCAAAAGCACCACAATGGTGACAAACAATGTGTTTAGGTCCACTAGGCTTTTTGGGAAGGGATCTAGCCATATGATTTTGTTCTCTCTTCAACTTACGACATTGAGGTCTTATATGACCAATCACACCACAATGGTGGCAAGTTGGAACAAATTTAGATCCATCCAAAACCTTAGGTTGAGACCTAAACGGAGGCTTTGACTTAACAGCCTTTCTCTCTAGCTTTTGATTTCTTTTATGTGGAGGAATGTACACCGATTTGTCCTTTGAGGTAGAACACACAATAGGCACAAAATCGGGTACCACAACATGATTGTAACAAATATTTTCATCATTTTTAACAATAGGTTCAGCAATCAAACACTTGGCATGCATCTTAAGAGATTCATTTTCACATTTTAGCTCATCAACAAGTTTGTTAGACAAAACAAGTTTAGCATCCAAGTCCATATTCAAACATTCAAACTCTTTCAACTTTTCAAGAGAATTTTCAGCAAGTTTCTTATATTTCTCAACCAATTTGTTGGATTCATTGAGCTTAGCAATCAAATCATCATTTTCACAAAATAACTTGCTCAAATTCTTTTGAAACTTCTTAGCATTTTTCTTCAAGAGTTTGATGTTAGGAATATCAACAACACCCAAAGATTCATGTAACATAGCATCACAATCATGAGGATTATCACTCATAGAGGCATTTTCACAAACACGTGGCATGTTACATTCATCAACATCCAAAACATGCATAGAGGCATACAAAGCACTATCCATGGCAAATAAACACAAGGGGTCAAGGATCACACTTAGGTATTTAAACCACAACAAGTGTACCCGCTCTGATACCAATTGAAAGTTCAAATAGTGTGTAAAACACCTATGAACGTTTAGACCCCCAATTCACAAATTACCAACACAAGCTTATAATCAAACAATGTATGTGCAGAATATGAAAATAAGCTAAAACAGAATTGATAGAACAATCTAAACTGAAATTAATCACAACCATAGCAGTAATTAACAAACAAAGATTAAGGGAAGAGAGATGCAAACACAAAGACAACACAACGATGTGTTATAGAAGAGGAAACCGAAGTCCTAGGTGAAAAACCTCGCTGCTGCCCTCCAAGCGGTCAATAATCCACTAGATAATAAAGTTAGGATATATGAATAGCAGAAAACCCTCCAAGCCTAATCTACCCAGTGCACCTAAGCCCTCCAAGCTTCTTGCTCCAATAGGGTTATGCCGAAACTTGTCTTCTCTAGCTTACTAGATCCCACAATCGCCCATTGCATCAACCAAAATGAATTGGTCCCTTCTGAACTACTTCCTAAGCACAAAAAAAAAAAAAAACATTCTCACAGATATGGGTACAGTGAGATAAGGATTTAGCTAATGTACCTCTCAAGGATTTGTCAATGGAGAGGGTGAGAGTAGAGGAATTTGAAGAATCAAAGGATGAAGATTGTGAATGAGTCAATCTTGTTTTTCTCTAGGGTTTTTCTCTCAAACTTCTCTCTGGAAGCTCTCTACATTTCGTGGGTATAAGGGTATTTAGAGTAGGGTGTATGATGAATGCGAAGAGTCAGTTACAACCAAACAAGGCATTCTAGCGACTCGAGCTCGCGACTGGAATGAGTCGCAAGTTTGAGTCGCAAGCTAACTACTTGGCTAGACTGGAGGTTTTGTCTTGTAGTGCAATAGCTGGCGTGACCCTTCAGCTCCCCTTGCATGCTTCACACGTGTGCCACCTTTGGCGACTCGCCAGTCGCGAGATCCAGTCGCAAGGCTCTTCTTGAGATTTTCTTCACACTCTCTCACACACTACCCTTACATGATTCCCACTTAAATATAGGGTTTCTAAATGCTGAATTACAAGCAAATTTGGCACAAAATAAAGCCAAGATAAAACATACTTGTAAATCACAACTTTACATATATATATATATATATATATATATATATTAAAGGGTTGGGGCGTTACAATCTTGCCTTCAGCATAGCCACATCAAGTCCAACCTCGTGTTCAATGGCCGCCTCCTCCTCCAGATTTATTTAAAATCAATTACGATAGTGCTGTATTTAATGATGAAAACAAATAAGGGATACGCATGGTTATTCCAGACGACCATGGGCTGGTCATTGCTTCACTAGTGCAGCACAAGCTTATAAACTGATTGAAATTGAAGACATGGAAGCCACTAGAGCTCTTGAGTTTGAATTGGAAATAGGCATTGACAAAGCTGTGGTGTAAGGAGATTCAATTACAGTAGTGTCTGCTATGGAAAAAAGATTATGCAAGTTTGGCTCCACTCAGGTTGCTGATTAAAGATGGTATTGGTTTTGCACATTTTTTTCTCACAATTGACTTATTCTCATATAAAGAGAGAAGGTAATAAAGTAGCTTATAGTTTGGCAAGGTTATCAATAAATTACCTTGACTGTGTAGTGTAGATGGAGGATGTTCCTATACAAGTATGTTCTGTTATTCAGGTTGATTTAGCCATTTTGTCTTAATAAAGTTGGATGTCTTTCTTCTCAGAATTAAAAAAAAAAAAAAAAAGTAAAAAAGAAAAAGAAAAAGAGATGGGTTTAAGTTACACCTGGTATAACTCTATAAGAATTACACATTTTTTAAACCAGTGATTTCCATTTAGATCTAATGGTTAAAAACACACTAGTGCCATGTCAAATCTAATATTATTAAGTCATTAAATTTTCTTCTAAAAATAAACAAAAGGTCATTAAACTCTCACCCTCCGCCGTCATCTTCTCCTTCTTCTTCTTCTTCTTCTTCTTCTTCTCTCTCTCTCTCTCTCTCTCTCTCTCTCTCTCATGCCAGGACCTCCATGAACTCCTCCAATGGAACCAAATAACTCAACAAGGGATAAGGCATTAGCATTTTTTATCTTTTCAATTAAATGTGAATGATATGCATTTGTGTAAATAGATTTCATGGGAAAAGGCAACGATTGAATTAATTCGTTATTTGACAATTCTCCTGAAGCAAACAGATACAAGTAATAAACAACCTTTACTACATTAGTAGACCAACTGATTTATTAACTTTATTTTGTTGTTATTGGAATGTCAGATTGGATGCAAATTGGTGCATTTTTCCTTGACTCTTTAGTATTCCTAATAGAGCAGTTATGCTCTCCATCCAAAATCGCATATGAATATATTGTAAAGAAGATGTTGTAGTCTAGTGGCTGTTGTATGTTAGAGGATGTCAAATCTGGGATTTGGATAGCTGGTACTTCTAATAAGTCTTTTAAAAGGATCTTCTAGCTATTGCATGTTTTCAGATCTGCTACTTTTACCAGAATAAAAGTACAATATATCGATTCCCTTGTTGATTTATTTGGTTCATTGGAGGAGTTCATGGAGGTCCAGGTAGATATGAGAAAGAGAGAGAGAGAGAGAGAAAGAGAGAGAGAGGTAGAAGAAGAAGACACCGTTAAGGGTGAAATACTTTAATGACTTTTTGAATATTTCTAGAAGAAAATTTAATGACTTAATGATATTAGGAGTTTGTTTAGGAACAACTTATTTAGCTAAAACTAAAAACTTTTTGCTAAAAGTACTGTAAACAAAGCTAAAAGGTAGCTAAAATAGTATAGCGGGATCCATAAATAGTACCAAAAAGTGTAATGAGACTTATGAATAGTAGTAAAAATAAGCCAAATAGTAAAAAAAAACCAGTTTTTTAAGCAAATGCCAAATGCACACTAGGTCTGACATGGCACTAGTGTTTTTTTAATCGTTAGATCTAATGAAAATCAATGGTCTAAAAAATGTGTATCTCTTATAGAGTTATACTACCGGGTGTAATTTGAACCCATCTCTCTATATATTAATATAACTTTTTTTTTTTTTTGGTTTACTCACAAAAAAAAAAAAAAAAAAAAAAAAAAAGCTTTTTTTGGTATACCACTTAATTTCCATTCTTCTTGATTTAGAAGGCCGTTTTCTTCTCATTAAATCAACTACATAATTTCAATAAGATCCACGTAGCTTTGTGTGAGGGATTTCACAATTCGCTCCAATACCAATGGGCTTGGTCTGCGATTGAATGCTATAAAAGATTTGTGCCCCCTCATCCTTCACCAATTGGTCGTTAGATGGATCGGTAAGGCACACGGTCCGACACTTTGTTTAGTATATCACCTTTTCAACCTATTCTTTTCTTCTGGATCAAGTAATTATCATTTCTAAAACATTTAATGGACATCTTTCATTTCATTAAATTGATTCTATGACTCAAATAAGTCCCCACATAGTGTTTGGTTTTTTTCATGTTCCACCGATTCCATTCTTTATGATTTAATTTGAAATGATCACTTTTCAAAACATGAAATTGATGCTTTCTTTTTATTGCATAACTTTGTTTGGTATACCACTTACTCATGGATTCTATATTTTTTATTCGATATCGATCTTATTCAGTTTGCATTAATAAAAAATTGATCACATTTGCACCACGTAATGGTTATTTTCTCCTTATTAAAGCAACTGTGTAATCGGTTTTGTTGTAACTTTGTTTGGTATACTACATATTCTATTCTTTCTAATTCAGAAAGGATCACTTTTAGCTACAGAATGATATTTCTTTTCGTTAAACTTACCTATAGCTTTGGTTCTTGCACCAGTTTTTTGCACGTAATGGTTGTTTTAATTTAATTAGAGCTTTACTCAAAAAGGAAAAAAAAAAAAAATTAAAGCAAACGTGTAATTAAAATAAGTTCATTGTAGCTTTGTTTGATATACCACTTTCTTGGTCTGTTCTATTAATTCAAATTCAATAATGACATTTTAATTTTCATTAGAGATACTAGGCAATCTAAATAATTTCTTACGTAGTTAATTTCGTTGTAATAATGCCTGTTCGAGGATTCAATTCTCAGGTAGCATTTTTTGATATATCGCTTGTTTCACATATTACATTCTTCTTATTTAGGTAGTAATCTCTTTCTTTTTCTTTTTCTTTTTTTTTGAGCTACGTTTTGGCCTTTTCTTTTTTATAAAACAACTGCTTGGATATTTTCATATAGCTTTGCTTGCTCTACAACATTTTCCTCATATTCTATTCTTCCTTATTAATTAGTAAGGATCATGTGTAATTGTCGTTTTTATTTCATTAAATTAACTGTGTAATTAAAATAAGTTCCGTAGCTTTGATTGCTATACCACGTTTTGAGGACAAAATTGCTAAATGCCCTGTTTGGGCAAACTAAGCAGCGTTTTGCCCTATTTTTGAAGCTAATTAGGGAAATGCCTCTCTTTTGAAAATCGATTTTCTAAAAATCGAGTTAGGCCCTATAGCGGCGTTTTTAAGGAGCCTATAGTGACGTTTTCAGGACCTATAGTGGCGTTTTGTAACTCGACCTATATGAAATTGAGTTATAGGAAAAAAAAAATTAAAAAAATTTCCTATAACTCGATTTAATGAAGGTCGAGTTACAAAACGTCACTATAGGTCCTGAAAATGTCATTATAGGTCCTTAAAAACGCCGCTATAGGGCTCCAGAAATTTTTTTTTTTATAACTTGATTTTAAGAAAACCGAGTTTCAAAAGAGGGACATTTCTCTAATTAGTTTCAAAAATAGGGCAAAATGCTGCTTAGTTTGCCCAAACAGGGCATTTAGCAATTTTGTCCCACGTTTTGATCATATTCCCTTCTTCCCGATTCTGTAATCATCACGTTTGAGATGATTCAGTGATAACCACTATTCTTAGAATTAAATAGAAAAAAGAAATAACCACTACTGAAACAAGTAATGGTGGTTTTCATTTAATTAAAGCAATTCTGTAATTGAAATAAGTTCCCACATAGCTTTGTTTAGTGTATCAATTGTTCCATGGATTCTATACTTTTCAAATATATATATATATATATATATTTTTTTTTTTTCTTTTTATTAAAGCAGCTTTGTAACTTGAATAATTTCTTGTGTAATTTTGTTTGAAAATGCCACTTATTCACGGATTTTGCACTTTGTGATTCAATAATCATGACTTTTTTGGATACAAGATAGAATTTTTTTCTCTAGCCTAATTTAAGTGTATATGTTTGTGAAGCTCCCTCCTGGAGACTTGAATTTCGGCCCTTACCCCCCACATCCCACAAGCATTTATACTTGTCGAGTGACCACCGCACTAAGGGTGCGTGGTGGTAATAATCATGACTTTTAAACATTGTTGAAAGTTCAAATAGTGTATAAGACACTAATGAATGTTTAGACCCCCAATTACAAAAATACCAAAGCAAGCTTATATTCAAACAATATATGTGCAGAATATGAAATATAAGCAATACCCAAATAGGAAAACTACTCTAAACCATAATTAATCACAAACACAGCAGCAATTAAAAGGTAAAGAGTAAGGGAAGAAAGATGCAAACACAAAGATAACATCGACATGTGTTATCGAAGAGGAAACCGAAGAACTCAGCGAAAAACCTCTCCGCCGCCCTCCAAACGGTAAAATGATCCACTAGAGAATAAAGTTGAGGTACATGAATAGCAACAGACCCTCCAAGCCTAATCTACTCAGTGCACTTAAGCTCTCCAAGCTTCTTGCTCCAACAGGGTTACGCCTAACCTTGTCTTCTCTAACTTTCCAGATCCCGCAATAAGCTCCATATTGCATCCGCCATCCTTGGCATCTTCCAATGCATCCCAAAGCTCCAAAAATACTTTCAACATGTTTGGGTACAAATCTCCTCTCAATGGGTATAACAACGGGAGAGGGAATGAGAAGAGACTACAAAAATTTCTCTCTAAGAATGAGTAGCTCTCTCTCTAATAAGGTGGGTGTCTTGTAGAAACCTTTCTAGGGTCTTTCTCTCTGAATAGCCACACCTACATTTTGCGGGTATAAGGGTTTTTATAGTAGGGTATGTGAGGAATGTGAAAAGTCAGTTTTCATCCAAACAGGGTATTCCGGCGACTTGGCCTCGCGACTGGAACGAGTCGCGAGTTTGAGTTGCTAGATAACTTCCTGGCCAAATTGTACTTTTTATCCTATAGTGCTCTAGTTGTCGTGACCCTTCAGCTCCCTACATGCTTCACACATGTGCCACTTTGGCAACTTACCAGTCGCGAGATCTAGTTGTGAGACTCTTTTGAATGCACACATCTTGAGTTTTCTTCACACTCTCTCACACACATCCCTTACATAATTCCCACCTAAATACAGGGTATCTACATGCTAAATTATAAGTAAATTTGGCACGGAATAAAGCCAACATATGATTGAACAAATTCAACATTACAATTGTAATGGCTATATTCATTTTATTAAAGCAGTTGTGTAATTTGAACCAGTTCTTGTAAAGTTTGGTTGATGTACTACTTGCTCCACATGTATATTCTATTTGATTATGGTCGGATTGGATGAGGGGGAGAGAAGGAGAGTAGAGGGAAGTAGAGTAGAGTTTACTAGAAATTAGCCTAATTTTCGACAAACACTACACTACTCCCTTCTACCTCCCCCCCCCCCCCCCCCCCCCGGTACACCCCCTAAATTTTAATAAGCCGTAAGTATTGATCGTTTTGCTATATGTGATGGTCTTTCATTTTCACCCGCAAACATATGCGATGCGTGGAAATGTATATATTATGTAATGTAATTTAATGTAATATATAAAAAAACAACACTTACTTCAAGTGAGTCGCGAGTCACAAGTGAGTCGCGAAAGCTTCTAAATGAACTCACGACTGGGGTTTCACGACTGGGCAAGTCGCCAAAATGAGTAGCCAAAACTCGCTACTCATGAGAGTAGCCAGAACGAGTAGCCAAAAATTCTGACACCTGTTTTTCAACATAGAACATATTTAAACAATGAAAAACAAAGTAAGCACTAAACATGAACACAAAGAGTGATAAAAATCACTTCCAAATACATATAAAATGACCAAAAATCTTTTTGGTTTGATCCATATATAGTTGAGCACACACACATCACATTTAAACAAGTACAATCAAACAAATGATTAAGGCATTCATTGAACATTAGGCATGTGTGACGTGTGTGTGTATCAAATGTGGAATAGTCCTTAGTCTAGAGTGAAGCTTCAATGATTAATTCAATCAAGTCATACACAGCTAGTACTAAGTCAAGTAGTCTATCTCAATTATAGAAATGAACATATATGACCGCCCACAAGAAAATGATTACATATCTTTACAATTCATAACATTTGTTCATTTTTGATCTTTACATCTCTTTTTGAGATCAATGCCTAAAATTTTTGATATTTTAATTTGATAAATAAGCCTTTGGCTTTTGGGCACCATACATTTCAATACAAGTTGCTTTCCCTTTTTCCTAGTCAAATAGTAATATGTGCAACGGCTTTTGCGACTCATTATCTCTTTTCGAGATTAGACATTAATTAAGCTCTTAAGCAAAAAGAAAAATGAGTGGAAGAGATATAGGCACAAGTCTATGCATGTATCAAAACCAACATGACTATTGACTAATCATTCATGACAATCACTACCTTAATACTAAGTCTGGAATAGTATAAAGCGAGCGAATAAACAAACAAACTACTCTAATCCATAATTAAAGCAACACAGCAGTAAAAAGGAAAGTAAAAGAGTAGGGAAGAAAGATGCAAACACAAGATAACACGCCGATGTGTTATCGAAGAGGAAACCAAAGAACTCGGTGACAAACCTCTCCGCGGCCCTCCAAGTGGTAATTGATCCACTAGAAAATCAGTTGGGATACATGGGTTAGCAAGAGACCCTCTAAGCCTAATCTACCCAATGTACCTAATCCCTCCAAGCTCCTACTCCAACAAGGCTTCTTGGAACCGTGTCTTGTCTAGCTCTCCGGATCCCGCAACGAGCTCCATGTTGCATCTGCCATCCTTGGCTTCTTCCAATGCTTCCCAGCAGCACCAAAACGTCACTTGACACTCTGGAAGGGTGTGGTAAGTGTTTGGGCTATCAATCTTTCAATGGTATGGAAATGGAGAGGTAGGAGTTGAGGAAATTCCACAAGCAAATGTGTAGAGAATTGTGGGTATGACAATCTCTAACTCTCAAGGTGTTTGGCTAGGGTTTTCTCTCAGAAGCACTCCTTAAAATTTATGGGTAATGTGAGTATAAATAGTGCAGGCACAGAAAGTGTGTATCAAACTAGACAGGTTGGCAGAACAGAATGTCTCGCGGGTGTCTCGTGGGAAGGCCTTATCCGTGAGATACTCGCGAGACACAGCTATCTCCGTCTGGCTTGACTCTTCACATTCCAGCATGTGTAAGGCACATGAGTTACTTCGCGGGATGCTAAGTCGCGAGCTACCCGCGAAAACTCTTCAGTCTTCAAATTGCTTGAGTCTTCACACTACTCTCTCTATCACACAACCCTTAAAATGAAATCCCATAATAAAAACAGGGTACAAAATATTGAATAAAATTACAATCAAATTTGGCACAGAATATAAACCAACAAAACATATAGTTGTAAATAAAAAAATTACAATCTCCCCCTTTGGCTATTCCATGACAAAACCCCTAAAACAGACTCTAGACTTAAACGTGAGTTTGGAAACAGTGGCAAAACTCACTCACACCTAATCTAGAAGCTGTGAAGCACTTGCATGTATATCCCTGTTACCTGAAACACTTGCACACAAACAAAACTTTCATTAAGCTTATGACAAGTTAAACACAAGGTACGTACATGAGCAAGTAAAGTGTGATCAAGTTTGTAAACACAATAAAACATTTAAGCATATCTTGATCAAACAAAAACAGTCATTAAAGAATGACTACAATGAACATTTAGCAAGTAAATGCTCATCCGGACACGCAATGCAATTAAGAACATCCTACTGTGGCACAAGAGTGAGGTACTTAAGTCATAATAGCAATATCTTAAAAGTACAAAAAAAAAAAAATGCTACAAAGCATAGAGATAAACACAAAATACTGAAAATAAACTGAAATAAAAAACAGAGTATCAAAGCTTTAAACAAAAGCAGTAACAGTAAAAACTGAAAATAAAGACAACAACCATAAAGTAAAAATCAATAGGTCAATGATTCTAATCTAGATCTATACTCCCCCTAACGATGTGCAAGCTCTCCCTCAGCTCCCCCTCAAAATTTTCTCTCCCTTTTTGACCGGAATGGCCAAAGGCCTAGAATGCCTCGGACTCTAAATCTGAATCATGATCGACAGATAACTCCACCATCTGAGTAGATATGGTTGTGATTTGTCCCTAAACATAAACAAAATGGTTTGGTGTGTGTTGTACATGTGAATCCAGAAAAGTGTACATCTGCTCAACTCTAGCTAGAAGATGATCAAGTCTGTCCGGTCCCCGAGCTGGTACAGAAGATGATGGCTGAGCTGAGGGCTAATCTGATGACTCTGGAGTAGTAGTAAAGCGTTCTATCTTATCCTCTGTGTCTCCTTCCTCTTGCTCAACACGTGATCGTGGTATGGTATGCACACCAGTCTTGGAGCCTTTGATGTGGGCTGTGCTCCTAGTAAGTGTATGAGCACCAATGGGGTAGTCCTTCTAAACTACTGTGAGGCCACTCGGAAGAGCTTCTCCTTTGTAATAAGGCCCATAATTAGAGTGGGGAAGGGCGTGATAGTCTTGGAGTTCTACTTCATAATGCTCTTTTTCAACAAGTAGAAGATGTGTCCACAAATATCAATTTCCTTGTGGGTGAACAGATCGTACAAAAACCTTGTCCTTGGGGCTGACAATGTAGTGAGATTGGTGACCAGCTACAAATTGTGAATCATCACATAGGCCAAAGTCCTCATCTCTGGTGAAAATGGTATTGTGTTCATGGCATTTTTAGTCGGTCACCCATCAAGTATCCTCACCATCTCTGCAATAGAGTCCAATCTATCCTCATATTGGGTAATGATAGGCTGAGAAGGAGGACGAACTTCAAGAAAGTCCTGAATGCTATCCTTGGTAATTACAAACTCTTTCTGTCTCACCCAGCAGTTTATGTGATCTTCTTCTGCAGTAGCATTTGAGAAGAATTCTCTGATTATCTCTGAGTAGACCACTTCACTGGGGTTCAAGAGTTTGGTCCTTGTCCTGTGCTTGAACACATCCAGTATAAAAGTGCCCTCAAGAGATTCCATTTGAACTACCCTTTCCATAATGATTGTTTTGTTCTTATAACAATCATTGTATTTCATATCTGCGTCTGCTGACCTGAAGTTGTCAGAATCAGTGCGTGCATGTTTGGACGATGGTTTCTTGGTGGCTGCATGCTTGGTAGGAGCCATCTGCACAATTGACCACAGAGCAAACAGAAACATGTACAAGAACACAAAACAGAACACAGAACTTGATTAGATTCAAGTTAGTTCTAAGAAAAGGTAAAAATAACCTAAAGCAGAGTATAAATAACTCAAAACAACATGCTAAAACAGTTAAACCAAGTACACAAAGACACAATGCATGAAATTAAGTAGGTGTGCATGTGTGTACATATGTATGTGTGTGCTGATGCATGATTGTGCATGTGCTGATGCATGAGGATGTAGCACGAGATGCATGAGGCGTGCCTAGAGGTGTGCATGGCATGGCATTGAGGCACAAATTGAACAAAGTGTGTAAAACACACAACCATTTACTAAAACAAAGGAATCATGATCAATCAAGATCAAGAACAAACATTGGAACTCAGTTGAGTCCAATTCATCGCAGAAATGTCAAATCGACATTCTGTCAAACACCTATCATGCAACAAAGCACAACAGATATGGATAATGCATGACCATAGTGAAAATAGGCCTCAATACATGTTAAAATGCCTCACGGGGCCATCACAGATACACAAACAGCAAATGGGACACAGCCCAAACAAAGATTTTAACAAATTTTGCAAGAAATAGAGAAACCCAACCTTTTTTCGAAAAAAATCCCAATTTACAAAACCCTAAGTTAAAATCTGCAAAATGTAAATGAACGGTTTTAGACCCCTTAAACCACAACCAGATTGAGTAGCCTAGTTAATTAGCCAAGTTGTTACTTAGTCAAATTAAGCAATTCTAGGTTAAAACAATCAAACAATTATATCATGAAAATATATAGCAGCGGAATAATAAATAACACAATGATATGATCACCCAGGAAAACCAAACCGGTAAAAAACCTGGGGAGGATTTTACCCACCTATCCTCAAGGCAAACCTGAATCCACTATGAAAGAATCGAAGTTCATACAAAAGGACTTACAAGCTCCCCGCTCGACTTCCTAATGCTACCTACCAGTAGAACTTACTGACACGACCCCATGCAAGCTCCGAATCCACGAACTCCTTCTTTCTTGAATTCTTCAATCAGCTACAAGCACCCACGCTTGATATTCTTTAAGCTTCAATGGCAGCAACCTTGTTGATCATCAAGATGTAGATAATATCTCTACCTTGAAAACCCTAAGTTTATGTGAAAGAAGGCTCCTCAAAGATCTCACAAGAGATTCACATAAACAGCAAATATGAGCAACAAAGACTTAGAGAGGTTTGGGTATAAAACCCTAGATACAAAAGAGACACTCTCTTTTTTCTCTCTAAAAAGCTCTCAAAAACGTGGCTTAGGGTTTCCTTTATATAGTGGGAGAAGTAGATCTGAAACCCTAATCCTTAATGGGCTTAAGCTGCTGTTTGGGCCAACTTAAAATTCTGCAGATACGATTTTCGATTGATCGAGCCTGTTCTTCGATCGATCGAACCAGGCAGAATATGAAGTCTTCTTCCTGCAGCTTGTATGTTCTTGAATCTTGACTTGAATCACCTTGAGCATTGTCTAATAAAACCTATAAACTCTAAGATCTATATCTAGACAAGTTTGTGTTCACGATTTGCCAATTGTTCTAAACATTTAGAACCTAACAGTAAAGTAAAATGAAAGCAATGTTAAGGAAAACATACCTTGAAGAGATTTTGCAGAGATATTCACTTGAAAATGATGGGGTTTTGACGAAAACTGATTTTTGGTTGAGAAGGGTTCGAAGAGGGTCAGGGCGAGGGAAATGTCTAAGTGTTTGAAAAACTGTCACATCTGCTACATAAAACTGAAAACACGCATTTTTTGCGGGTTAGATAGTCGCGAGACAATCGCGAGAATGGCCACTGATGCACAAAAACTTTCGCGAGAAGCTTTAAGTCGCGAGACAGTAGTGAAACAGTTGCGATGACTTTTGTCTGATTTTGGAAAAAATCCAGTTTTGGCCAAACAGCGTTTCGCGAGAAGCTATTGGTCGCGATATAGTCGCGATACAGTCGCGAGAGTTTCAATGTAAAGTGATGAAAAAATTTATTTCCCTCAAACTCATTTCGTGGGAAGCTCTAAGTTGCGAGCTTCTCTTGAAACACCCTCTAAACCAGTTTTTGAAGAAAAACACAAAAAAACATTTTGAACAAAAACTAAAAACACGAAAGATAAAATCACTTTCAAAAACAAATAAAACACTCAAAAATATTTTTGGGTTTGATCAACAAGTACTTGAGCATACACATCACATTTAAACATGTACAATCACATAAATGAGATAAACATTCATTGAATCGAAGACTTGTGTGTTGTGGGTGAGTATCAAGTGTGAAATTGTCCTTAGCCCAGAGTAAAGCTTCAATGATCAATTCAATCAAGTCATACACAACTGGTACTAGGTCAAGTGGTCTATCTCAATTATAGAAATGAATATATATGACCTCCCACAAAATGATTACACATCTTAGAAGCTTTTCATTTGGCTTCTGCATAAAACATGACATTTGATCCTTTTTGGATAATTCATCTCTTTTTGAGATCAGTGCTTGAAATTTTTGATATTTCAATATTGAGAATTAGCCTTTGGCTTTTTGAGCACCATACATTTCAAAACAATAGTCGCTTTCCCTTTTTCCTTGTCAAATACTGGTATGTGCGACAAACTTTTGCAGCTCAATATCTCTTTTCATTTGGAGATTTACATTTAGTGAGCTCTTTTGCAAAAAAAATAAAAATAAAGTGGGAAGATATATAGGCACAAGTCTATGCAAGTATCAAGACCATCAAGAATATTGACCAATCATTTTATGACAAGCTTGAAGATCTATTTACAACAATCACACATATATTTCAAGATTTCTCCCACACAGATATATGTGCATACATAACAAGCTAAGATCATAAATGCACTATGCCATTAGTACGAAGGTACTAAGCCAAACTCACATGTGATACATACAAAACAAGTGATCAAACAATTTGAAGATTTTTCAATTTTTATGGGTTTTTGAATTTTTTTTTTTTTTTTTTTTTTTGAACACACTCAAAAACAGAATCAAAACAAAAGAAAACAAAGCAAAAGCTTGTAAAAGTAACATGCTAAAGCTAGAACCAAATGATACAAATCAAATCAAGCATGTAGATATGCATGAGCAAATGTCCCTAAACATTAGAAGTATTAATGCATGGACATGTTAGAATGCTTATGCATGAGTACCCATTCTCACCCACATGGCACATGCGTTTGGGGTGATATCCTTGAAGGATTGGGTACGAGAGTTAGGACTTTCAAACCATCTAGTGAAGCTCTCTAGGCAAGTGGTGAAGGTACCAATCATTTTCATCACGTCCATCACGTCGGAATCACCATTTTGACCTCTTGATTGATCACCAGCCCAATTTCTTTTGTCATTTTTAGGGCTTTTTGACCTCTGAACACTTGCATTCTTCAAGGCCTTCAGCTAATGGCAATTTGGTCTTGTGTGTCCTTGAAGTCCATAGAAATGTTGAATTCTCGGACCTCTTTGCAAGTTTGGAGGTGATTTCCCTTAAACCTTAGGCTTGACCACGGTTTGATTATGAGGCTTGTTCAACACCCGTTGGTCAGCTACATTCTTCTTCTTTTCATCCTTTATTTTCTCAGGAATAGGGACAACTACAACCGGCTCTCTGGCTTTCACAATCTCACATCTTTGGTGACATTGGCCAATGAGCTACTCCACCCGGTATATCCTAACCCGGAATTGTCTGAGAAATGTTTTTCAGATGAAATAACATCATCTAACTTCTTCGGGGATACCCTCTCTATTTTGGCATTTGCTTGCACTACTTCTAGCTCAAAAAATCTGATTTTTGAATAAGTTTTAGTCAGCTCACCATTCAGCGTCTCTATCTCACACTTGGCCTCTTTATAACGCACTAGAAGACTTTTATAGTCCTCCTCTGCCTTTTTCATCTTCTTTACGGCTGCCTTGGCCACCCTTGTATATTCTCCTGACTTTTCAAGTATAGAATTGTAGTTTTCTTGAAGGCTGGTTGAATCTTCATCTTCTTTAGCATCTGATTCTTCTACAATTCCCATGGATTCCTCATCACTATGCTCCCCAAGTTCTTGCACTAGTAAACTCAAGTCCTCCGAGGGCTCAACATGAGCAATAGTCATAAAGACAGAGTAATTCCCTTCTCCATCACAGCTCTCTTCCGAATCAGAGTTAGATGAATATGAATCACTAAGAGTTGTAGCATATGCCTTGCCCTTCCCTCTTAGATAGTTAGGACACTCCTTTTTGAGATGTCCATGGCCATTGCAATCATAACACACAATGCCTTGAGGAGATTAGGTATCCTTCCATTCTTTCTTCTTGAACTCTTTCCTATCACCCTTAGAGGATGAGAATTTCTCTTTGCTGAACCGTTTCCCACTATTCTTCACCTTCAAAAATTTTCGGAAGTTCTTAGCAAGGAATGCTACCTCCTTCTCCACTCCATCTTCCTCGGAGGAATCATCCATTCTTTCGGTGATGGTTTTAAGAGCAAGAGATTTGCTTGACTTATGAGAAGGTAGTCGTAGCTCATATGTTTGAAGAGATCCAATGAGCTCTTGGATCTTAATCTCATCCAAATCTTTGCTTTCCTCTATGGCTGTGACTTTTGCTCGAAAGCTCTCCAGTAAGGACCTCAAATTTTTCTTACCACCTTAGCATCTTCAATCTTCTCACCAAGATTAAGCCAAGCAATGACAATTTCATTGAGCTTCCCATAGAAGGAATCAAAGGAATCATCATCTCCCATTTTAAGCTCTTCGAATTTGGTGGTAAGCATCTGAAGCTTTGTATCCTTCACTTTCTTTGTCCCAAGCTCCCTTGGCTACTGTCATGTGAGAGATCTTGTGAAACTCATCTGGAGACACACCACAAAAGATTGCATTCAAAGCTTTACTGTTAGCATTAGCCGCTGCAAGAGCTGCTTTATCCCAAGTGGATTTAGCGGCCTTCGGCCTAGTCCATCCTATTTCTACCGCATCCCAAACAGTATCATCAATGGAACACAAGAATGCCCCCATTCGGACTTTCCAGCAAGCATAATTATTACCATCAAAATACGGTGGAACATTTAAAGACTGAGACCGGTCCATCTCAAACGGGGTCAAGGATTACACTCAGGTAGTTACACCACAGCGAGTGTACCCGCTCTGATACCAATTGAATGCTCAAATATGTGTTGAAAACACAAGAGCTGTTTAGACCCCCAATTAAAAGTTACAGCTCGATTGATTTTACACTACCTTAATACTAAATGCGGAATAGTGTAAAGCGAGCGAATAAACAAACAAACTACTCTAATCCACAATTCAAGCAACATAGCAATAAAAAGGAAAGTAAAAGAGTAAGGAAGAAAGATGCATACACAAGATAACACGCCGATGTGTTATCGAAGAGGAAACCGAAGAAAAACCTCTCTGCCGCCCTCTAAGCGGTAATCAATCCACTAGACAATCAATTGTGATACATGGGATAGCAAGAGACCCTCAAAGCCTAATCTACCCGATATACCTAAGCCCTCCAAGCTCCTACTCCAACAAGGCTTCTCGGAACCGTGTCTTGTCTAGCTCTCCGGATCCCGCAACAAGCTCCATGTTGCATCTGCCATCCTTGGCTTCTTCCAATGCTTCCCAGTAGCACCAAAACTTCACTTGACACTCTGAAAGGGTGTGGTAAGTGTTTGGGCTATCAACCTCTCAATGGTATGGAAATGGAGAGGTAGGAGTTGAGGAAATTCCACAAGCAAATGTGTAGAGAAATGTGGGTATAACAATCTCTAACTCTCAAGGTGTTTGACTAGGGTTTTCTCTCAGAAGCATTTCTTAACATTTGTGGGTAATGTGGGTATAAATAGTGTAGGCACAGAAAGTGTGTATCAGACTAGACAGGTTGGCAGAACAGAATGTCTCACGGGTGTCTCGCGGGAAGGCCTTACCCGTGAGATACTTGCGAGACACAGCTGTCTCCATCTAGCTTGACTCTTCGCATTCCAGCATGTGCAAGGCACATGAGATATTTCGCGGGATGCTAAGTCGCGAGCTACCCGCGAAAACTCTTCAGTCTTCAAATTGCTTAAGTCTTCACACTACTCTCTCTATCAAAAACCCTTACAATGAAATCCCACAATAAAAACAAGGTACGAAAGATTGAATAAAATTACAATCAAATTTGGCACGGAATATAAGCCAACAAAACATATAGTTGTGAATAACAACTTTACAATTAAGATTTTTCCCACAAAGATAGATGTGCATACATAACAAGCAAAGCTCATAAATGCACAAAGCCATTTATACGAACGTACAAGGCTAAACTCACATGAGATATGTGCTCAAACATATATTATCAAACTTTTTGAATTTTCCACTTTTTATGTGGTTTTGGATTTTTACTCACACAAAACTAAAACATAAAAGTAAGATCAAAACAAAACAATGCATATAAAGAAATGCAAGATGCACAAAATGCATGAAGATATGACATATAATGCATGAAGGGTCCTACAAAGATCGAAAGAATTAGATCAAGAACCAAAAAAGCAAAAGCTCAACCATAGGAACCCTTCCTCATCCAAACGGAACAATTGTTAAGAATGAGTGTCTCATGAGAAGAGAGACAAGGGTTGGAAGAATGAGAACAAGAGATGCACATAGACAAGGAGTTAAGAGCATTAAACACTTTCTTTAACAATATGCTACTTTCACTTAAATCTGATTTACCCTTTTTAGCACAACTTCTAAGAAGCGCAAGTTTTTTTTTTTTTTAAGAGCATGAAACTTAGTCAATGAGGTCTTAGATGACCAAAAACATCACAATGGTGACAAACAATGTGTTTAAGTCCACTAGGCTTTTTGGGAAGGGATCTAGCAACATGGTTTTGTTCTCTCTTTAACTTATGACATTGAGGTCTTATAAGACCAATCACACCACAATGGTGACAAGTTGGAACAAACTTAGATCCATCCAAAACCTTTGGTTGAGACCTAAACGGAGGCTGACTTAAGAACTTTTCTCTCCACCTTTTGATTTCTTTTATGTGGAGGAATGTACACCGATTTGTCCTTTGAGGTAGAACACACACTAGGCACAAAATCGGGTACCACAACGTGATTGCAACAAATATTTTCATCCTTTTTAGCAATAGGTTCAACAATCAAACACTTGGCATGCATCTTAAAAGATTCATTTTCACATTTTATCTCGTCAACAAGTTTGTTAGACAAAACAAGTTTAGCAACCAAGTCCATATTCAAACATTCAAACTCTTTCAGCTTTTCAAGAGAATTTTCAGCAAGTTTATTATATTTTTCAACTAATTCACTGGATTCATTGAGTTTAGCAATCAAATCATCCTTTTCACAAAATAACTTGCTCAAATTCTTATGAAACTTGTTAGCATTTTTCTTCAAGAGTTTGATGTTTGGAATATCAACAACACTCATAGAATCAAGTAACATGTCATCACAATTATGAGGATTAACACTCATAGAGGCATTATCACAAAACACATGGCATGTTACACTCACAAACATCTATAGAAGCATACAAAGCACTATCCACGGTAATAAACACAAGAGGTCAAGGATCACACTTAGGTAATGAAACCAATACAAGTGTACTTGCTATGATACCAATTGAAAGTTCAATTAGTGTGTAAAACACTAATGAATGTTTAGACCCCCAATTACAAATATATCAAACGCAAGCTTATATTCAAACAATATATGTGTGGAATATGAAATTTAAGCTATATCTAAATTGGTAAAATACTCTAAACCATAATTAATCACAAACACAGCAGTAATTAAAAGGTAAAGAGTAAGGGAAGAGAGATGCAAATACAAAGATAACACTGGCACGTATTATCGAAGAGGAAACCGAAGAACTCGGCGAAAAACCTCTTCGCCGCCCTCCAAGCAGTGAAATGATCTACTAGCAAATAAAGTTGGGATACATGAATAGCAATAGACCCTCCAAGCCTAATCTACCTAATGCACCTAAGCCCTCCAAGCTTCTTACTCTAACAAAGTTACCCCTAAACTTGTCTTCTCTAGCTTTCCGAATCCCGCAATAAGCTCTATATTGCATCCGTCATCCTTGGCATCTTCCAATGCTTCCCAAGCTCCAAAAACACTCTCAACACTCTAAATGGGTGTGGGTAGTGTTTGGGTACAAATCTCCTCTCAATGGGTATAACAATGGAAGAGGGAAGGAGAAGAGACTACAAAGATTTCTCACTAAGAATGAGTAGCTCTCTCTCTCTCTAATAAGGTGGGTGTATTGTAGAAACCTTTCTTAGGGTTTTTCTCTCTGAATAGCCACACCTACATTTCTTGGGTATAAGGGTATTTATAGTAGGTTATGCGTGGAATGTGAAAAGTTAGTTTTCATCCAAACAGGGTATTCTGGTGACTTGGCCTCGCGACTAGAACGAATCGCGAGTTTGAGTTGCGAGATAACTTTCAGGCCAGACTGTACTTTTTGTCCTATAGTGCTCCAGCTGTTGTGACCATTCAGCTCCCTGCATGCTTCACACGTGTGCCACTTTGGCAACTTGCTAGTCGCAAGTCAATCGCAAGATCCAGTCGCGAGACTCCTTTGAATGCACACGTCTTGAGTTTTCTTCACACTTTCTCACACACAACTCTTACATAATTCCCACCTAAATACAGGGTATCTACATGCTAAATGACAAGCAAATTTGGCACGGAATAAAGCCAATACATGATTGAATAAATTCAACCTTACAATTGTAATGGCTATATTCATTTTATTAAAGTAGTTGTGTAATTTGAACCAGTTCTTGTTAAGTTTTGCTTGATGTACTACTTGTTCCACATGTATATTCTATTTGATTATGGCCGGATTGGATGAGGGGGGGAAAAGGAGAGTTGAGGGAAGTAGAGTAGAGTTTACTAGAAATTAGCCTAATTTTCAACAAACACTACACTACTCCCTTCTACCCCCCTCCCCCCTCTACACCCTTGCAATTTTAATAAGCCCTAAGTATTGATCGTTTTGCCGTATGTGATGGTCTTTCATTTTCACCCGCAAACATATGCGATGCGTGGAAATATATATATTATGTAATGTAGTGTAATATATAACAAACAACACTTACTTCAAGTACTGTCAGTTTTTTTAAAAGATTTTTACAAGTATTTTTTTTTTATTATCTTTTTATCTCTACAAATATGTCATTCTATTATTCAAACTTTTCATATTTTAAGGAATTGGGATATTATCATGATAATAAAAAATTATCACAAAATTACAATGTTATAATAACCAAAATGAAAATCAAACCAAAGGAATATGATGTCATAGAAGCTTGAAGAAAGCACACACGATGCTCTCTTGATGGAATAGAAACTAAACTATTAGCTTCTGGTAGTAAACCTCGAATCCACGAGGGGTTTCCTTGAATCCACAAGGAGATAAACTGGAATCCACCAGAGAAAAAATTTAACAAAAGTTTGTGTTTATTGATAATAGTCTAATTTGCTTCTGCCGGTTACAAAACATATAAATACTGGAAAAAAAAAATGTCTGAAACCCTAATTCGTATTAATTACGTGATTAGATGACAAAATACTGAAATTTACCAAAAGTGGCAAAATTGAGTTAAATGTGGAATCATAAACCACTGACCTTAAGGGTCATCCCAAAATAAGTGGGACCTTATTCTAACTTTTGAACAGAAAGTTATTAAGAAAACAAAAATTACTATAAACGGCAAAATCGTAGTTTTCAAGGCCTAAATGAAGAAATTTGCCATTTTTAGGAGGTACCTCGTGGCATAACACGACTATTGCTCAGAAGGCAATTTTGCTTAAGCCTGCCAAATTTCATGCGATTCCAAATCCGAGGCCTATGATTTCTATTAGTGCATTTTTGCCTTACACATTATTTTCACGAGGGAGTCCAGGAAGGCCATAGCAGTCTGTTTTGAATCAGTCTCCACTAGTTGAAAAGAACTCAACCCCAAGTTCCCACTATCTGGCGCATCAAGAAGATAGTACTCATATAGGTCAGCAACATTGAACATAGAAGAAATATTCATGTCTGGTGGAAGAGCAACTACGTAAGCATTGTTGTTGATCTTCTTTGTAATCTGAAATGATCCATATGGGGAAATGCATGAATTGTTGACATGGAAAATATAAGCATCTTTGATTTAATCTTTCATAAGGAATTCATTGATTTTATGGTATATTAGAAAATTTAAAGATGCTTATCTTGTCTTGTTATTTGGGAAATTGATAGAAAATCTTTTTGACAAAGAATGAAATTAAAAACCTTACAAACTTGGTGGAAGTTAGATTATTTAAGGTTTTTTTGAAACTACTTGGATTTAAACTATGTATTTGAAACTACAGGTATACCTGTGAGCTTTATGTCATTTTAAGTCTATGCCATGTGTGATTTCCTAGTGATCACCCGATTTGATTTCTGTTGTCTTTGTGACAATAGTGTCAGATCCAGGTTAGTGCCCTTTCACTTTGTGTGTGGGTGAGGCTGCTGCCCATGGGGCCAAAAGACCACATACAAAAGAGGTTCTATTTGACGCGTTCTCCCTACTATCCATGGGGGGAGAGACAAAACCTTGAGGGTATGGGTGAGGCTACTACCAATGGGGCCAAGAGACTGCATACTAGAGAGGACAATATTATGCCAGTTGTGAGTGGGTGGATCTCTTGACTCGTCTATGTGGTAGTGTGGTATAATTGTAATAAATTACCTTATGTTAGACTTTATGGCTTTGGAATTATATTTTTAGTGTTCACAACTTATAGTATATAGTTTCAAGGTTATTACTTTGAGATACTTTGTGTTTTATTATTTAATCATTTTTGTCACATTATTATTGAAAATGATCTTGTGGTATTCAGTTAGAAATTTCCCAAACTAGAACATGCTTTGTAAATTGTTCATCATCACAAAACTTGCATTTTCCCACCCTCATTAATTATGCTACTTACTGGGCTTTAGCTCATCCCACCCTCTAACAATTTTTCAGATCAACTAGCTATACCTCGAGTATGGAGCTTACTTCATTGGTGATGATTGGAGTGCTATGTTAAATTTGGAGACTTGTGCTGTAAATGGATGGTGACTCGATCTTGCTATGTTCAAGGTTTTGATTAATTCTATAGGAGGTTAGGCATGTGAGGTTGTTAGCCTTTGGCATGGTAGGCCTAGACTTGATGTTAAGGTTCCTTATTCTTGATAAGATTGTGACTCTGTGTAATCCAATTGGAGTTTTGTAATATATTCCTTTATTACATGGAGGCACATGATTTTTAGTTATTTTTTGTAAATGTGTTATAGAGCTCTGACTTGTAATGTGGAGATTTTAGTATGGTTATATATTCTCATCCTATGGAAAAAGAAATAAAAGAAAATAAAAATCTCCTATAATCTCTCTCCTAATGGTTCTTTTCTCATGCTGTGGACCATTTTGGGTTCGGAGCATGATAGATACTCATCAACAAAATGCTATTGTTGAGAGAAAGCACAAATACATCCTTAATGTTGTAAGAGCCTTGAAATTCCAATCCAAGGTGCCTTTATGTTTGTGGGGTGATTGTATCTTGATAGTAGTGCATTTGATTAACAAAATTCCTTCGAAATCATTGGGAAACAAAAGTCCTTATGAACTTATTTTCAATTCTCCACCTTCTTATAATCATCTAAAGTGCTTTGGTTGCTTATGCATTATTTCTACACTGTCACATAATAGTCACAAATTTGCCCCTAGCGCCAAAAAATGTGTTTCCAGGCTATCCTTATGGCATAAAAGGTTACAAGGTTTTAGATCTTGAATCTAATACTATTTACATCTCAAGAGATATTGTCTTCCATAAGCACATAGTTCCTTATGCTATTTCTGTTCAACCATCAAATTCTTATCTAGATGACTTTGTTTTTCCTCATTATGTATCAAATATTGCTCCTGATTTTCCATCTTTTCCTAGTCCAAGTTTTATTCCTAGAACTGTCACTGTTCCTATCACACTTCATCTTCCCCTACCTCACTCGGTAATTCTGATCAAATTATTTCCTAAACCACTACTATTGAACCTACTAATGATCCTACAAAACCTGTTTTAGATTGCACCACTTCTGCAGATCCTATTCCCTTCATTATCTCAACTGAACTTACTACCTCTCCACCTACAAATCCCATTCCTAAGCCACTTGTCTTAAGAAGGTCCGTTAGGCCACACCATCCTCCTGCCTATCTTTTAAATTACTCTTGGCTTCTGTGAAAGGGTGGTTCCTACATCAAATAGATGTTAACAATGCATTCTTGCATGGTGATCTAGTAGAAGATGTTTAGATGTGTCTACCACCAAGATTTCACAGCAAGGGGGAGAATCTGGTTTACAAATTGAACAAAAGTCTTTATGGCCTTAAACAAGCTTCTAGGCAGTGGTTTGAGAAATTCTCTACCATGATTCTTGATGTGACAGAAGTCTAAAGAAAGAACACACAATACTCTCTTGATGGAACAGAAACTAAACTATTAGCTTCTGGTAGTAACCCTCAAATCCACTAGTGGTATCCTTGAATCCACAAGGAGAAGAAAACTAGAATCCACTAAAGAAATAATTTGACAAAAAGCCTGTGCATATTGGTAATAGTTTGATTTCACAAAACATATAAATACTAAAAAGTAAAACCCTAGGACGACTAGGAAATGTCCAAAACCATAATTTGCACTAATTATGCGATTAGGTGACAAAATTCTAAAATTGACCAAAAATGGAAAAAATTGAGTTAAATGCAAAATCATAAACTACTGACCTTAAGGGTCATCCCAAAACAAACGGGACCTTATTCTGAATTTTAAACTAAAAGTTATTAAGGAAAAACAAATATTACTATAATAGCAAAAACACTATGTTCGGGGCCTTAATGAAGGAATTTTCCTAAATTTAGGTGACACTCATACATTATGAGTCTAGATCAAAATATCGTTTCCCTTCAACTTGCCAAATTTCATACAATTTCGACACTGTCACCCCGATGGCCACTACTATCGCCCCCTTGATCTTGCATTGTAACTTCTAGCACCCTTGCTGCTCTAGGAAAGCATGTGCTGTCTATTTTACATCAATCCCCCCCCCCTCCCCACTTGAAAAGAATTCAACCCTGAGTTCCCACTATCCGACTCATCAGGAAGATGGTACTCATACAAATCAGCAACATTGAAGGTGGAAGAAATATTCATGTCTAGTGGAAGAGCAACCACATAAGCATTATTGTTGATCTTCTTTGTAATCTGGAATGACCTTATTGTAGGTACCGATGGAAAACCTCGCCTTTCGAAGGTAGACCAGCACTAAATCCCCAACACTAAAGATCTTCTCACGTCTCTTCTTATCAGCAGCTTCCTTGTATTTGGCATTTGTAGCTTCAAGTTTCTACCTCACCTCCTCTTACGTGGCTTGAATACGGTCAACCATATTCTCTACAGCTTGACACACTCCTATAAGCTCTGGTAGAGGTTCCAAGTCCAAAGCGTGTTTTGGGTAGTAGATGATGGCAAAAGGAGATTTATTAGTGCTTCTGTTAAAAACATATTTTATGTAATCAGCTAATCTTTTGACAAAAAGCATTTTACTTGTAATTAGGTAGATTTAGGATGTGTTTAATACTTCAAAGAAGAAGAGTTCAAGTCTAGTATTGAAGCCATGCAAATCTGTCCAAGAAACAAGTGAAGAAATGTTGATTCATTAAAGCTCAACAGTTGCTCAACAGATAGCTATCTATCGAGGCTTGATAGATACTATCTATCGAGGTATCTATCGAGAATTACGAAAGTCAGATTTCCAGATCTAATTTTCGGCCCATATTTATGTATTTGTGTAGGGTTTCTTTTCTCACAACCCTAGACATATATAAGGCTTATTTTAAAGGCTGCCACATAAAAGAACACAAGGAGAACAAATGCAAAAGGTGACCGATGCTTTATTCTCTCTGAAAGAAGCCACTATGTCTTTGTGCCTTAGGATTTTGTAACCAAGTGCTTCTTAATCTTCATTGTTGATGAAGTGAAGAACTTTCCAGCCAAAATCTTCCTCAAGTTGGTGAGTGAGTCACGTACCGAGATTCATGCAAAAGAGTTAGTCACGTACTAGGATCCGTGCATCAAAAAGGTGGTGTTCATATATTGAAGAGTTCAGAGGTTCTAAAGCGATAGAAGGTTTCTGCTGTAAGTTCATCTATGGGGATTGTAGAGTGTAGGGACAAAAGTTTTGTACTAGATATGAAACTTCTCTTTACTATAGTGGATTGCTTTTCGAGAAGGTTTCCCCTTAGGTTTTTTACTGTGAAACTAGTTTGTTTCATTGGTTTTCTTGGGTCATCATATCTTGTCTTATTTAATTTTTCATTGCATTTATTTTTGACATGATATTGATGTTTATTTGTTTTAACAAGGTTTATTCATAATAAATCTAATTATAACTTGGGTTTAAAACTTGTTAATTCTATCAACTAGGGTCTAAATTTCCCAACAGCTTCTACTAAATAAGCTATTGTAGGCAAACTCCACTTGGGACAGTGCGAGATCCCACTGCTTGGGCTTCGCTCCTGCGATACATCGGACCAGATTCCCTAGAGTATGGTTAACTACTTCTGTTTGCCCATAGTATGAGGATGACTAGTACTGCTGTAATTCAAGGAAGTGTTAAAATGCTTCCATAAGGTCCGCCAGAAGTGACTAATGAGCTTGGTATCATGGTTAAAGGTGATGGATTTTGGCACTCCTTGCAAATGCACAACTTCTTTAAAGAAAAGATTGGCCACTTGAGTAGCATTTGAAGTCTTCTTGCATGCCATGAAATGAGATATCTTTGAGTACCTGTCAACCATAACAAAAAAAGAATCCATACCTCGCTGGGTTCGAGGAAGACCTAGTATAAAATCCATAGACAGATCCTCCCATGGTGCTTGTGGAACTGGTGAAGGCATGTATAAACCAGTATGCTGAGATTGGCCCTTGGCAGTTTGGCAGATTGGACACTTCCTCACATGGTTGCCAACATCCCTCTTAAGTTGTGGCCAATAATACCTCTCCTCCACCAGTGCTATAGTCTTGTCTCTGCCCATGCATCCACCCAAACCTCCACCATGCAACTCCCTAATAATTTGCCCCTTTAATGAAATTTTAGAGATGTATAATTGATTACCCTGAAAGAGGAAACCATCCTGGATGTACATACTATTGACAACTATATGAGTTTGTTGACACTTACCCTAAATATCACCAAAGTCCTCATCATTCTCGACAAGCTCCTTGAGCAATCAAACCCTATAACTTCAGCACGTAGTGTGGTCAACAAAGATGCTCGCCTGCTGAGTGCATTTGCCACCTTATTAGTGACACCAGACTTATGCTTTAATGTGAAATGGAAGTGCTATACATAACTGACCATGCATCCGGTTAATGCTAGCTTGACTATTAATGTGCTTCAATGCCTAATAATCTATATATAATACAAACTCCCTCTGAATCAAATACTGCTCCCAATGCTTAAGAGTTCGTACGACAGCAAAGAACTCTAGTTCATAGGCCAACCATTTACTTCGAGCTTCACAAATTTTCTCACTAAAGAATGCTACTGGTCTATTGTCTTGTGAAAGAACAGCGCCTATCCCAACCATAGATGCATCACACTCCACCTAAAACACCTTATTAAAGTTGGGCATTGCCAAAACGAGAGTGGGGCTCAACTTCTCCTTGATCAAGGCAAAGTTTTGTTCTGTCTCCTTTCCCCATGAGAACCTCCCCTTCTTCAGACACTTAGTGATAGGGTTACTATGCTACTGAAATCTCGAACAAACCTTTGATAGAAGGTTACTGGCCCATGGATGCTTCGAACATAATTCACTGTCTTTGGGGTTGGCCACTCTCTGATTGCACGGACCTTATCCTCATCAACATGAATCCCATCCACACGAACCACATACCCTAATAATAGCAATTTATCAGTCAAGAAGCTACACTTCTTCAAGTTGATATACAACTCATTGGTTTGCAACACTGTCAGTACTTCTTGCATATGATTATAGTGGGCTGCTTCTGTCTTACTGTAAATCAGGATATCGTCAATATAAACTACCATAAATTTCCCAATAAATGGTTTTAATACCTAATTCCTAAGCCTCATGAAATTGCTGGAGCATTGGACAATTCAAAAGGCATCACCATTCACTTATACAACCCTTTCTTTGTCTTGAAAGCTATCTTCTACTCCTTTCCAGGTTAGATTCGAATCTGGTGATACCCACTCTTGAGATCCAACTTGGTTTAATACTTGCACCCACTCAGCATATCAAACATGTCATCTAGTCGGGAAATAGGAAATCGATACCTGATGGTGATCATGTTGATGGCTCGATTATCCATACACATATGCTAGCTCCCATCCTTCTTCAGTGTTAATAATGCCGGTACTACACATGGACTTATACTCTCCCTGATCTGCCCCTTACTCAAAAGCTCATCCACTTGCCCTTTAGAATCCAACCCTCTTGAGGATTCATCCTATAATGTGGCAAATTTGGTAGGCTAGCTTCAGGAGCTAAATCAATGCAATGTTGGATGTCGTGCATTGGTGGTAAACCTGCAAGCAACTCCTCTGGAAACAACTCTTCAAACTCCTTAATCAATGGTTGAATTGCATCAGGTATCTCAGCAACCTTTTTCGACATTCCATTTGTCACCACTACTACATCAACCTGTTTCAGCTCCTTACACTCCCTGTTAAGCTCATCCTCATTGTTGACTATGAGAAGTGATGGCTTCCCCTCCACTTTACAAATTTTAGGTACACTAGCTTCCTTAATACAACCAAGGACAAGTTTTTTGCCATTCTTAAAGAACACATACACATTATCCTTATACCTATGAGTAGCATCTACATCATAGTGCCAAGGTCAACCCAATATTAAATGACATGCATCCATTTCAGCAACATCACAAATGACTTCATCTACATAACATTTACCCATAGAAAAAGTAACATGACATTGTTAAGTAACAAGAGTTTCCATATCTTTCTTGATCCAACCTATTTTTTATGGAGAGAGATGCTTTTTTGTCATTAGCCCCAGCTTGGTAACCAAACTCTTTGATGCAACATTCTCTTAACTGCCACTGTTAATGATCAAGTCACAGACCCTTTTACTGGCGGTGCAATGTGCTCGGAAGATCTCATTCCGCTGATCACTGTGATCCACCCTTGGTGTAAGTAACAACCACTGTCCTAGTTCTCTACACTTGTAGCACTTATTCCTAGTCGGCCTAACATAGGGGTTGGAGTTCGCTATCAGCTAAGCTATAGAATCTGCTACTACCACTGTGGACTAGTTTACACCACTATTCTCCCTAACCCAGGTTATGATTGTGGTGTAAGCATGGGCTATTTACCTTTGTTGGCAATGGAACTAGGTGACTCCGAACTATGGTTGGAAAACTTCAAACCTACCCTAAGATGCTAATATTCTATTTTCTTGGATAGGGTTATAGCCTCATTTAAAGTATATAGGGTTTGTAAGGATACTTGATCTCGGATGGAAACTCGCAGCCTATGTAAAAATTTGGATATTCGTTGATCTTTAGTTTCCTCCAAAACATTGCGATTTGCTAACCTGTCAAACTCTTCCATGTACTTATTAACTGTCCGAGTACCTTGCCTACAATCCTGGTACTATCTAAACAACTCCTACTGGTAATCTGGTGGTAAGAACTGATCTGCCATTAATCTCTTCATCCACTTCCATGATCATATAGGAAGCTTTCATTCACATGTATGGTTTAATTGAACACGATCCGTCCAGGCAGATGCTTCTCCCTTCAATTTTTTAGCCACCAAACACACCTGTTTGTCATCTGTAGTACCCATATAATTGAAAAACGTTTCCACCTCACTGACCCAATCTAGATACTCTTTAATGGAGACATTACCATTAAAGGATGGTAACTATAGTTACATCCGATAGTCCCTCTACTCCTGATAATCTCAGCCATTATCCCTCGTAGGACCACGATGATTCCCAAGGACTCTCTTTGCATACTCTTCATCCTTGCTGTTCTCTTCATTGTAGTCTTGCTACATGTTCCGATTTGGACCACGATGGGGAGGGCTATGTGCTCGGTTATTACGTCGCTCTTCATCATCACGATTAGGGTTTCGATTAAGTAGGGTGGTAACCACTTCTCGAATTTGGTCCAGAGTCTGTTGTGTTGAATCACAAAACTGTTGATTTTCACCATGAAAATCAAGGAACTCAACCCTAGTGAAGACTGGGTTGTTGACATTGTCACCACTGTCATTGTTGTGGTGGCGCCAATTAGCCATTAAACTAGGGTAAGTCAAGTCTTTAATACCAACTGATGTTGTAGAAGTCTGAAGAAAACACACACGATGCTTTCTTGATGGAACATAAATTAAACTATTAGCTTCTGGTAGTATACCTCAAATCCACGAGGGTTTCCCTGAATCCACAAGGAGATGAAAGCTGGAATCCACCAGAAAAATAATTTGACAAAAAGTCTTTGCTTATTAATAATAGTCTGATTTCCCTCTGACGGCTACAAAACATATAAATACTGAAAAGCAAAACCTTAGGATGACTAGGAAACATCCAAAACCTTAATTCACACTAATTACGCGATTAGGTAACAAAATTTTGAAATTTACAAAAAATGAAAAAATTGAGTTAAATGCAAAATCATAAACTACTGACCTTAAGGGTTGTCCTAAAATAGATGAAACTTTATTCTAACTTTTAAACTAAAAGTTATTAAAGGGAAAAAAATATATTACTATTAATAACAAAAACACTATTTTCAGGGCCTTAACGATGAAATTTTCCTAACTTAATGCTGAAAGTTCAAAATGTGTCTAAAACACCCTTGAATGTTTAGACCCCAAATTACAAAATTACCAATTCAAGCTTTATATCAAACAATTAATGTGCGGAACAAGATAACAAGCTTATAATAGAATTGATAAACAATCTAAGCCAAATATAAACACATCCACAACAGTAAATATAAGGCAAAGATAAAGGGAAGGAAGTGCAAACACACGATGTGTTATCGAAGAGGAAATCGAAGTCTTCGGCGTAAAACCTCTCCGCCGCCCTCCAAGCGGTCAAATAATCCACTAAAGAATGTAGTTGGGATACATGAACAGCAGAAGACCCTCCAAGCCTAATCTACCCAAGTACCTAAGCCCTCCAAGTTTCTTGCTCCAACGAGGTTGTGCCAAACCTATTTCTTCTTTAGCTTCCCGGATTCCGCTACTAGACCATAGCATCAACCAATGTATATTGGTTCCTTCCAAACTGCTTCCCTTAGCACTAAATTAGCCTTCTCACAAACGTAGGTGTGGTGAGAAAAGTATTTGGTCAACAGCCTCTCAAGGATGTATCAATGGAGAGGAAGAGAGTAGAGGAATTTGAGGAGTCTCTTAGTGAAGATTGGGGATGAGGCAATCTTGTTTTTCTCTAGGGTTTCTCTCTCAATTTTTCTCTCTAGAAGCTCTCTCAATATCGTGGGTATAAGGGTCTATATATAGTGGGGTGAGAAAAGAATACGAAGAGATAGTTTTTGCCAAACAGGATAAATTGGCGGCTTGGTCTCGCGGCTTGTCCAAGTCGCGAGTTCAAGTCGCGACGTAACGGCCTGGCCAGCCTGGGACTTTTGTCCTGTAGTGCGACAGCTGGCGCGACCCTTCAGCTTCCCTATGTGCATCTCACGTGCCTGCATTTGGCGGCTTGCCAGTTGCGAGCCACCCGCGAGTCCTAGCCGCGAAGCTCTGCTTCTTTGCACATACTTGAGCTTTTCTTCACATCTTCTCACACACTACCCTTACAATAATCCCACCTAATTACAGGGTTACTAAATGCTAAATTACAAGCAAATTGGCAAGGAATAAAGCCAATAAGATGGTTGATAAATTTCAACCTTACAAATGCTACGCTTATGGTTTATGAGTCTGGATCAAAATGCGGTTTCCCTTTAACCTGCCAAATTTCATAAAATTCTGACATTGTCGCCCTGATGGCCACTACTAGCACTCCCCTTGATCTTGCGTTGTGACTTTCGACGTCCCTGCTACTCTAGGAAGGCATATACTTTCTGTTCTACATCAATTCTATAAATTGGGTTCTTTCAATCAAAATCTGATTACTCATTTTTTACTCATACACAAGGTTCCTCTTTTACAGTGCTCTTAGTTTATATGGATGACATATTGCTCGCTAGGAATAATCCTGCTTGTGTTAACAGTTTAAAGAAGTTGCTTGATGATAAGTTTGGTATAAAAGACCTTGGATCATTGAGATATTTCTTGGGACTTAAGGTAGCTAAAACTAATGAAGAAATTAGCTTGAACTAGAGAAAATATGCTCTGAAGATCTTGAAAGATATAGGTTTCATTGGTTCTAAGCTAGTTAAGTTTCCTATGGAGAAGAATCTAAGGTTGTCTAAGTTTGAAGGCAAGCCCCTAGCAAACCTTTCACAATTCAGAAGATTAATTGGAAGACTTCTCTATTTGACCTTGACAAGACCAAACATCGCCTATGTTGTGCATAGACTAAGCCAATCTCTATCACAGCAAAAAGAACCTCATTTACTTGCAACTCACAGAGTGCTTCAATATATTAAAGGTTCACTAGGGAAATGAATCTTTTTCTATAGTCTGTATATCAAGTCCTTTTGTGATCTGGATTGGGGTTGATGCCCTGATACTTGGAGGTCTTTCACAGGCTGTGTAGTTTACTTAGGACATTCCTTAATATCTTGGAGGTCAAAGAAGCAAGGAGTGGTTTCAAGGTCCTCAACTGAAGTTGAGTATAGAGCAATGACCAGTGTGGTTTGTGAATCACTTGGGTGCTACAATTGCTCAAGGATTTGAAAATTGAGCATCCTAAACCAGCTATGTTGTTTTGTGATAATCAAGCAGCATTATACATAGCTGTTAATCCAGCCTTTCATGAGAGGACTAAGCATATTGAGGTGGACTGCCACCCAGTAAGAGACAAGATTATGGAAGGCATGATCAAGACCTTTCACATTGTAACCAATTCTCAAGTAGCTGATATTTACCAAGGCCTTCAGATTTTCATCTTTTGTAAGACTTTCAAAAAAGTTGGGCTTAAAGGATATTTTTGTTCCAAGGCAGTTGAAGGTAGCTTCTTCTGTTCAAGTCACAGAACTTGCAGTTCAGGACTTAAGGGGGAGTGTTGAAACTAAAGTGATGGCTAAACAACAGACTAGAGCAAACGACAAGATGAAGAAGAAGACGACATCAATTCGTTCAGCACAAGTTGCACGTGCATGCAAAGGAAAGAAAGAAGAGCAGCTAGGAGGTGCAGCTGTCAAGTTGATTGGTTGAGTTAGGGAGTTTGTTAAGCTGTTGAGAGTTAGTTAATTTACCTGTTTTGGCGGCATTTTTCTATTACTCTGTTATGTTATATATATAGATTAGATTGCTAATTCATTTGTACTCTCTGATATAGAAATAAAACTAGAAGTTTCCAATTCAATCTTCGTGTACTTCCCTTCTTTGCAGGTCATTTTCATTCCATTAAAGCATCTGTGTAGTTCAAGTGAGTTCTCAGGTAGCTTTGGTTGGTATACAACTTGTTTCACACAAATTCTATTCTTCGTGATTTAGTAATGATCACTTTTCAACCAAGAAATGACTTTTTCTTTTTATCAAGGAATAATTTCTTGCGTAAGTTTGTTTTGTATATCACTTGATTCACATATTATATATTGTCTTATTCAGTAATCTCATTTTTAACCATATAATGGCCGTTGCATTCTTAATCAGTATTCTCACTTTTGAACCAAGTAATGGCCATTTTCTTCTTATGAAGGAAATGGTTTAAATTCAGTAAGTTTTACAAGCTCTGTTTCCTATACCAGAGAGCACCCATGGCCATTTCACTAGTGTTTTCTAATCTTTCCAATTTTTATGTTCTTGATTTCTCCATACTACTCCTCATTGTTCTCTTGTCTGCCCACATCATTATCATTTTGCTGAGTTATAGATCCTTTAAACGGTTGAAGAAGAGTTTCAAGAAGGTTAGCTGGGAATTCAAGCTCTTGGAAGCTATCATAAAAGATGTAGAAGAGGTTTTGGAATCCGAGAGAAAAATAGATGAGAAAGCCCACCAACTTGGGAATTCTCAACTGGGATCAGTAGCCACTGTACAACTAAGTGATGCTACGAGAGGCTGGGTGGATGCAACCAAACCTGTGGTTCACAATGTACAGGATTGGATAAAAACCTACGAGGAACTGAGTGAAAGAAGAAAATCCCTGAAATGGATTTACTTTGGTTTCCCGGATTACAGAAAAATTCATCGCCTCCAGATTGACTTGGATTCGTGCAGTTCTGAGATAAACGTTCAAATTTGGAAGATACACAGAGAACAAATCTGTCAATTTGTTGAGTCGTCAAGGTCTATTGTTAGAAGCTTGCAGGAAAGACCAATAGAGGGAGACAAGAGGAACCCTTACCAAAAACATGCAAAAAGTGCCTCTATTGAAAAGAAATTAAAAAACCTGATCAGTAAGACTCCAGATTTAGTGTCTGAAGAGCAAAAGAAAGTAGCGTACTCCATCAACTTTCCACTGCAGCTACTGATTGCTTTCCTGCAAGATTTAGAAGGGCTTATCTTGGAAAGTAAAATCGAAGAGGCCTGGGTGGAGGAAGCGCATGACACCATCGACGAAATACAACATGAAATTGAGAGGAAACAGAAAATCCCAACTCTAATGAGCTGGCTTCCGTATTTTGGTAATTTGATAACAAGGCGTAAGCTCATGAGGAGTTTTTTGGGCATGGGGAGTCGTCTCTTGCGTCTCTTTCTTAGAAAGCAAGAGTTTGATTTCACATTTGTCAAAAGATATCAATCACAATCTGTCCACCTGTCTCCACAAAAGCAAACTCAGGCCACCACCCTTGAAAAGGATATTATAGTTCTTCTTGACGACTTTAGCAACCAGCTCAAACAGGCGCCACCCGTTGCAACTTATCAGCTCAAACAGCTAGAAAAACTTTTCCATCAAGTACAACAATTTATCAAAGAAGCAAATGCGGTTGAAGGCATAGAGAATTTAAAGAATTCAAAAACGGCTTGGAAGGATCAAATGAAAACCATTATTAAAGATGCAAATGATTCCTTGAACGCCTACATACGAATCTCAACTTCCAAAAGGAGCAACACTCAAAGCGAGACAGATCCTTGGCAGAAGTTCTCTGCAGAACTAGGGGAATTCCAGAAAGCCCTCGTACTTCTTGAGGAAAGGATAAAGATATGTCGCATTGAACTGAAGGAAGAGACAAACTTGGAGGTCGGCTTAGAAGAAGACATACATGAAATAGTCACCCAACTGACCACCAAGAGGGACCGTTTCTCAACTCATGCCATTGTGGGGATGAAAGGCATCGGTAAGACAACTCTGGCAAAGATGGTTTTGAACAATAAAAATATTCAGAACCATTTTCATTACAGATACTTGGTGTCTCTTCCTGATTCACTGGACGACGACAAGAATTTGCTCCTGAAAGGATTAGGACAAGAGGTCCTGCCGCCTCCTGAGGATGGGAAGGAAAAAGAGTACTCATTCAAGGAGGTGAATGATTTCTTGAAGGTTAGGAAGTACCTTCTAGTTCTGGACAATATCATGAGAAAGGAAACCTGGGATACTCTAAAAGAAGCATTCCTTGATAACAAAAATGGGAGCAGAATTTTGCTCACCACACGAGACAATAGTGTAGCTTCACATGCTGACCCAAGTTATTTCTCATACCGACTCCGACTACGAACCAATGATGAGAGCTGGGATTCGTTTACCCAGATGGTGCCTCAGCCTCAACACTCTCAAGATTTGAAAAGACAGGCAGAAAAAGTTGTAAAAAGATGTGGAGGCTTGCCACTTTCCATCTTAAGTTATGGGTATCTGTTGTCCGGGAAAAAAGTCACTACTGGGGAGTTGTCAAGGGCGCTTGAACATATCAATCCTTACCAGACACCATGGATAGACAACTGGGAAACAAATAGAAAAGACTTGTCTCCGATTCTAATAAAATGTCTCTCTCACTTTGCACAGTTCCCTAGAGACTCTGAAATTGCTTCAAGGAGATTAGTCGCTTTGTGGGTAGCAGAAGGGTTGGTACAAAAAACTGATAAGCCCCTTGAATCTGTTGCAAAGCAGAATTTGAAACACTTGATTGAATGCAACCTGGTACAAGAACTGGAAAGGAAGCACAACGGGAAGGTGCTGAGTTGTGGCTTCCCTAGTGCTCTGCGAGAGCTCTGGTCGCGACCGGATTCAACTTTGAGCCCAGATCAACGGCTTCCTTATTATTTTGTTCAGATGGATACCATTTCCAGTCAAAGACATGGTAGCAGCCTAAATTCACGAATTATATTGCAAAAGTGTAGAAATCTCATCTCCATTCTCTTCTTTGACACTCGAGATCTAAATAAACCTGGAGAACATATAGGTAACTTACTTCGTAACAACATTGCAAGTGGGCGTCTCTTACAGTTACAGGTCCTAGACCTTGAAAATGTATTCAGACCACAATTGCCGAACACTTTAGGAAGATTAACTCATTTAACTTATCTTGGTTTAAGGTCGACTTACCTAGAGACCATCCCATCATCAATTGGCAACTTAGTGAACCTCCAAACTCTGGATGTGAAGCATACTTATATCCATACTCTTCCAGGGTCAATAGGGAAATTGCAGAAGCTTCAAAACCTATTCATGAATGGAATTTATCGAACCAGGTTTGCTCCTCAACAAAGAGGGAATTTTCTGGATCATCTAAGAGGGAATTTACTGCAAAATCTCCAAGTACTGTGGGGTGCATTTATGGATAACGATAGTCCTCTGAAGGATGCCCTCAAGTTGTTGAAAAACCTTAGAAAATTGGCACTGGCGTTCCAGTTAGACTTGTCACAGCAAAATGAATTGGCAAAAAGTCTTGTGGAATTGAATCACATTCAAACATTGAAGTTGAGATCAATTGATGAAATGGGTCGACCTCAAGATCTACATGTGAATCACTTGTCAGGCCTAATAAATCTCTCCGACCTATATTTGTTTGGGAAACTATTGAAGCCATCCATCATTGTAAACATTACTGGACTCCCTCAAAGCCTGACTGAGCTTACCTTATCGGCCTCTCAGCTTTCAAATGATCCAATGCCAGAGTTAGAGAAGCTTCACAACCTTAAATGGCTCAATTTCTACTCTAATTCTTATACTGGGACAAAAATGGTTTGCTACGCTGGTGGCTTTCCCCAGCTTCTAGTTCTGAAATTCTTCCTACTTAATGAGCTGGAAGAATGGATTGTGGAGGAACAAGCAATGCCAAACTTGAAGCGGCTGGAGATACGATCCTGCAAGAAATTGAAGGTCCCTTTTGGGTTGGGGAATCTAAAGAGTGTTCGTGAGTTTAAGCTAGAAGACATGCCAGAGGAATTCAAAACAAGCATTGAGAAAAAAACCAAGGAACTAAACTGGAGCGAGGGTGATATTGCTATCTTCACTGACAATATTTATTGATAATGCTGAATGAAAATCAAGATTTTACCAATGTGAGGTTGTCTTTCTTAATCTTTCTCTGTTTCTTATAATCTTTTAGTCATCGAAACAACTCATTAAGATTTTGACACTTATTTTGTAAATTCAGACTTACGCTTCCTTTCATTACTCGTCTGACCTTGAGGAATGATGTGGGCGTTGGACAACAAGTAGCAGAACTGTTTGGAGATGATGTCTTAATCAACTCTCATGCATAAGGGTACTCTTTAATATTTTTATTATTTTGTGTCTCTTGGTTTTAAGGTATTTGATCAATAATAGTCATTTGTTTGCCATGCAAATGCCTGGAATAAAGACGGACTCTTTGTTACAAGCAAAGTGCTGCTGTCTCTGTGTGTATTTCTTTTTCTGTGTTAGTTGTTTCTATCAATAAGATGTAATAGTCATATGCTTGTCATGCAAATGACGAAAATAAAATTGTACTCTTTGGTGCAAATAAAGTGCTACTGTCCTATTGTGCTCTTTTATTGGGTGGAGGTCATATGTTTATCTTAATTTGTAGACAGATAAATCTGTTTGTGACTGATGAATTTTGATGACTCCTTTAATAATTATTCAGTCTGTTGTGCTAATTGTCCTTTTCCCTTAGACAGACAGGTAGTTGTCTAATTCAGTAGTTATTTACAAGGAAAATGCTAAAAGCATATACAATTTTACTAATTATTTTACAAATTACTTATATGGTGAGTGGTTATTAGTAAGTAAAAAATGATATTAGTAGTCAAAATGAAAATCAATAAAAATTTGTTATATCAAAAGTTTGTAAAAATGTTGTAAAATAGTTGATGTTTATAACATTACTCTATTTAGAAATTAGAATCACAAAAATGCCTTTTGATTTACATTTGTGCAATTGAAATGAAAGTGTGAAACTACAATTACTCTTGTTCTTCTGCCCATTGATTAAAGGAAAATTTTGATAACTGCCTAATCATTTTGTTATGTGTGAGCATTGTGAAGTAGATGGAGAGTGAACCTTCTAATGCAACAATTTAAATAGGCCTGGAGTGTTTAAAATAAACGTTGAAGTTCTTGATGAAGACGGCATGGTAATATAGTAGGTGGAAACAAGATTCTATGTAATTTCAAATCACCTTATTAAAGTCTAAAGATAGCTAAAAATAAGATAAGAAAAATATCATTTTAAACTTTTTTACATCCACTATCTTACATCAATATTCACAATTGATATAAAAATGTTCACATTTTTAAAATATCTACATTTGAACACATGAAAGTAGATGTAAAAAAACTAATGTGAAAAAATGAGTGTAAGAATATAAAAACCCTAAACCAAATAATATCTATTCTTGAAAATAACTCTCCATATTGAAAATTACCAATCGGCAATGGCAATCAATTTTTCTTCTTTTCTTTTCTTTTTTTCTTTTTGGTTAATTAAATATTCATGAACAAGGGATTTGAACCCCATCCTTACCTACCATCATAGTTATGGTACTAAGTAGTTCTTAGTATTTAATACCAAACGAAAATTTAATTACCTGATCAATAGAATGGCAAAAGTTACGCATAGTTACTTAAATGCAATATGTTAAGTTCTTCAATTAAATTCAAACACATGGTTAAATTGATCAATGACAGACAAATAATGTTATTTTTTCCAAAGATAATTAAATTCAATACAGGAATGTGTTAAAATTTAATTGGAGAACTTAATGTATTGCAGCGAAATTATTATACCTAAATTTTACACATAATATAGTAGCCTTATTAGACCGTACATCTTTCTTGGTATATCTAGATAATAGAATTTTTTTTTTTTTTTTTTTTTTTTGGAGAGATCATTACAACATGCTGCTAATCTCGCAGCTCAAACCCTTTCTCTCCTAGACCTCCAAGCACTTTGTGCATGGGGAAGTGTCAATTCAGCTATAAGGCCTTTGGCATCTAGATAATAGATAGGAGCATAAACTGAAACATTCTGGAGCCACAAAAATAGTTATTAAATTATTAGCATCGCATAGAAAACATTCCTCCTAGAGTAGCTATGCTGGGATAGCCTAAAATATCTAAAAAATTGGCTTTTTATAATAGAATACATCTTGTTTATCCCGACAAAATGGGTGGAATGGCAGTCCTGGTTCCAAAAATATTCACGACTTTCAGTATCTTATCGATGGCTTCCCTTGCACTACTGGGGATGAGTGGTTTTGTTGCAGAATTATAATCTGTTTGGATACTGCTTATTGCTGAAAACTGAAAACTGAAAATACTGTAGCAAAACAATTTTTAAATGTGTGAATAATGCCATGAGACCCAGTTTTAAAGAAAAATTTGCTAAATGAAGGTACTTGTGGGTCCCGTAAACAGTGCATGGGACCCACAGGAAAAAACCCTTCCACTGGGAAACGTGCAAAACGCGCTCCTCAAACAGAGGCTTAATAGTATTTTTTGGAATAATTACCAGTCAAAAAAAAATTTAATACAAAAAATACTAATTACATTTGTAATGGCAGTAGGAATGATATTAACACCTATTTATTCATTATCTATGTTATGCAAAATGTTCTATGGATACAAGTTTTTTAATGCCCCAAACTCTTATTTTTATCTCTATAGAGGATACTAATTTTTTTAAAATAAAAAATATTGGGGAAACAATTTACCTTTGGGAATTCAATTCTTACTAGGCATGCCAAATTTGTAATTAAACACAAAATCTCAAGTTTGGAAATCATACAATCGAAATAGTTTCACAAATATAATTTTGTACTAATGAACTTGTAGGTACAATTTTCTATATTTAGATTCTAATACAATAGAATAATCCCTTGATTTGATCTCCTTGGAAAATTTTTCAATTCAAGTATTATCTTGATTTGAATAAAAGTTTTTCTTTGCTTTGATTGGAAAGTGGATTGAAATATCTTTGGAGGGGAATTGCAATGAATCTCTGGTTGTGTGCTTATAAAAAAAAATTTGTTCTTCACGTTCCTTATGTATCCTTTGAATGTTCTTGGTCTTCGGAGATTTTGAAGGAAGTTCTTTAGGGCTTTGGAAGTTGAATTCGATGAAACTTTGATGGATGAAGTCTTTAAGGTTTTCTGGAGGCTTTGATCTTGATTACAATAGATCTTTGTGACTTTGAAGAATGATTTCAATTAATGTTCTTCGAATATTCTTTGTCTTCAAAGATTTGTAGTGGAAGTTCTTCGAGGGTTTAGAGGCTTGAATCCGTGGAGTTTCACTAATTTGTATTATCTTGGAGTTTCTCGAAGCTTTTGAGTTTGATTCCAATAAAATTTGAGATCTAGGAAGGTGATTTGAATGATTTTGTTTCAAATGCTCTTCGTTTTCAAAGGTTAAAGTTCTTGATAGGCTTCAAAGCTTGATTCTGGCAAAGTTTCTAGACTTATGGATGTGTCTAAATTCCCCCCCCCCCCCCCCCCTCCCCCCCCCCCCCCCCCCCCCCCCCCCCGTGGGGAATAAAACTCGAGGGAGTCTCTATTTATAGGAGTTTTGAGGAGATTTGATAACACATGATTGGCTATAAGCAACGACACATGTCATAATCTAAATGGAGGGACTTTATGTCTTGCTCTCTAAGGGACACATGACATTATCTAATTAGCCAAAGTTTTTTAATTTGAAATAACACATGGCAATATTTAATTTGACTACTTATGTCAATTAAATTAAAATATCAAAACGTGTCGATGTGTGATTGGATCTTGGATGTAACGTCCCGTCAGTTTTTTTTTTTTTTTTTAATTGTAAGGTCAGATTTTCGGTTTCCCACGTGCCAAGCCCCACCTAACCCCACTACCCACCACTCCTTTTTCAATTCTCCCTTATCTCTTTGACCGGCTCCTTTCTTCTCATTTCCTTCTTTTTCTTCTTTTTCATTTCCCCGTCTGGCAGCTTCTCTTCACTCCTTCAAAGTCTCTTGCCGGCACCTCCATATCACCATTTCCACCATCATTTTTCTAGCAAGATCACTGGAAAATTCTTGGGAACCCATAAATACCTTCACATCTTTTTTTTTTAGGTAAAAATTTCTCATCTTTTTGGTGGGTTTTGCACTTTTGCTTGAGGTTATTTTTATCTAAGCTCTAATAATAATACCCATGTGATTTATGAGCATTGGAAGTGATATTTATGTGTTTTTATGTATGGGTTTAGTATTGATAGAATTATTTGATGTGTGGATATATATTTTGTGCTATTGATGACTACTTAAGGTTTATGTATGGTAGAAAAATTTAGGGGTTTTAAGTTATAACATGTGATGGTTGGTAAATTTAATTTTTCCATTGCCATTGGGTTTATTTAGAGTTAGTTGAAGTTCTAAATTTCTTGTCTTGGAGGATATATTGTTTTTGCTTTCATGTGTCTCTTAATGATGTGGTGTAAATTTTATGGAAGCTAGTCATAATGTTGGAGATGATATTAAATGGGTTAACTTTATAATTAGAGTTTATGCCTTGTGGATCAATTTGTTGAGAAACTATGGAAGTGGAATATATTATTATTGATGAGGTTAGATGCTAGGCTTGCCTAATTAAATGAATATTTGGCAATTCCTAAATTGTGGCTAGATGCAATTTCAAGCTCTATGCTTATTGTGATAGGTTTACTTGATATTGTATAGGTTCTAGTTAATCTCCTTGGAGCTTGGAGAATTAGGGATTTTGCGGTTGCGAGGTAAGTAGCATTTTAATGGGATTTTGAAAAATAACAAAAATGTTGTTTTTGGGTTAGACACGTTTTTGGAAATTACCTATGGAAACTATATTTTCCTAAGAACTATTGTGTCGTAACCTTAATATATATATGATTATATATATGAATATGCATCATATTTGGTATTGCATTTGGGGAAATGCATGAATTGTTGATATGGAAAAATGAGCATCTTTTATTTAATCTTGATAAGAAAATCTTGGATTTTATGGTGTATTGGAAAATTTAAGATGCTTATCTTGTCTTAGTACTTGGGAAATTGATAGAAAATCTTTTTGACAAGAATGAAGTTGAAAACCTTACAAACTTTGTAGAAGTTAAATTATTTAAGGTTTTCTGAAACTACCTGGATATAAACTATGTGTTTCAAAGTAATATAACCCGTGAGCTTTATGTGGTTTTAACACCATGCCATGTGTGATTTCCCGGTGATCACCCGATTTGATTTCCGTGGTCTTTGTGACAACAGAATCAAGTATAGGTCAGTGTCCTTTCACTTTGGATGACGCGTTCTTCCTTGCTGTCCATGAGGGGAAGAGGATTCCTCGATTGTGTGTGGGTGAGACTGTTGCCTATGGGGCCAAGAGACCACATGCAAGAGAGGTCCTATTTGACGCGCTCTCTCTGCTGCCCATGGAGGGAGAGAAAAACCTTGAGAGTATGGGTGAGGCTGCTGTCCATGGGACCAAGAGTCTGCATACCAGAGAGGACAATATCATGCCAGTTGTGAGTGGGTGGATCCCCTGACCGGTCTATGTGGATCCCTTGACCATTAATTATGCTACTTACTGGGCTCTGTCTCATTCCATTATTTTATAAACTTTTCAGAGTAGGCAACAATCTTTTAAACAGCTTTTTGGTGGCTAATGGTAGTTAGGCTAACTACTGATGGAGGCTAAACTTTTGTAATGGAGATATTAGATGTTGTACATCTTAGAGTAGGCCTGACTCATTCTTTTGTGTATTATAGTGGTTGTGACTTTATTCCCACTAATGGGACAAGCTAATGATATGTAATTAATTATTCAGACCTCTATTCTTTTGTGGCCAATGGTCTTTGCAATTATTGCTTAGAGCTCTGACTTACTTTGAGAGTATATTCAATGGAATTATTATGATAATTCTTGATATTAGTACTTGATATAATTTTTGGTGGATTGGATTGTCAAAAAGGAAAGAAAGGAAAAAAAAATCTACAGGTACTTTGAGATGTCTTTCTCATGCTTTGGACCCTTTGGGGTTTGGGGTGTGACATTGGACATCTTTTGTAATTTTTATTCATTGACACTAGAAATATTTTTCATTGGTCTTTGAGTAATGAAAGTGGATCCACTAAGTAGCACTTGGTGTCTTGTAATTAGTTGCAAAATTTCTACTTCTACACCAATCTCGACCGAAAAAACTGCCACTCGACAATAATCTTACCCATTCAATCCAACTCCCTCACCGATCGGCAACAAGTCTGAATCTTCTCCACCTAATATGATCGAGTTGCTTACAAGTTGGGTACAAACCCGATCCGAACCGATCCATAGACACCCTACCTACCATCCCATAGTTATGAGGGTGGAAATGTCATTTAACCTAAAAATCATCGATAGTAAATAGTTCTTAGCATGTAATACTAAATAAAAAGTAAATTCCTTTATCTCCCTTAATAAAAAGCCAAAAGTTAGGTATAATTCTTTAAGAGCAATACATTAAGTTTTTTAATTAAACTTAAACATGTGGCTTCATTGACCACTAAAGCATAATAATATTATCTTTTTTAAAGATAAATAAATTTAATCTAATTAGGGGACATAATGTAAGAAAGTGTACATAAAATTTAACCATGATTTAATATCTCTTGAGAGGCGGCTACTAATGAAAAAATAAATAAATAATGTTGGGAAATAATTGATCTTTGGGAATTCATTTCTGACTAGCTACGAACCCACATATATTTTCCAGCATGGTAATACAGAGTTAGGTCTGTAAGAGGCCCATGAATTTTGTTTTCTTTTTTCCGGTTTGGTGTAGCTACATAATTAGGCCCGGTCCTGGAAGGCCTTTTAATGATTGTGAGGCTGGTTCCACTCAGTATATTCAGAAGGATTTCACATAGTTTGTAGCCTGTGGGCCCATAGATGATTGAACTAGAGTTTCATTCGTGACACTATGGCCTATGGGGCCAATTATGAGGGATTTGGGACCAATGAAACAAATATTTGGTATGATTGAATATCTCTCGTGATAGAAAGAACAAAAATTTGTCACAACCTCAGGAAAGTTTCATTGAAAAGATAGGTTTAATTGGGCAAAGTAAAACCAGTGAGTACCCCAGTTGTAAAACCAGTGTGAAATCGTGGTATTTCACATTTTGGGGCAAAAAACGCAGCAAAAAAAATGCTTACCAGACACAAAAATGTACATTTTGAAATCGCAGTATGTTTTTTTCCCCCTAAAAGCCAATCAAACGGGCACTAAGTAAGAATGAAAAGTCAGAAATGAAGAAAGTGTCTTATGCATCAGCTTTTGGTAGTTTAATGTATGACAACTTGAAGCCAATCAAATGTACATTTTGCTCTTGCTCACCTATAAGCCGCTAAATCATGATTTCAGACACAGATTTCTCTTCTCTGCTTAAGCGACAACTTGAAGCCTGCTCGAGAGGGTCATTAAGCCCACTTGAGCGAGCTTATCATAAAATGTTTGTCTAATTACAAAGAGTCTTGAGAAAACTTAGATTAGTTTATGAGATAATCAAGCAAATTTATTTTCTTAATGGGATTGCCAAAAAAAAAAAAAAAAAAAACAGCACCTTAAGTGGGTTATAGTAGCCATTTTTCACATTAAGCAAGTATTGACGTTCTAAGTTGAGAACAATTTTCAATGAAGAGTAGAGAGGCTTTAGCTCCCATGCTTCCAAGCTGAAAATAGTGGCGACTCCAAGATTTCTTTTCAAGGGGTCGTTAAGAAACTTAAGTTAAACATTTTTTAATAAAAATAGAACTTGAATATATTGAGTTTTGGACAGAAGAAAAAAGTCACGCAGAAGTTTTAAAATTTTCTTCTATAAATTTTCATATTTGAAAGCTCAAATAGTGTAAAACACAATTGATTTTTTAGACTCCCAAATTTAAACTTACAACTAAATTACTTTTATTCTACTTATCTAAGTGCGGAACATGAGTAAATGAAACACAATAAACTAAAACTACTCTAGTGTATAAACATAAGCATGAAACAACAAATGTAAAACATAAAGAGTAAGAGAAGAGAGATGCAAATACAAGATACATCAAAATGTGTTATCGAAGAGGAAACCGAAATATTTGGCGAAAAGCCTATCTGTAGCCCTCCAAACAAAAATGATCCACTCGTGAATAAAGTTGGAGTACAAGGATATTAAAAAGACCCTCCAAGACTAATCTACCTAATGTACTTGAACCTTTTAAGTTCCAGCTCTCAACGGACTTCAGCGAGTCTTGTCTTCACCTGATATCTGGATCCTGCAATTAGCTCAAAATTACATCTGCCAATCAATGGCTTCTTCTAATGCTTCCCACACCCACCAAAACTTCTCTCAATACTTAGATTAGGTAAGGTAAGTGTTTGGACTAAGAACCTCTCAAGAATTTGTAATTGGAGAGGTAGGAGTAGAGAAAAACTAAGAGAAATTGTGTAGAAGATTGTGAGTTTACAATCTCTAACTCTCAAGTGTATTGCTAGGGTTTTCTCTTTGAATGTCTCCTTACAATTTCATAGATAATGTGGGCTTATATAGTGTGTGTAAAGAAATGAGAAAATCACTCTTTAATAACATCCAGGCAGAGAGATTCACAAGTCACTCGCGAGTCTGACAAGTTGCAAAGTGACTCGTGAAAACTAGCCTTGCATAAGTCTATTCAGCTTCCAGCATGTGTTTCTCACATAGTCTTTCGTGAGTTGTCCACTCACGAGCCAGTTGCAAGTAAGTCGCGAACTTCACTATTTTCACAATTCTTCACCAAACTCTCACACTCAACCCTTACATTAAATCCCACAAATATATAGGGAAATGGTTGAACAGAATACAATCAAATTTGATGTGGAATTAAAGCCAATAAAAACGTAGTTGTAAATCACAACTTTACAATATTTTAAAATCCTTACATAATAATTTATTATAAGTTGTCATTATCTATTGTCAACGTAGGTATATGTAACCATTTTCTTTTGTGAAGTTTGTATAATATTTTTTTTTTTTTTTTTAGGGGAAATTACAATTTACCATCTTAAACTATGCACTAGATTACATTTTACACCTTAAACTATCTAACTGCACACTTTGCACCCCAATGTTATTTTTGCAGTTATATTTAACAGAATCTTGCTGCATGTGACAAGCACATGCTTCTTGCTTAGGTGGAACAAAGTTAAAAGACTGAAACACCCTTCTTCAAAATCAATTAAAACAAAACCCAAAATTTTCCACTTCTCCCTTTGTCTTGTGTGGTGTCATCCTCTTCCATAGATTCAATTTCAAAATATTTAAATTTACCTCTCTAATTCCATAGCAAAATTCATTCATAGTACCCCATCCACCTTTCCCGACTGATTTTTTTTTTTTCTTCTTTTTTATCGTTATCTCCTTTGAACGAATTCATAGACGAATGTAGACTTAAAATAAGACTGCACAACTATTAAAACCAAAATAACCAAACAAGCCCATTAATTTATATGATCCATAACAAAACAAAACAAAAAAAAAAAAAACGAAACAAAAAAGTAGATTTCCCAAAAAAAAAAAGCATTTTTAAGCACAAAATTAATCAGAGAAAAATAAAAAAGATTAAAAAAACCATAAACATAGATCTCCTAGTGGACAAATCGCTTCCAATAGGAACAGTAACAGCAACCTGAAAACAAACCCACATACCAAAAACATTAGTAAAACAAAAGTCAAAAGTTTAAACCAAAAAGTACCCAAAAGACAAAGACCCATGATTTTGTTTTGGGTAATGAAAAAATGAGATAGATAGAATGAAAGAAATGGGTAGTGAACCTGAGATGCGGCCAATTGAGCCATTGATGAGATCAATTAGAGAGGTTAGAGAGAAAGCTGAGAACACTTTGAGAAGAGAAGTCTTGTCAATAGTATTATAAGCTGACAACACTTTGATGTGTGACTCTCTGAATGATCCTTTCGATAGTGCTATGAATTATGCTATGGAATTAGAGAGGTAAATTTAAATAGTTTGAAACTGAATTTGAGAAAGAGGATGACACCACTTGAGACAGAGAGAGATGTGGAAATTTTTGAGTTTTGTTTTAATTGATTTTAAAATAAGGGTGTTTCAATCTTTTAACTTTGTTCTACCTAAGCTAGAAGTATGTGCTTGTCACATGCAGCAAGATTCTGTTAAAAATAACAGCAAAAATAACACTGGGGTGTAAAGTATTCAGTCAGATAGTTTAGGGTACAAAGTATAATATAGTGCATAGTTTAAGGTAGTAAAGTGTAATTTTCTCTTATTTTTATACAATTGTCATTGTTTTTATAAAAATATTTTTAACTGAATGACAAAACTCAACACATTTACATTGTATTAACTATTAACCCAACCAAAGAGCCACACTCATTCATATATATATATATATATATAATTCACTATGTGGCTACTTAACCAATCAAATACTTGAACAATATTTCTTCAATAAAAAATAAAAAATGCTTGAATACTACAAAAAACTTGATTTTTAACAGTGGTTGTAACCACTACTAAAATTTTAAAAAAATGCTGCTAAAAGTCATATAGGTCTATACCAACGGTTTTCTAAACCACTACTACAACTTGAATAACCGCTATTAAGTTGCCGGTGCTATAGGTCACTATAGGTTATAGCAGCAGTTTTAGGAATCGCTGGTATAGAAAACATCTATAGCAACAGTTCTATAAACTGCTGTTAGAGAATTAAAAACCGCTAGTACACACAACTTTACCTTTTGGAATTAATTATTTATACCAATGGTTATGTAACTGCAACTATAGATTTTTTAGTAGCAGTTCATAGAACCACTGCTAGAGAATTAAAAACTGCTAGTACACACAACTTTACCTTTTGGAATTAATTATTTATACCAACGGTTATGTAACTGCTACTATAGATTTTTTAGTAGCAGTTCATAGAACCACTGCTAGAGAATTAAAAACCGCTAATACACACAACTTTACCTTTTGGAATTAATTATTTATACCAATAGTTATGTAACTGCTGCTATAAATTTTTTAGTAGCAGTTCATAGAACCGCTGCTAGAGAATTAAAAACCGCTGATACACACGACATTTCCTTTCGGAATTAATTATTTGTACCAACGGTTATGTGGCCGCTCCTATAGATTATTTAGCAGCAATTCTATGAATTGCTGCTAGAGAATTAAAAAAACCGCTAGTACACAGGGCCCTTCTTTTTGAAATTAATTATTTATACCAGTGGTTATGTAATTGCTGCTATAGATTCTTTAGCAGCAGTTCTATAAACCGCTACTAAACAAAATTAAAAATGTTTGTATACCCTTCCCTTATATCTAGCATGAATTATTTTTAATAGCAATTTTGTGAATTGCTACTAGATATTCTTTAACAACAGTTTTATAGAACACTGCTATAAAATAAAATAAATAAATAAAAAATGCTAGTTCTCCCATTCGTACACTTTGTTATAAATTAGTTATTGCATCAAAAAACAACCGCTACTGTAGGTTCTATACAGACGCAGTTATAAAAACTGTTACCGAAGGTATAAACTTTATTGAATATTACAAAAATATTTTTTTAATTAAATTTTTCCCTAAAAATTAGTAATATAACATGTTTGGAATGTTATTAAAATCCACAATTCCAAAAATCAAAGTAACAAAATAATTGCAAATAGTAAATAATATTGATCCAAATGAAGAAATAAAACTTTACAATTCGAAGTTTGGAATCACAAATATCTTAATAAAAGTATAAACAATATTTTTTGGTACTTAAGATAAGACAATGATAAAATAATTGTAGACAACCTACAATAAAAACTAGGACTATAAATATTCCCTTTGAAGTATGCCAAAAGTCACCCCAGCATGAAACTTGGTCTCCCTTTATATTCCAATGTATTGTCTTAGTTTCCTGGAATACAATAAACCATATATTTGCATTAGTGAAAACTATATATATATAGGCAAATCTGCGAGAATATATCAAATGGCTATTGGAAAAAAAAAATGATGACAAATACATATCTTCTCATGTGCATTATTTTTATTGTATTACCTCTAAACCAAGAGTCAACAAGCTTAGCATAATCTTGGCGATTTACTATATTTGGAGCCTCAGCCACTATTTGTGTTGCAGTTTTTGACTTATCAAAGTGCTCTGCTTTCAAAGCATGCTTCCAATTCCTCCATTAATCACCCAATCTCTTTAATTTATGACGCTTGATTATCTCTCTTGCAATCTCATCTTGGGGGATGTAAAACTTTGATTGAAACACAAATACATATATAAAAAAATAAAATAAAAACCATAACCACTACGTAGAAGCATTCTTTCTATTAAAAAAAAAAATCTATGTAGAAGCATTGAAATTCTGGAAAGAAGCCTAATATATGTTACTAAAATTTTAATACCTCACTTATATTCCAACAATTTCCTTTGTAGTCATTTGGCATTGTACGCCAACTAACAACATTAATAGGACATAAGTGAGGGTTTGTTGCAACAATCTTTATAAATTGATTAAACCTACATCTTTCATGTTTAGTAGGCTAGAAATAATGGCCAAAAGACAACTTAAATTTGTTTATGCACAAAAAAAATGTAGTCAACACCACAATCATACTTTTAATTAATTGTTACATGCTACCAGGACTAAAAACATAAGTAATCATATTCATAGGTTGCTGTAATCATATTCATAAGACATTTTGGGTTTTTTTTTTTCACAAAAAAATTTAGTAATTAATCCTGAAAAAAGATTGATTTTCACTAATATTTGATTAAATTAGTATATATTCATGAAATTTAAGAATCACATGCACATATTCAAAGCCAAAACTAAGCCTCAGTTCAATCATTACTCATTTTATTAAAAAAAAAAATGCTGAATCTCAATAGATCAAAAAAAAAAAAAAAAAAAAACCTAATCAAATAAATAATTAAAATTATTTTATTCTATTTATATGCTATATAATATATTTATTTATTTAATAAAAAAATGCATAATAGTTTAAAAATCTTGATGTTTACCTGGGGAGTAATGGTTAAAAACCATACATTCAATCACTCTTCAGTCTCCACTCTCTTAGATTTGGAGGAAATAGCAACTTCTCTGAGAAAATTGTAAAAAAATATTGGAGATTCAGAAAATTGATGAAATGGGAGACAAAGAGAGAGAGGTTAAAAACTCACCTGTGAGTTGTTGTTACGACTCCTTCTACAAAAGTTTTTTTTTTTCCTTTCTTGAGGAGACTAAAAACTCTTTTAATTTTTTCTAAGCAATTATTGGCAGCTACAGGTTTTATTTTTTAACATGGCGGGTAACCACAATTTTGATATAAAGATAAAGAATGCCAATATTAGAAACCAAGATAAGATAAGGACTCTTAAAAAGTTAAAAATAATAATACGTAAAAACCAAGATGAGATAAGGATTCAGTGGGTTAATAAAAAATAAAATAAAAAGGAAGTAAAAAAATACATTTATTTGGGAGAAAAAAAAGGGACATGAATTTCACTTTCCAACACATGTTTATTTGGGAGGGGAAAAAAAAAAACTTCCAACACACGTTCATTTGGGAGGGGGAAAAAACATGTAAAAGAAACTTCCAGCACACACTTCACTTTCCAACACACGTTTGAAAAAAAAAAAAAAAAAAAACCTTCCAGCACATAAAAGAAACTTCACTTCACTTCACTTTCCAACACACGTTTATTTGAAAAAAAAATAATAATAAATAAATAAAATAAAACTTCCAGCACACACTTCCAACACACGTTCATTTGGGAGGAAAAAAAAAATCTTCCAGCACCTACGTTTATTTGGGAGGGAAAAAAATAAAAAAGAAATTGAAAATCTTTCAATTGGCAGGGTTAGAACCCACCTTCTCAAGGTAAGTGTCCAAAATGATAACCATTGGACTAAGCACTAGTATTCTGACAGAGTGGGAAATCTATTAATTTTAACTATAATTTAAAGAATTTGAAAAATTAAAATAGTTTGTGACACCTACTAATTAATAAAAATATAAAATACATAAGCATATATATAAATTTTTTATTATGAATAATATATTTAGCATTAATCATTATGTTTTATAGTTGAAAGAAACTTAGCCATTCTCGATATAACCAATATGAATTAATATTTTAATTTTAATTTTTTTATATATGTTTTTTTATTCTATATTTTTATAATATAAAATTATTTTATTTCTTTATATTTTTAATCAAGATTGGTTATTTGTACAGAATGTGGCAATTCGTGTTTGCGGATCGGGTTCGTGTCTTGTTGAGCTATGAGTATTAGGTTATATGGGTTGACCCGAACCCAACCTGTTTAGTAAACGTGTCAGGAATCCTCAACCTGAACACAACTTGTTTATTAAACAGATCAACCCAACCCGACACATTTAACTCATTTAATTAACAAGTCATGTAAAAGTCAATGCAAATGAGCCGTTTTTAATAATCTTTTTGATTAACAGGTCATACCTAACCTATATGGTTTTTATCAATTCTCATATATATAAAATTAAAATAAAATTACAACCATAAATATAGTAATAAACATATAAAAATTACCATAAATTAAGCAATAATATCAAAATAATTAATAACTTTAAAAGCTAAATGGAATGAGCTCGCCCTGTATTGGGAGTAGATGCTGAATTTTCGTGGCAATTGCCATGATATACTACTGCAAAAATATTTACTTTGACCAAAAAAAAAATTCATGATTTACTACTCTTCCAAACTAGAGAGTCTTGAGGCCTTCTAGCATTCAAAGAGATAGACTTGAAAACTAAAGCTTGAAAGGGGTAGAAAAAAGAATCAATGAGAAATTATTTCCATGTTGGTAGAGTGGAGGTTGAATTAATACTCTTCTTTTATAAACTCTCATCGGTTTGTCTGAGGAAGACTACTTATACTTGAGGGTGATCACAATAATCTATCTCTAGACTTAATCTTCAAGTGTCTATAATATTCAAGTACAGGATGATAATATTCAAGTGTTTATTACAATAATCTATCTCTAGACTTAATTTTTTTTTTCCATCCCTTAATATAATATATCTTTTCCCATTTAGAGGTCAATTGTTGCCATCTCAGCTGTCCACTTGTAGGGTGGATGGTTCTTCAAGTGGGATACTTGTCCCATCTTCCATTTTCCCTCCTTTTGAGAGTAAGATGTGAAGGTAATAGGCTGTCAAAACACTGTTCAAGAGAGTCATTTAACAATATGTAAAGTTGTGATTTACAACTATTTTGTGTTGGCTTTAATTCCGTGTCAAATTTGATTGTAATTTTGTTCAATCTTATGTATCTTGTATTTTATATGGGATTTCTTAGTATGGGTTGTGTGTGAGAGAGAGTGTGAAGACTTAAGATATCATTGAAGATTAAAGGAGTTTTCGCAGGTAGCTCGTGAGAAGACTTCACGTGAAGTGAAGCCATGTGCTCAGCTAAAAAAGACAATGCTTCGTCAAGTCAGTTAATAGTAGGAGCTTGGAGGGCTCAAGTACATGGGGTAGACTCGGCTTGGAAGGTCTTTTGTTATTTGGGTACTCCAACTCATTCTCTAGTGGATCGATTTACAGCTTGGAGGATGGCGGAGAGGTTTTTCGCCGAGTTCTTTGGTTTCCTCTTCGATAACACATCGACGTGTTATCTTATGTTTGCATTCTTCTTCCCTACTCTTTTAGCTTTCATTTTAATGATTGATATATGATGAATATGACTTAGTGTAGTTTATTGTAATTTGGGGGTCTAAACAGCGCTTGCGTTTTCACACAAATTCGACCTTTCACCATAAATGTGGCATGATAAGTTGGTGCAGTGCATTTAATGTGAATGAGATGTTTACTTTCTAAGTAAGCTTCCTCCAACCTTCACTTGGGGAAATTATTGTTCCTTAGCCAGATAGTATCCTAGGTGTAGCCTGATAGCCGTCATTTGCCTGTTTACATTTTTGAGCCTGTCCTCTTCCTCGACACAGGCTTTTTGTTCAAACCTTCCTCTGGTTGGTCTTATCAGAATTCTAGATGATGGTTTGTTTTCAGACACGTCTTCTCTGGGCTAATTCCCTTGACCTCTGGGCCAAAATGCTTGGTTTGAGCCCATTCCCTTTCCTTAATACATAATTGGTCCCCTTTGGGCTCAACCTAGGCCCAATCCTCTTTGATTTTTCCTCCCCCCCCCCCCCCCCCCCCAACACCCACATTAGTAATTTCATTTGCTTCTCAATAATGCACTTAAAGTTTTGGTTTATAATTTGAAGACTTCATTAGTTATTGAAAGGGAGAAAATACGCGCTAGGATGCCTATTGTGATTGTACGGGCTGACTATAGTCCGCGAACATAAGAACAGACGAGCCCGTTATTTACACGAGGCCTTAAGTGGACGGACCTGATACAGACGGAACGAAGAAAGATGGGCTGGTCGGCCATGGGCCTGTTGGACCCCTTAGTGGAAATACTTTGGCCCATTCTCGTAAGGCCCTAAACAGAGTCCTTGCGCTACTTGGACTCTAGAAATCTCATGTATTGGTGAAGATCTTCGCTATAAGGAGAATATCTGTCCACCACGTTTCAGACTCTAAAAATGAGGAGTTCTACAAGGAAAAGACTTGGATGCCAAGTCTAAGAGGAAAAACTTTCGACTACTATAAAAGCTCCAATACTCTCACCAAGAAAGGTACGCATTATTTTACCCTCTCTAGCACTCTAGAGCTGTGAGAATACTTTCTGACTTAACTTTCGGAGGGTATTTGGCCGGCACCACACCGGTGCCCTTTGATAGGTTTTCTTCTTTGTATTGTGTAGGTTTACAGTCGAGTGCGAAGACATCGTGTGACTCAATGGTGAATTTCTCAGCTTCATCAGTTATTTTGGAAGTTTTTTGGCCCTAGCCTTTAGACCAATGTCGATGTTAGTAGTTAGGTGTCTCCTAACTAAATTTGTTATATTATAAAAATAAAAAGCCTAGATCTCACCATGTTGCACTTGGCCTTAGTATGGTCAAAACCCATGGCAACAACTCAACAATAAGGACAACGGATTTTGAACAACGGAATTTGCCCACCTCGTTATTATTTTTTTTAATGATTAATTTTAATCAAAATAACAAACTATCATATTATTAGATTTTGATATTGGTCATTATAAATTATTTTATTTTTATAAGATTTTGGACTAATTGTTCCCGAAGTTATGACAGAAATATGGTACAATTCAGTTTTAAGGCTGAAAAAATTGAGTATGTTGATAACAGAATCAATTTTTTTTCATACTCCATATTTTATAGTCTTGAGAACTAAAATTATTTGTTCTTATCTACGTTATCTATTATAAATAGAAGAAATTATCTATTTCCATAAAAAAAAAAAAAAAAAAAATTATTTGTTTCACCAAAAAAAATTAATTTCTTACATGACCCACGTAATAGCCTGAAGATTAGTTTGCTCTTCAATCGTTAGCAATCTTCATTTTGAAATAGATGTCTATCAAAAACTAATATTTATCCCATTAAAAAAAAATCTTAAAAAAAAAAAAAATTGTGTAACCGAAGGTTTGAAATTCTCTTTTATCCATAATACTCAAATCTTAGATATATTTTGGCGCGTATTCTGAAAAGAAAAATAGATATATTTTGGCGCGGGCGCGAAATATTGCTTTGCCTTGCTTTCACTTCTCTTTTGTCTCTCTTAACCGTCTGTCTTTCACTTCTCTATCGCAAGGAGGAACTAATTTTTCAGAAGGTTTGTAATTTTTTCATTCATTTTTTTCTTCTTTCTAATGTCATAGATTGTACAGAGGTAGTCAAAGTATGCTAATATTAAGATAGTTGGGTCTAGCCTTACTCTGTATACTCGGCTTAGTTAAATAAAAGTTTCTATCGTTTCGGGTTCCAAAAAAAAAAAGACTTAATTTAAATTTTAATGAAGGTGGTATGGTGTTTTCGGTTAAACATTGTTTGTATGCCGTTTTGATTTATATGCTTTAAATCTACTCATTGAAGTCTCTTGGCCTTGATGTCAATCACGAGAAATTGGCTTACAGATGTAATTGTGTATGGGTTTGATGAATAAAGAAGATTCGGTCAATGCAATAGAGTAGATTTTTTTAAAAAAAAAAACTATAACTACACAAGGAAAATCCTTCACACTCTCTAATCTTACCGCTAGCATTTGCTAAGTTGTTTCTTTCACCAGCCCGCATGAAAACTTGCTGTGTACACAAAAACCATGATTAGTATCAGTTCTATGTAACCCCACAATACCAATTATCTGAAAAAGCATTCTTATAGGGTGATAAATTATTTGTTAGGTTAGCGTTATTGCTATACATATGTGTGTGTGTTTTCAAAATTGAAAATTGCATATGTGTGTGTGTTTTCAAAATTGAAAATTGCATAATATAGTAGCTAATATAGACAAACATGTTTCATGCCTACTAAAGAAAATGCAAATATCATTTGATTTTTTTTTTTTTTTTTTTTTTTTTTTTTTTTTTTTTTTTTTTTTACATTCTTGATTGTGTGTAACTAAATTTATTTTTTTCCTTTTTGTTGGACATTGTTTCACTTGTTCCAAAACCAACTTAATTTGAGCAAGAATACCATATTTCAAACCAATTGTTTCTCGCATATAAAAAAATTCAATTGTTTCTAGTATAAATCTTAGAAAAATGATATTAAAATTTTATTATGCTTAAAATAAATAATAGAACAAAATAAACATATTTATTCTATTAGTAATCTTTCTAATCACATAGAATAAATACTAAAATGTTAGTTCCCCCCCCCCCCCCCCCTCCACACACACACACACACATATATATATTACATGTCACTAAAATGAGTTAGGAAATTATGGTCTTCTCAATAGGTGTTTGACACCACACTAAGATTGCTGAGGATAAACATCTTCACAATTTAAACCAGTAGATAACAGTAGTACAATGGTTTGGGGGGGTATTTTTATCATTTAGGGATTTTAGGGATTTTTTTTTTTTGTCCATTGTAATCATTCCTAATGTATTTTGTAAATTTGGAGGTCTAGGGGTATATTGTTCATTTTGAAAATTTTAAAAATAGTTCTCTAGTTATGGACATTCTAGAGATATTTTGGTCATTTTATAATTCTAGGCATATTTGTGTCATTCTGAGTATTTTAGGTGTATGATGATGTCATTAGGGTATTACTTTTTTACATTGGAGTATAAAAAATATAAAAATAAAAAAAGACTAAACTTTGTAGTTTTGTATTTAGAAAACACCTATAGAAGCACAAAAAATAAAGTATATTGCAGCAGTTGGGAAACCATTGCAAAAAAATAAAAAATAAAATTGTAGTTTTGTATTTAGAAATCACCTATAGAAGCACAAAAAATAAAGTATATTGTAGCAGTTGGGAAACCGCTGTAGAAAAAAAAGTATATTATAGCGGTTACAAAAAAACCACTGCTACAAAGAGACTTATAGCAGCATTTGAAAATCTGCTACAATAAACCCATTATAGTAGCATTTTTTGTAAATGCTACAAAAAAGACCACTGTTTTAACTCATATTTTTTGTAGTACAATCACTAACTTTACTCTTTTTTTTTTTTTTTTTTTTTGAAATCGCTAACTTTTCAACAAAATGTTATTATGACATGATAACAATACACACATTAACAAACCATTTATATTTCCTAATTATTAAATTATATAAAAGTATATTATATTTGTACTAAGGGTGGTGTTGGATTTTCTTTTTTGTCAAATACGCACACATTCACACAAATAACATTATAATAAAAAATAAAAATAAATAACGGACACAATCAGTATCAAACACACACTCACACAAATAATATATAAATTTATAATGAAAAGAGAACTCAAAAACACTCACTCTTTACTCTTAGAGTTGGAAATACTAATAGTCAGATAGAAAAATGAAATTCATAAAAGAGAGAGAGAGAGAGAGAGAGAGAGAGAGAGAGAGAGAGAGAGAGAGAGAGAGATTTGTGATCTATACTGTTGGTTGGTTTTGGGAAGGGTTGATATGTATTATTGTTTAGTTTTTGGTTAGGCTGATTCAGAATTTTAAGTCAAGGTATACAAAAATATTTTTAAAGATAAATTAAGCTAATAAAAATATATTTTATATATATATATATGTACATTTTTTTTATTTTTTATTTATCAGGTCAGGGGTTGATTTCAACCCCTCAAGCACAAGTGACGCAGCCCCTAGCTGAAAACCAACAAACTCAAAGAGCCTTTATTTTGTAAAGCGTTCAGCTATTTGGTCTTATGCTCAATCCATTTAGATAGAGACTAAGAGCTGTTTCTTAGCTTGAAAAATCCTCCTCACTCATTTTGTTTTCGGATGCATTTATTCTTGAATCCCCGTCATATACCCAAGATCCTAATAGAATTCATGCCCGTTGCTTCATAGAAAAACCCATTGTATTAACCCACTCACCTTTCAATCACAAGGGCTGTGTTTGAGAGATTGAAACCAAAGAGCCAGACTTCCATTAAGTTGCACTACAGCCATATTTTCGGGAATATTTCTCTTAGTGTCAGAAGTTTTAAGATTAATTAGTCTCAGACTCTTGCGATACATAAGAGTAGATAATTATTTTATAATTATAATATAATGTATATATAATTTGTTCTCTCAAATTTATTGAAGATAATTTGTTTTCCGTAAAAATTAAATATTTTTTAAAATTATTTTTCATCTTTCAATCTCTCCCAAAATTTGTGATACTTTACAATACATATAAGATTAAATCATGGGTCCCCTTCTAAAGAAAATATTAATCATAGATAAAATGAAATTTCTACAATGATTGCAAATCCTTCTGAGAGAATTTTAGAATAAAAATTCTTGTTAAAATTGGAATTGGCACAATTCACAGAATTATTCTATTATTTTGGGTGTGATTGATCGATATTATTCTTTTATATGGTGGTCCATATTCTTTAAAATTATGTTTTAGTATGCTATGTTTTTCTAATATTTTGTGCAACTAAACTTTTTAAGTTTCAAATAAATTATTCAAAATAGTCATTATCTTTAAAAAGATTATCATTATTGTTAGAAATACTGAATGAATATTATTGTATTTTCTTAGAGAATAAAATATACATGAGTGCCTTTATATAGGAGGCAGAGTGTATAGTATAAGTATGTGTGTAGTACAAGTATGTGTGCTATATAAGCAAACAAGGTAGGCCTAAAGCCCACAGCCCTATTACACGTTAACAGCCCCCCTCAAACTCAAGGTGGGTGTGAGACAAACTTGAGGTTGTTAACCAAAGCACGAAGGTGTCCCTTACGATATGACTTGATAGGATATCTGCAAGTTGATCTTTAGACGAGATTGAGAATAGCTTAAGAGCATGATGGACAAGGTGATAATGGCTAAAATGACAATCGATCTCGACGTGTTTAGTTCGTTCATGGAAGACATCATTGTGAGCAATATGAATGGCACTCTGGTTGTCACAATAAAGAGGAGTAGTAGAGGATGTGGACACCTGTGTCCTTAAGAAGCCATTGTAGCCAAAGGAGCTCAGATGTGGCATCAGCAAGAGCACAATATTCTGCTTCAGTACTAGAGCGGGCCACAAGAGTTTGTTTCTTGATTCACCAAGAAATTAGAGAAGAACCAAGAAGAAAGCAATAACCAGTAGTGGACATGCGATCAATGGGATCTCCTGCCCAATCAGCATCAGAGAATGCACAAAGAATAAGAGGAGAGTGAGCAGAGTAGAAAAGACCATGAAATAGAGTACCCTTCAGGTATCGAAGAATGCACAAAATAGTAGCATAGTGAGTCGATCATGGAGCAGATAGATATTGGCTCATTTGCTGAACAACATAGGAAATGTGTAGACGAGTGACAGTGAGATAAACTAAGTTGCCAACCAGTTATCTGTAAAGAGAGGGATTAGACAATGGTTTCCCCCTTCCCCTTGAGGGAGTAAGATGCGCATTAAGTTCACCTGGAGTATCGACAGTCTTACTATCAGTGAGTCCAGCTCAAGACAAAAGTTCAGAAGCATACATGGCCTATGTAATATAAAGACCACCTGTGAAATGAGTGCTTTCAAGACCCAAGAAGTAGCTGAGATGTCTAAGATTTTTCATCTCAAATTGCTGACTAAGAAAATCCTTGAGTTCTTGAATGCCACTGGGGTCATCACCAGTTATGATCATATCATCTACATATAAGAGAAGTGATAGGCCAAGAATGTATTGACCCCTTGTGATAAATTAACCAATTAATTAGCCAAGTTAATTAATTAAGTCAATTAATACGCAATACGCATGGTAGCACAAACAAATCACCAACTAAGTTAAATGCAGCGGAAAATAAAGTTGACACGGTGATTTATTTATGAATGGAGAAAACCTCCAAGGTAAAAACCTCACCGGGTGAATTTAAGGTCATCACTCCTGAGAATCCACTATTATCACAAGCGGTTACAATTAAAGGAATCTCAGTACTTTATACCAACCTACAGTTGAACCCTTACCCCAATACACAATTGGACTTGTTCTGTAGTGACAATCTCTCCTTTTCAATGCGCGGTTCCAAGTATGTGACTAACCAATCGATGCACGAATCCAAATACGTGACTAACACACCAACTTAAGAAGGATGTTAGTTGCAAAGTTCTTCAGTTCATCCGCACGATGAAGAGCAAGAAGCTCCTTGGTTACAAAACCCTACGTCATACAAACGTAACAGCTTCTTCAAGAGAAAGATGAACTAGGGCAAACTCTGTCTCCGGTCACAATTTGCTCGAACAAGACCTTTTTATCAAGTTTCATCAACTGAGACGGCCCTTAAAATAATCCTTATATATGTCTAGGGTTGTGAGAAAGAAAGCCTGAACACATACACATAGATATGCGTGAAATCAGATTTTAAAAATTGATTTTCATAATTCAAAATAGATAGGTTATTTGTTGTGCAGCTGTCGAGCATCGGGCCAAAATTGCCATTTAAACCTTGATAAATACAATCTGTCGAGCTTTAAAGATCAGCACTTCTTCACTTGATTCTTGGACAGATTTGCATGGCTTCAATACTTGGACTTGAATTCTTGTTCCTTGAATTATTAAACACATTCTAGATCTACCAAATTACAAGTAAAGTGCACTTTGTCAAAGGATTAGCCGATTCTAAAATGACATATGTTTTTAACATGATCCACATATGTCCTAACAATCTCCCCCTTTGGCAATCCGTGACAAAACCACAACAAACAAATGAAATATGAGAGAAGTCATAAATCACTCAACTCATAACCAATTGTTGAATACAATAGAATCTACCTTAACACAAACTCTGGAAAAACTTTGCAAGAAGAGAGTTCATGGTATGGAAGACTTTGACGACCTATATTTCTGAAACACTTTTAAACAAAACTCATCACGACATCTTAGTGTGAAACAGAAATAAAAGATTGCATACAATAAATAAGAAGAATGTGAATAAAGGGAGAAAAGGAACAACACATGAAGAGATAGGTGAAAATATAATAACAACCTCAATATATATATATATATATATCTTAATAATGAGTACAAGATTTGCTATCACAAAGTAAGAACAATGTATCCAAAATAGAAATAGAGGAAAAGATACGAAAAATCCTCACTACATCCTTCATAAAAATAAACACTCCCCTTAACAAAAATAATCTCTTATACTAATTGTCCCCTTAAGTACATGACTACTCTTATACCCAAAACTACTCCCCCTTTTTGTCACGAATGATGAATGGCAAGTCACTGAAAAGTAGTCATCTCCTCGTCACCAGAAGAGCTAGCATCATCATCCTCAGCAGCATTAACATCACTACCGGAACCATCATGGTCATCCTCATCCTCGGAAGCCTATGGAGAAGATGAAGGAGATGTAGATGCCACGAAGCAACCCATGCGAGCTTGACGTTGTGCAATACGACCTACACGGGTGTGCACTTGACACAACTCATCACTGAAAGTGTCAAGGTGAGCATCCATACGCTCAAGCTGTGCCATGATGGTCGCTAACGTCACAACATCACCCACGGAGTGGAAGGGGTGGATGAAGATGGAGTGGAAGAAGCCGGAGGAGTCGTCATCTTGGTCCGTGGCCACTTCGGTCAAAGCTGGGCCTCGCTCCATCTAACAGTCATCACGCTAATGGCACATATAACGGAGAAGTAAGGAGACTCGGGATAGGAGATAGAGAAGTGGCAAAGAATGCTCATGATAGCAGAAGGAAAGATAAACTTATCACGGGTCGCCATATTCTTATAGACATCTATAAGGGAAAGTATGAAATGAGAGGGAAAATCTATGGTAAGCCTCTTAAGGAGGGATAACAAAAATCGAGCACGAGGCTTAATAATCGAATTATAGTGAGACAAGGTATGCAAAAAAAATGTCATCACCATATTCAAGAACCTCAGACCTTTTGCAAAGCCTGAGCAAGGGGTGTTTTGACGTTCACCCCAAGATGAGGGTGTCTCACAGAATAGAGACATGAGTTTGTCTTTAGAAATAGTCTTAAGATGACGACAGCCGGGGTAGTTAGCAAACTCTACCCTCGGAACGTGTAGCACCTCGAATATAAGATCCAGAGTGACTACAATATGCATACCTCGAACGCAAGTGATGAAATAAGGTATGGAGTAATCAAATCCGTGCATATTAGAGTAAAACTCCTATATGATCACGGAGGGACAAGTGACCAATATGCCATAAAGAGACTCCCAACCCCTACTATAGATGACAGTCGGTAAGTCAGTATCGAAAAAATTTGAAAGGACAACTTGACGTTCCGAATGAATGCCGCGTCGAGAAAAGTTCTTCGAGAAGTCCGTCCAAGCCTTCTCATCACGAAACTGAACATGGGAAGGAGTAGGATCGACAGAGGAAGAAGTCGATGCCTCGAAACGAAGAGGATTCCAGGACGGAGTGGTTTTGCGCTTGGGTGCCATGTGCAGACTAACCGAAAGAAAGAGAGAGAGAGAGAGACAAGAAGAAGAATACCAACAATATCAATATCAATAATAAATAATAGAGAGGTACATAAGCATGAAAAATGCATGAACATGTGACATACAACAATAAAAACATCATGGGCTCAACCCAATCCAATTCTACTAGCACACAAGATTTCAACATAGAAAACACACATCTATAATGCATGAAACATTGTGAAAATGCAAATGTGATGCAATGCATGAACATATAGGATCATTTAAACAAAACCCATCCCAAAAATTTCACAAAAACTTCATCAATTTTGAAAAACCCCAAAAAAAATTCAAAAAGCCCAAAACTTAGGTCAGAATGAATGAAATGCATGATTAATGAGAGAAAATGCAAGGATTAGTCCGAAATCCAAGTGGGGAAGATGAAGAGTTTGAGTGAGAAGTGTTTGGGAGAGAGAGAAGAGTTTTTTTGTCGAGAGAAATGAAAGAAATTCGCGTTGAAGCCTTATATAGAAAAACACGAAACTCGATGGATCAAGAAATGTCGAGAGCTGTCGAGCACTAATTCTCGACAGATTTATCTATCGAGGTGCTATCGAAAGTTGTCCACAACAAAGAGACCTCGATGGATTGAACTGCTATTGAGCATCTATCAAGCAAACAAAAACTTTCTCGATGGATTGAGAATCTGTTCAAAAGATATCGAGATAAATTCTCAAAAACTTCGATGGATCGAGATTGCGTTAACTTCTGTCGAGAAAGAAAGATCAAGAGGCTCAATAGATAGTTTAGCTATCAAGAGGTATCGAGAAGCTGTCAAGATGAGCAAAAATAGTTTTCCAAAGAAGAGAAAAACACAAAAATAAATGTAATCAAGCATGCTACTCAATCAAGGATCCAATCAACATTTTAAGCTCTCAAAAACATCTCTCAACAAGAAAAATGACAAGCATTTAGATCCAAAACACACACACACACACACTAAATAAGTCTAACCAATTTTATATTTCAAAAATAAGTCAAGACAGTTTAGTGAGCATACATTAACATGTGTATCTCTTGTGATGGCCAAATCACGTTGTACTTGCACATGTATCAAAAGTAGCAAAAAATGTTGCGTGTTAGGTGTGAAAAATATTGCAAAATTGCATATGTGTCTACATGTTATGATGATTTGAGATATGAGAAACTCAATTGAACTCACACACAATCATAAACACTTGATGCGGACTATCACCTTCTAGGTAAATCTTATAACTCCCACATCTCCTAGATGACATGCTTGCAATCATCTATAAAGCATTTTGATTCTTTTTGCTGTTATTTTCTTTTCATATTTTCTTTTAATCATACCATGCATACGCATATAAGAGAGAGAGAAGAAATACCCAATGATGTTAAGTTTTTGACATTGCACTTTTGCTATGCCGAAGCATACTGTTATCATTTCATGATGGACTAGCAACAGTGGTGAGATGGTTATTTATGCCTTTCTCTTGGTATTTTTTAGTCCTTCTCGTCAAAAAGAGTGATAAGTACAAGAGAATACTTAATCTTACTCATCAGAAATATGAGTCACAAATCTTACTTGCTTAGTTGTGCATAGAGATGTTCATCTAAGCTACAAAATATACAAAGTTTAGAAAATTTTGTTTCAATGGCCATCCAAGGTACACAAGTACCAATGTACACAATACATACACTATTTTTGTATTTTTCTGATTTTTCAAAATTTTTTATTTTTATGAAAAACAAAATAAAACAAAACTGAAACAAACAAACTAACAAAAACATGTTAAAAAAATCAAAGCAAAAAACTAGACTGACTTAAAAACAAGAAAGCAAAACACACAAGTAATGCATAACCAAAAGATAGGGAGAGAGAGAGAGAAAGTGACTAAATCACTTAGAGCCTTTTTACTTCCACACCTTGTAAGAACCTTTCCGTTTGGAAAACCCTTAATTCAGCAGTGAGGGGGAAGAATTGAAACCGTTCAAATTCGAAAGGAACATGAGGGTTTTGAGAAGATCTCCAAGAGGAGCAAAAGAGGATGGAAACTGATTTTGGTTTCCTGATGACATCATACTGTTGCTCCGTTGAGTGGCTAACCACTTATAGCAATTTCGTCAAGTATGTCCAGTAGCTCTACAGTGATGACAGAGATGCTGCTTCTTTTGCTTAGGCTTTTGGTTATTGCCTTTCTTAGCCCTAGGGCTTTTAGTCTCTTTCTTATTAAGCTTAATGGTGCTCCTAAGATAGATTTACCCTTGTTTATGTTCTCACTAGCTAAAGCAGTTTTTACATCATTGTTCTCAGATTCAACATTATTAGTAGGAGAAACAAACACAGTAGTACTGGAAGAAGCAATATTAGAGGAAGAGAAATCATACCCCAAACCGGTTCGATCAGAAGCAGATTTCTGAAGGCTAAGCATTGCATCAAGCTTTGCACTGAAGTCCTCTCCAACTGAGCTCTAACTTGAAACAACTCTGCGTCAAGCTTCTTGGTCTTCTCAGCCAAGAAATTTTTTTCAAATCTCAGTGCTCCAATGGCCTGATTAGCTTCATCAAACTTCGTGGAGATTTCTTCTCGTTCAAGCTCCAGATCACTGAGCTTCTTGGTGGCCAGCCTGTACAATTTCTCATGCTTTTCGAAGACCTTGTATAATTTAGCATAGGCTGTATAGATGTCATCTTGTTCATCCATCTTCTCCCTCTAACTTGAAACAACTCTGCGTCAAGCTTCTTGGTCTTCTCAGCCAAGAAATTTTTTTCAAATCTCAGTGCTCCAATGGTTTGATTAGCTTCATCAAACTTCGTGGAGATTTCTTCTCGTTCAAGCTCCAGATCACTGAGCTTCTTGGTGGCCAGCCTGTACAATTTCTCATGCTTTTCGAAGACCTTGTATAATTTAGCATAGGCTGTATAGATGTCATCTTGTTCATCCATCTTCTCAAACTTAGACTCCACCAAGTCCTCTTCTTTATCCACTTCTTTAACAATCCCCTTAGTAAGATTTACAGTGGCAGTGAAGGCATTCAGGATTCCATCATCCTCATTATCTGAATCATCCTCAGATTTAGTGTCGTTCAAAGTAGCAGCAAGTGCCTTGCTTTTCCAAATGGTCTTGAGATACGTTGGGCACTCTTATTTCATACGTCCAAAGCTTTGACATTTGAAGCACTTTGGTCCTGAGGGAACAGTGTACTGACTGCCATCCCTAGCATCCTTCTTCCCTTTATCTTAGCTCTCAAATTACGAAGAATTGGATTGCTTTCAGTCCTTGTCAAATCCTTTATCATTGGCATTCTTTATGAACTTTTTGAACTACCTTGTGATGTAGGATTTCATTTTAGAATCTTCATCATCTTAAGACTCATATGTGTCACTGCTTTTAGCCTTCCATGCCATTCTCTTACTCTTACTTGATTTCTCAATCCTTATCAAACCCAACCCATAAGTTTGCAGGTTGCCAACCGACTCTGTTAAAGGAATTTTGTCAACGTCCTTTGATTCTTCAATGGCGGTGATCTTGGCATGAAATCTCTCTAGAAGAGATCTGAGCACTTTTCTTACAATCTTGAGTTTTGGAATAGTTTTCCCAAGATTAAATGCAGAGTTCACTATATCCTTGAGCTTGGCATAGAACTCATCGAACGACTCATCCTCCTCCATCTTAATCTCTTCAAAGCTTGTGGTAAGCTTTTGAAGTTTTGAATCCTCGACAACCTTAGTTCCTTCATAGGTTTTCTAGAGTACGGTCCATGCTTCCTTCGCAGTTTCAGTGGATGATATCTTCTTAAACTCTTCATTTGTGACTGCACTGAATAATGCATTCAATGCTTTGCTGTTGAAGTTAGCCGATTTAATCTTTACATCATCCCAATCAGCCGACGCTTCCCTTGGCTTGGTCCAGCATATCTCCACAACTTGCCACACTTTCTCATCTAACGATTGCAAAAATACTCTCATGCGTACTTTCTAGTATGCATAGTTAGTGCTATTAAATAAAGGAGGTATAATTAAAGATTGTCCTCTATCCATGACAAACAGGGTCAATGGATCACACAGCAAAAAATAACCCTAATTAGAGTGTGCCTGCTTTTATACCACTTGATAGGCCAAGAATGTATTGACCCCTTATGATAAATTAACTAATTAATTAGTCAAATTAATTAATTAAGTCAATTAACATGCAATACATGTGATAGCACAAAAAAATCACTAACTAATTTAAGTGCAACGGAAAATAAATTTGATACGGTGATTTGTTTACAAATTGAAAAAACCTCCAAGGCAAAAACTCCACCGGGTGATTTTAAGGTCACCACTCTTGAGAATCTACTATTATCAAAACAAGCAATTAGAGGTAAAGGAATCTCAGTACCTTATACCAACCTACAATTGAACCCTTACTCTAATACACAACTAGACTTGTAATGTAGTGACAATCTCTCAGTACCTTATATCAATCTACAGTTTAATACGCCTCATTCAAAGCATTAGTCAATCTCATGGAATTAGAATCTTCAATTTTGCTTCTTGAATCAGGTGAGCCTTGGTCCCAAAGCAAGACCATTGTTTGGTCGGAATCCCATAGGAAACCGCCAATTTCACCAAAATCGGCTCTCTTTATTTTTATTATTTTTTAAATAACTAAATCATGCTGAGTATGTTAAGTAATTTTAGAACCACATCTTTTACCATAACTATCCTATATGGTAGACTGTGATTAGTTGTCGGTCATTTTCATCTAAACACATTATTTTTTCTATCCTAATCATAATTTGCCACATTAGAATTGTAGCATAAAAGGGTGCAGCCCTAATTTTTTTTTTTTTTTTTTTATTGTTGAAATTTTAGCTTAGTTTTATCTTTTTCACTGATATGGATTGAAGGAATTTTGGAGTTATTACTTATTAGAGTTATTTTATTACAATGTGCTGACATAAAACTAATGCTTTGAATGAGGCGTATTAAACTATAATTTGGTAAATTATAATCAAACCTTGAAGAGCTGAATAAATTAAGCTTATTAGGGTTTGTTTTATTGGGTGCTGCCAGGGGGGGGGATGTATGGGGATTTGTGACCCAGGCAGCTATTGATAACTCTAATTTCAATGGGTACAAAGTTTAGCTACAAAACTTATTGTAGTTTAAGGTTACAACCTTACTAAATATTTTTTTATTTGAGGTACATTTTGTTAGGTTCTAAAGATTTAGAAATTTATGTATTTAGAACTCTAATGTGTAATGTTGGCAAACCATGATCAAAATAGGTTGTTTAGTCTTGTTTAGGCTTGCTCAAATTTGTGTCTTGTATGTAAAGTTGGAATCAAGCTGATGCAGAAGTTACTATGCATTTCGGCCTGACTTGATTGATCGAAGCTTAAGCTCGATCAATCGAATCTCGGGCAGAATGCATTTTTCTGCAGAATTCCAACTCAGCCCTAGCTCATTAAAACGTTTAGGGTTTTATGTTTTGCCCCAGGTATATAAGGCAAACCCTAGCCACGTTTTTATGTTGGCTCATTATTGCGGTTTGTGTAAATCTCTTGTGAGATCTGTGAGGAGCTTTCCTTTAGACAAGCTTAGGATTATCAAGAAGGAGATTCGTTCAAGAACTTGATGATCACTCAGTTGCTACCATAAGAGCTTAAAGATACATAAGTGGGAGTGCTTGTACTTGCTAGAGAATCCAAGAAAGAAGGAGTCCGTGGTCTCGGAGCTTCCACGTGGTTGTGTCAGTAAGTTTCTACTGGTAGGTAGCAATAGAATGTTAATGGTCTAAATTCTATTGTAAAACTTCGATTCTTTCTATAGTGGATTCAAGTTTACCTTGAGGATAGCTCGGTTAAATCCTCCCTAGGTTTTTACCGGTGTGGTTTCCTAGGTCATCATATCTTTGTGGGTTTTTTTTTTTTTTTTTTTTTTTTTTTTTTTTTTTTTTATTTTTTTTATTTCCACTGCTATGCATGATATGATTGTTTGATTGTGATAACCTAGATTTGGAATTTGGACTAGGTAATAGCTTGGCTTATTAACTAGGTTAATCCAATTATGTTTTAAGAGGTCTAAAAACCAACAAGTGGTATCAGAGCAGGTAGCTCTCTTGTTGTAGATCTTTTGATCTCTGAGCTGATCCTTGACCCCTGTTGTCATGGAACACGGACACTTTCTAGTTATTCCTTCTCACTTTGATGGAAATAATTATGTTTATTGGAAAGTAAGGATGAAAGCATTCCTGAAATCTATTAATGAGAGAGTTTAGAACTCCGTTGAGTACGGATGGGAGAAGCCCATTACTCCTGTGAGTGAGTGGCAAACTTCTCAAAAAGAAGCAGCAGATTTCAATAGCAAAACTATGAATGCTATTTTCAATGTGTTTCTATGGAGGAATTTAAGAGAATCTCTAATGTTGAGGTTGCTCACATTGCTTGGAAAATCCTCCAGACTGTGCATGAAGGCACAAAGGCTGTTAAAATCAATAAGTTGTAACAATTAACTTCTAGATTTGAGAGCATTAGGATGTCTGATGATGAATCTTTTGATGAATTCTATGCTAAGCTTAATGACATTGTTAATTTTGCATATAATCTGGGTGAAATCTATGATCAACCTAAAATTGTTAGGAAGATTCTTAGATCTTTAACTGAAGATTTTAGACCCAAAGTGACTGCTATCACTGAAAGTAAGGATGTGGACTCCATCCCTGTTAATAAACTTGTAGGATCTCTTCAGTTCTATGAGTTGGACCTACCCAAAACTAGCAAATCCAAGTCAATGGCTCTTAAGTCAGTTGATGATGTTGAGGTTGGTGGATTTGATGATGAGCTCTCTGCTACAGAGATTGCTTACCTTGCCAAGAACTTTAGAAACTTTTTTAGAAATAGTAACAGAAGGGCAAGAGGTACGAACACTGCTGAACCTAGAAACTTTAGGAAGAATGATCCCACTAAAGTTAACAACAATTAAAAACTTAGAGAAAAAGTTGGTCAATCTTCTAATAATTCTATGGGTCCTCAGTGTTTTGGATGTCAAGGGTATGGTCACATGAAATCTGAATGTCCTACATACTTGAGGTCTAAGGGTAAGGCTATAGCTGTAACCCTTAGTGATAATGAAGTTTCTGATGATGAGTTTGAGTGTGACAAGGATGAAAACTTCATTGCTTTCACTACTACTGCTATAGTCAATGAAAGTGTGTCTGTTGAAGAGAACCCTTCTGATAGGGAACTCTCCGAGGATGCAGATCTTCAAGAAGCCTACAATAAACTTTGCAAAGTTGGTGCAAAGGATGCTATGAATGTTGATCTTGGCTTGAAGAAAATTGCATCTCCTGAGCTTGATAAGAAAAATTTGCTTGTTAAATTTTTTGATGCTAATGAACTTTTGAACAATGTGAAAACTGAGAATATGCTTTTGCTTGATAAAGTTAAAAAATTGGAACTTGATTTATCTGTTGCTAGATCTGCTAGTTCTAAATTTGATCATATGTTGAGTCTTCAAAAGTCTCGTTCCGACAAATCTGGATTAGGTTTTGTAGAAAGCATCTCTGTGTCTACACCCAATTCCACAAACTTTGTTCCTTTTTCTTCCCCTGAACCCCCTGCGAGTGAGGTTGTGAGTGAGACTGTTAAACCTGTAGAGGACACACCTCCTAGGAAGATTACGGTTGATCTAAAAGAATCCAAACCTAAGGAGTCTACCTTCTCTAAGGACAAGATGTATGGTAAACCTGTTTGGGTTTGTCATTTTTGTGGAAAGTCTGAACACATTCGTCCAAACTGTTACAAGCTGCAAGCTGCTAAGCGAGCAAATAAGACGAAAGTGCCTGTGCCTTAAGCACAAGATCCTATGGCACTTATTGGTGAATTGGTAAAGGCTCTCAACCTTTATTCCAATCCTGAAGTTGGAAATCACTCTAATGTGAATAAGAACTCCAATGCTCGAGGTGCATCTAAAAAGTTTTGGATGCAAAAGGCTTGATTTAATTAAGTCTTTCTGACATGGTCCTTGTGCTTCATTCGTCTACCTTTTGTGACCTTTGTTTCTTAGTTTGTGTTTTTCTTTTTGTTTCTAGGATTTGATTGCATAATATTCATGCATTTCATTCTAGGACTGTTTTTGTTTCTTCTTTTCAAAAAAAAAAAAAAAAAAGGGAAAAGGAAGCAAATTGTGTTTTGTATTTATGTTGGTCAATTTATTTTCACATAATATGTCTTTGTACCTTGTTTAGCTTGGATGAGCTTATTTATTGCACTTTACTAGTTGAAGCTTTGTAGTGCATGTTGTGTGGGAAAGATGTTTATGGTTTTTGATCACTTTGTCTTAATCTTGAAGTCACATGTCTTTGACTGTCGGACTTGAAATTTTTGAGAAAGGCATAAATAACCATCTCACCACTGTTCACTAGCCAATCATAAACACCTTGGTGCATACAACCAATTGAATCACCTTCTATGTGTCTCCTCTCACTCCCACTTGGTACTTGCACATTTGGTGAATCAAAACAAAACTAATAGTCATACAACTTGACCAAGGTACCCCTCACCAATTCAATCATCTCATCAGCCACTTCATCCTTATAAATTTCAGGGAAAAAAAAAAAAAAAAAAAAAAAAAACCTCAATATCTTTCTTGGATCAAGAACCACAGCCACATACAAAAAATGATTAATTTTATCCTTTTTTCCCCAATACTTATCAAACTTAGATTCCATTTTAGTTCCATGTTTTTCAGAAGGTGGTTTTGAGATTTACTTAAATGGGAAATATTCTTTTGAATAACAAGCATCTCATCAAAAAAGGTGTTTGAAGTAACATACAAAGAACCGGAGAACTTCTTTGTTGCACTGTAAAAAAGCTTAAAAAACCCACAAATGTCCTACAATTTTGGAAATCAATACCACTAGGAGAACCCATACCACCACTATTCTCCTTGTTCATAAAATATGAAGAATAACTATCATCCTCAAACTCCATTCGTATGAACACTTTCTAAAAATTTTAGTAATTTCTAACATGAGGTAGGTAGAGTTCCACCTAGTTAGTACATCTAGACAAAGAAGAGACTTAGACTCAATACCTAAAAGTTTAATTCCTATTTGGTGAGAACTTCACATACCTCACAGCTTTAAGCACCTTAGCAATGGATGTATCAATTTCTTTCAAACCATCCCCCACAATTAGATTTAGGATATGTGCAACAACACCTCATGTGTAAGAACTCATGTTCTAAAATAGTCCCCTTCCAATTTTTAGTTACAATTTGAAAAAACTTGATGGTGGCACCATTTGAGCTAGCATTGTCCACTACCAAAGTGAATATGCCATTAATGCCCCACTCATGTAAACACATCTCAATCTTTCTATCTATAGTCTCCCCCTTATGGTCTTCAACTTGACAAAAATTTAGAATTGTCTTATGCAACTTCCAATCATCATCAATAAAATGACATGTGAGGGACATATAATTCATATTTTGAATACTAGTCCATGTGTCCGTAGTAAGGCACACCCTACGACCCTTCAAGGTCTCTATTAGTTTCTCTCTCTCTCAATACCATAAATGCCAATCACATCCCTAGCCACAATTTGACGAGATGGGATATCCCTAACTCGCAACTCAGGTTGTAAAGTTGTCGAATATCTTTGAAACTCGTAACCTTCAACAAACCTAAAAGGCAACTTATTTATTATAATCATTTCAACAAGTGTCTTTTTAGAAGCCTCAATAGTAAATGTTATTGGTACAAGCTGAAACCCTTCCCCCCTATCCATTTTGGGTTCAAATGCTAAGGTTTGTTGCCCTTTAAGTGCATCTCTATTAAGCTTCTTAACACAAATTGGCACATAATTCAATAAATTAGTAGTACTATGTCCCATACTATTAGCAAGATAAGTTTTTTTTGCAATATTTGTAAACAACCTTAAAATGACCCTCACTAATCTCTATTTTTTTCAAAATGGTCCCAAGCAGTAGACTTTTTCCTATTATTACCACAACCAGCAACTTTCTCACTCACCTTGCCTTTACCCTTAGGTGGAAGTCGGGGAACCTTAGCATTAGTTGGAGTGGTAGCAAGTTCAACTAGGGTAGCAGGTGTTGTTCGGGAAGTGGGTGCTCACTAGAGGGTTCCATAACCTAAAGACAACAAATTTATGCATTAGCAAACTACCATAACAATGATACTACTAACCCAGTAACAAGAACACACACACAAGTGACACAACAACAACAACAGGTTAAACCGTTAAAGCAACAACAAAAACAACGACAAAGTAACAAACAAACAAGTTTTTTTTTTTTTTTTGGATACCTACAAACAACAAGTTAAAAGAGAAACAACAGAAGATAAATTATACCTTAGATAACGCTTAGCTGTTAGGGATTCGACCTTGAAGAGGAAGCAAAAAGAGTAGCTTACTTGAACAAATTCAACTCTTGTACAAAATTAGGGTTTCAATTTTTTAAGTTAGGAAAACAAAATGAATCAAACAAATGAGCAATAAAATACAATCAGACAAACAAAATAAAAATGTGTTAGGATTTCATCTTTTAAAATTAGGGGTTCGTCTTCTTCTTCTTCTTTTTATTTTTATTTTTATTTTTTTATAGAGTAAAGATAGAAGTATATTGCATATTAAAAAAAGAAAAGAAAAGAAAAAAAAGAACAGGGAATAAAACTGGGCAAATACAAATAGGACCACCACACAGTCCAGCCTACACAGGATAAAAACAAAGAAAAAGAACACAAACAAGCGCACACTCAAATTAGGGGTTCATCTTTGACGTAACAAATCAAATCAAAACAATTAGCATTTCATCTTTGAATCCAATTGCTTGGTCAGTTTTCGTCCCTTAATCTTTGAATCAAACAGAAAAGTATAGAGAGAGTGACTACACTGGATACTATGTTTTGTAGTAGAATCAAGCACATGCAACCCTACGGCAGTACTACTAAGCAATTTCTCAAAACAATGATCTTTAAGTTTTAAATAATTTGAACAAGATGATAAACCCATATCACAAAATGGAGAAAAAGAGAGATGAAAAAGGAAGAAAATATACCTGACTGAGACTAGAGAGTAGAGAGACCGAGAGGCTGAGAAGACTTAACCCATGGTGGAAAGTGAGGCGAAGTGGTTTTAGGTGTGGTGATGAGGCGGTTGCAGCAGCAGCTAGGGTTTGGAGAGGAGTGTAGATTGTGGAGGCCGAAGGGTGTGGAGTGAAGAGTTGAGACTAGAGATTAGAGAGTAGAGAAACGGAGATTGATTTATGAGAGAGTGAGATATTGAGATGAGATTGAGGACTGAGGCTTTGCATGTGGAACCGTGGAAGACTGAATTTCATTTCAATTTTAGCCGTTTTAAACTTCTGATTTGATTTTGGCTTTATGTTTGTATGTAAGTTTAGATAGCGTGTAGCTCTTAATAAGTTAGTGACTTAGTGCTTTAGTCTTATCAGGTCTTCAGACTTCACGTGTTCACCTTAAAAGAACTGAAATTTAAAATATATATATATATATATATATCTGAAACTTTTGGTCAGGTCAGGTTATACGGGTTTTTAACCCCTTAACTTGTTACCCAAACCGAATATTTTATTTTTGTTAGAGAAGGACCAGAATTCGACCTACCATGGGCTTCGAGTCTACCCACTGGGCTTTGGGTCGGTCAGATCTGGTTGGTTTGGTTGGGTCCTTGACTCGCTAGACAGTCCTATCTAAGGTATAGCTTTCACACATGTCAAAATTAATAGACTTCAGTTCTGGTAGTTTCCCTTTTGACAATAGTATCTCAATCCCTTTCACTCATATGACCAAGTCTGTGGTGCCATAGGCTTGCTCCAGTACCTGCTTCAACAATTGCAACTGTCTCTTGGACTTGAGGTCATATACAAAGTACTCGCTTTTTTTTATTCCACGAGCAAATACCATGGCTCCCTTTGTAACCTTCTAGTACCACAAACAAATAGTATTGCATGCCTTTCATCATCAAGTTGTCCTATAGAAATCAAATTCCTCTTCAGGTCAGGAATATGGCATACCTTCTATAGTGACTAGACAGACCCATTAGGCAGTAAAATTTAGACATCTCCCATATCCACAACATCCAAGGCTTCTCCATAAGCCAAATACACCTTACCAAAATCACCTTTAACATAGTTTTGTATGATTTCTTGGTGTAGAGTGGTATGAAACGAAGTTCCTGAGTCCAAAATCCAATCATCAATTGGACTATCTACTGCAAGAAGTAGTGTATCATGTACCTTTTTTGTTATAGCATTAGCAGAATCATCTTCATTTTTCTTCTTAAGACTTTTGTATTGTCTCCTAAAGTGGCCAGCTTTGCCACATATTCAACATTGTACTTGTTGGCTAGATCTAGATTTACTTCTATTCCGGTTGGAATTTGTAGATTTCGATCTGCCTCAGTTTGAATTTCTGTCATTTCCTCTACCCCTTGTCTCAAGGTTTAGGGTAGGACCAAATCTTGAGATTTCACCTACATCTCTTCTACGAATCTCCCCAGCTAGAACTAAATCTCTAATGTCATTATACTTCAATTTTTCTTTTCCATTAGAATTGCTTACTGTCATTCTCATAACCTCCCAACTGTTTGGCAAAGAAGCTAAAATAACCAGTGCACGGATCTCATCATCAAAATCAATTTCTACAAAAGACAATTGACTTGTGATGGTGTTAAATTCATTCAGATGTTGTGCTACTGATGCATTTTTTACCATCTTCAAATCAAATAGTTTCTTCATCAGATGCACTTTGTTGTTTGTTGAAGGCTTTTCATACATACCAGACAAAGCTTTCATCGGATCTGTTGTGGTCTTCTCCTTCACAACATTATGTACAACAGACCTTGATAAAGTTAATCTAATAACTCCCAGTACATGTCTGTCAAGAAGAGTCCATTCATCATCTTTCATAGTTGCAGGTTTCTCCCCCAAAAGCAGATGCAACTTCTTCCCATAGAGATAGTCCTCGATCTGCATCCTCCAAAATTCAAAGTTTGTGCCATCGAATTTTTCTATTCCAGATGTCTTTCTTGTTTCCTCTACTAGTGCTCCCACTCAAACCTAACCCTAGGGTCTTGTACTAGTTGACGGGGAATATTCATGAAATTCTCAGATATATAAGATGCAAAAATAGAGAGAAAAAAAAATGTGCCACAGAAACAATCACACAAGATAATATTTATGGTTCTGCAATTTGCCTACATCCACGAAATTGCAAGGATTTCACTATTCTCAAGAAAAAGTATAAGATGCGACAGTATAGTTTTCTCTCTCAAAGACAACATAAAACCTAATCTCCAAAACAACAATTTTTCTATCCCTTGCACAAAATTCACAATGGGCTACACAGAGAAAATAGTATAGATTGGGAAGTGTTTTTGAAATATTTCATTTTAGTAGTAACTGCTCAGCTATGTGGAGCATAGTTTGTTTTTGATCTGATTTGTGACCCAACCTGATATGGAAGCATAAGCTACTTAATGATTTTAAATGAAATATTTTATTAGGTTTGGTCCATGGAGCAAAGTATTAAGCCGACAAGGATCAACTAAGAAGGTGACAAACATGAATGAGACTATTCTAGAAGCCCGCACTGCACTTCTACATAATCTCCACCGTGAATGAACTCATCTGCGCCAAACTTAAAACTTAGGCAATTCAGTTAACTCACTGACACAAGGCGACAAACTATGCGGCTTCAATGAAATTGGGCTCACAAAGAAGGTTCTTCAATATTTAATCAACATTGGTGGGATTTTCTGTTTTTGTCTATCATGGGAGGCTCTCGAGATCTAATTTGTGTAGCAGTTTCTTAGATAGAAAACCGTAATGGCCAATTTGGGCTAAAGAGCAATTTGTAACAAGAACTAAGAAAGTAAGAAGGATGTCAAAGGAAGAATTAAGAACAGAAGAGACATCAAATCAAAAAGATGTTCTTTGCTACAAGTGCTTATGCTTGCTGATAGAAGAAAGTGCTGAAACTCAGATTCATTCCTTCATTAACCCTATCTTGCTGGTAGAAGGAATAGTTTTTTCTGTTCTTCTCGTTCACTCAGTTAACCTAATGAGGCTTCTATTAGGTTACTTATTTTTTTGGTTCCAATAGCGAATCCGACAGTTTTGTTAGCTTAATTTGGTGCTTCCCAGTAGTGCAGAATTTGACTTGTCTTAGAAAATTGTGCCCCGAGCATATTAGTGAAAATATAATTAATTGGACAGCAAATTACAAAAATATTAAGTGATAACTGTGTAAATCAAAACGTTTTCACCTTAGATCTCTTAAATATGTGAATTATTATTTTTATTTATTATGGTAACATGTGAATTATTATTGTTATCACAATGACTTTCTTTTCCCCCACTTGCTATTTTGCACATTGTGTTGAATACCCAGGACCCCCGAAATAGAAATGGGTTCCAAAGACTCCATTGGTATTATTTGCTACTTTTACATTATAGCAAGATGGTCTTGTTGCAAATGTATTCAGACTTTGAGCCTCCACATCTCTGAACTTGCCACTGTTATCGGTGTATCCAATATTTCGAAAAAAAACTTGCTTTTCCACAACGTCCTTTACTGCCGAAATGGCCGCTCCCCATTTGAGTCCTTGTGTGATTACCATTCGGTTCCGAGTTGTAAACCTCTCCACCCCAATTAATTTTGGTAGCATTACTCGCTAAATAGTTGAAGATGGAGCCAGGCCAATACCCAAGTACCTGATCTTGCACTTGGAGCCACCAATTTCCATTCTCCTAAAGCATAAAATAAGTTCAAGAATTTAGTGAGCAAGGCATGTACCCCAATATTATATGGACTACAAAATCTCCCCTTGGCAATGTCAGTTTTTTTTTTGGTTATGATAGGAATTATATAATGGCTGAGTATGAAAACGGTTTTACGTACATAGAGTCAAAAGCATTTTCCCCAAAGTCTTGTCTTAGCATGTACATAAGCTATTTTAGAAAGAGTAATACTATGAAATAATTTTATTTAGAAAACTATAATAATATATATCGAACTAAGACCGTTTGATTTTTAATTCAGCTCATAATATTGTGCCACATTCGCATAAACTTTTGAGACAAATTTACTCGTCACTATTCTATTATATATTTTTCAATTCAATTAAATTTATATTCTATATTTAAATTGTTCATTAAAATATTACTACAACATAAATTATTTAAATAGTAAAACAAGTATAAGTGCTTGTTGGACGTAAAGAATAAGGATTGAGGTTTAAGTAAATCCTTGTAATGTGAATTGCACATGATGGGACACATGCTATCTTTCTATTAGTGATTGAAGCCAAGCACTTTCCTAATTACATATACAAACACAATCATCATAAATGTATTATTTGAGGATGTATAGTTGCATATAAAGATTTAATCATTATAAATTTTTATTAATAAAAACAATAATTATCAAATTTCATATTAATTTAAGCACAAACAAAGAGGAATAGAAATCATATTATGTTAACCACCGCACACCATTAATGTGATAATCTTTTCACAAGTATCAGTGTTTATTGGGTGTGGGTAGTAAAGGTCGGGGTTCAAGTCTCAAAAAGAAAGCTTCACACACGTACATTTACACTCTTTTTTTTTTTTTTTTTTTGACATAAAATATTTGCAAAGGTAAAATATTTTACATGTAAAATATTTGCAAGAAAATATTTTCATTTTACAGTGTTTGGCTTTATTCGTGAAAATGCTGTGCAAAATATTTTACATAAAATATTTGCAAAGGTAAAATATTTTACATGAAAAATATTTGCAAGAAAATATTTTCATCTTATAGTATTTGACTATATACATGAAAATGCTATGTAAAATATTTTCTAGTACTTGATACAAAGTAAAATGGAAGAAAAAAAAAACTATTAAAATTTTAAAACATTTTCTTTAACATCCAACAAATTACATATCTTGGATAAATATAAATCATCCATAACATAGATAATACATCTATAATATAGATATATTCCTTCAATGCACCTGTAAACATATATATTTACGGACCTGTAAACATATAACATGAATAACGAAAAAACACCCATCATGCTAAAAAAAACGACAAAGCATCATTCATAACATAGATATAATCCTAATAGCAAGAATATATATTCAATGCACCTATAAACATAAATAACAAATCAACCCTAACATTTCTGTTCTTTGCATGACTTATTAACTAGTCATTTTTATAACTATTATCTTGGTAATTTTTATTGGAGTAATCTCATTTTCATACAACCCCTGCCAATTTCATATATTCTCTTAAAAAAAAAAAAAATCATTGAATGTCAATTTAGTAGTCATGAAAAAATTGTGAATTTGTTTTATGTTAGAATAACTATTAGGAAATAAATTTATGTATTACCTTGTAGATGGTTATCCCTACATCAAATGAAAGGGTAGCGTTGGAAACAGGTTCTAAGGAAGAACCAAGGACAAAATTTTGGTTTACTTGCACGAAACCAGGACATTCAAGATTGAAGCATCCTTCATTTTGGTAGCCATCGCTCTTAATTAGAAGAACAAGAATAAGTTAGTTCAATAAACACTTGCATGAAATATATCATTTACTAACTGCTGTTAAATGGTAAATTAAGGTAGCTGTTTTGATTTATAAAATATGCACTTGATGATAGGGAATAAGCAAAATTAACTTACAGTCCAATATGTGAAAAGTCTTGTTTTGTTGTCACGAGAAGTAACCTGGAAAAAGGAAATGAAATGTTTATCAATTTATTAATTATATATACCGTAAATTCTTATTTTCAAAATTTATATCAATTTTCTTAGGTACATTTGAATAGCACAAGTTTCTAATCATATCAAAGATTTTAGTTTTAATTCTCTAAAAAAAAAAAAAAATTTGGTTTTAAACTTTCATTAGTTTTTGGTCATATCATGAGTTTTGTATCTTGTGTAATATGTCTAGTTTAACAACCAAAAAATTATAAATTTTAGTTTATTGATATTTAACCATTTTGTAACGAAAACCTTATTTTCACAAACTTACCCTCCATCCAGCTTCCACTGTGTTTAATTCTCCAGAAGGACCTGATGCAACCCATATTTGAGCAAGACTAAATTCTCCATAAGAAACAAAAGGGCTCCATACGTTTAGTGATGCTCGTGCTCCATAATATTCGCCACCCTCCAATTTGACTACGGCATACTAGCTAGTTCAAAACATCAATCTCATATGTAAGAAAGAATTTTTAATTTATAAATGAAATAAATTAATTTCCCTGTATTTTTTTTTTTTTCAATGCTTAATTCATCTTCTAGCGTTCATTTCTAATGATTGCACTCTTTATCATTAAACTAAGCCACCAATCGGTTTTTGGTGTAAGCAGGAATTGAACCATAAATCTCTTATTTAATTATCAAAATTTTTACAAGTTGAACTAACTGGAACCCACAATTCGACTATAATTAGTTTAAAGAATACAAATATAACATAATTTCACTGTGTAAAAATATCATGTCATTTGATAAAAATGGATTATACCTCACGACCACTGGAATCATAAAAGCTATGATTAAGTTGTGTTCTTCTATGTGGTATCCATTCATCTTCTTGTGTTCGTCTTATGGGAACTGTTCCTTCTGGACATTGTCCATTTTTATGCCAATTTTGAGCTAGCTCAGCTTGATATGAATTCTCCTTTGGACCACTTGGGATTGAGTTGGGTTTCATCTGATGAATCAAAGCCAAATGACTAGTTTTTCCTTCTGGACATTGTCCATTTTTATGCCAATTTTGAGATAGCTCAGCTTGATATGAATTCTCCTTTGGACCACTTGGGATTGAGTTGGGTTTCATCTGATCAACCAAAGTCAAATTACTAGTTTTAATCATCAGCAATCTTAATTAAAAGCTAAAATAATAATAATAATAATAAATAAAAATCATTTTACCTTAGAAATAAGAAATTGCACTGTGGAGTTTGTGCTTCTCTCGGGAATGGTAAAAATCTTTTTTTTTTTTTTTAAAAAAAGGACATTGTGGAGTTTGTGCTTCTCTCTAGCTTAAGCTTTTAGTCTTCATTTATTATTTCATTCTTTATAATCTCACCCTTATAACTGATATGAAGGTAATGACAAAAAATAAAAAGGAAATAATTAACTCTGATTTTTTCATCCTTAAAATTTAGCAAGTATGGTTATATTAAAAGAGACTTATAACAAGGGAAAGAAGAAATGTGTATGATATACAAATGCATGAAATATATATTGAAAGTTCAAATAGCGTTGAAAACACTATGAACGTTTAGACCCCCAAACAACAAATTACCAATTCAAGCTTTATATCAAACAAAGTATGTGCGGAAAATGATAACAAGCTTATAATAAAATTGATAAATAATCTAAACCATAAATAATTACAATCACAGCAGTAATTAAATGGTAAAGATAAAGGGAAGAGAGATGCAAACACAAGGACAACACACGATGTGTTATTGAAGAGGAAACCAAAGCCCTCAACGTAAAACCTCTCCGCCGCCCTACAAGCGGTCAATAATCCACAAGAAAATGTAGTTGGGATACATGAACAGCAATAAACCCTCTAATTCTAACCTCTCCGCCGCCCTCCAAGCTTCCTGCTCCAACGAGGTTGCGCCGAACCTTTTTCTTTTCTAGCTTACCGAATTCTGCTATAAACCATAGCATCAACCAATAGTCATTGGTCCCTTCCAAACTACTTCCCTTAGCACCAAAAGAACCTTCTCACAGACGTGGGTGTGGTGAGAAAAGGATTTGGTCAAGAACCTCTCAAAGATGTATCAATGGAGAGGAAAAGAGTAAAGGAATTTGAAGAGTCTCTTAGGTGAAGATTGTGGATGAGGCAATCTTATTTTCTCTAGGGTTTCTCTCTCAAAATTCTCTCTTGAAACTCTCTACATTTCGTGGGAATGAGAGGTATTTATACTAGGGTGAGAATGGAATATGAAACGTCAGTTTTTGCCAAACAAGGCAAGTTAACAACTTGGCCTCGCGACTTGGTTGAGTCGCGAGTTCAAGCCGCGAGCTAACAGCCTGGCCAGCCTAGGACTTTTGTCCTGTAGTACGACAGCTGGCACGACTCTTCAGCTTCTAGCACGCTTGGCACGTGTACAACTTCTGGCAACTTGCAAGCCACGAGCCACTCGCAAGATCCAGTTGCGAGTTCCTGTTTCTTTGCACAATCTTGAGCATTTCTTCACACTCTCTCACTCACTACCCTTACAAGATTCCCACCTAAATATAGGGTTACTAAATGCTAAAATACAAGCAAATTTGGCATGGAATAAAGCCAACAAGATGGTTGATTCAATTCAACCTTACAATCTCCCCCTTTGGCTATTCCATGACAAAACTCTAAAACAAACTCTAGACTTAACGCGTGAGTTGGGAACAGTTGGAAAACTCACTCACACCTAACTCTAGAATTTGTGTAGCTCTTGAACCATAAAACCAAAACATCTCCTGAAACATAATAACACAATAATATCATTGTATGCAGAAAACTTGTAATGCATATGGAACAAGCACAATGTAATCAAGCAAAAATGGAATAAAGTAATAAACCATGGCTTGACCAAATAAGCAATCACTTGTAAGAAAGTGATCACAATGTTCATTCTCACTTGGAATGAACATCAGGACATTCAAGCTGATAAGCACAAAGCAAATCACTTGAATGACCAACACTCAACCAATGCACAATACATGAAGTATATGCATCTAGGAATAAAATCATACAAGGGCACAAAAGTGAAAGTACTTAAGGAAAATGCATAACATTTAGCTTGAAGTACAAAGCAACAAAGCATACAGGCTGCAATAAGCATGGTACAAACCATAAAAGCCTACAAGTATGCATAGAAACAAACCCTAAAGCTTACAAAAGCAACATGGGTACAAATTAAGAACCTTAAAAACCTACAAAGGTAACAGGTACAAACCATAAACTCATAAAGTAAAATATGCTGAATAACATCATATTATATACTGAAAAACTACCATTATAGTTTCAAAACTATCCAAGAAATATGAGTTTTAGCCAAACATTAACTAAAGCCACAGTGCATCAAAACTATAATAACAGCAGTTATCCAAAACACAGTATCAACGCTAAAAACATGACAACATATGATAATGAAAGCTCCCCCTCAAGAGCTGCCCCAAAAATTCTCCCCCTTTTTGACCGGAATGGCCAAAGGGTCACTACTCCTAGTTGGTGTGTATGCTGTCAAACTTAGCTGAAAGTACATCAAGCTGATCCTGCATTGCTGTCATCCTTTCAGTATGCTGATTTTGAACCTCTCTGAGTGTATCAAGCCTCTCCAGGATGATCTGAAATGCATCAGGAGGTACAGCTGATGAAATTGAGGCTCTACTCCTCTTACTTCTGCTCCTGGGTGTGACTGATTGTTTTGCAACTTCTGCTTCAGTTTCCATAGGATCACCTTCTTCTTGGACATCTTCCTCTTCTTCACCTGGAAGACGACTTTGAATCCTTGTGAGAGTAAATTTGTTTATGGCTGATAGAGGAGGTAAGGGACTGATATCCTAAGGGATTGCAACACCTTTGGCTCTGAAAATCCTCATGAGAAGACTAGGAAATATTAGCTTAGGTCTTGAGGTGGTTCTGGTTTCATCCACTATAGTATCAAAAATGTGAGAGCTGATGTCAATGAAGGTTTTCTCCTTAAGTTCCATGAGAAAAATAGCTCTGGCATTTGTCAGTGTAGTCATCTTCCTTATAGGATACAGGTTATACATCATTATGGTGGTCAGACACCTCATGTCTTTAGGAAAATCAGTAGTGTTGAGACACCTGTTTTCTTTAACCCCACCAATCCTGGTCTGGACAGTGTCTAGAGAAAGCATTCAGTCCTTGTAATTAGTGAATTCATAATCATCTAAACCCTCAAGCCCTAGAACCTTATCAATGTCATGAGCATCTAGGGTAAATTCCTTTCTTCTCACCCAACAACTCAACTCCTCCTCCCTTATCATAGCATTTGCATAGAATTCTCTGATTAGAGGCTCACAAACAGGAGGTAGGTCACTTAGCTATTTTTCCCAACCTCTACCCTCAAAACATCCTGGAATGAAGGTGTCCTTCAAATCCCTTAAATCAACAAATCTTTCTTGAATGATGGTCCCTTTTGAGAAAGAATCCCTATATCTCTCAAAGTGTTGAATCGACCTAAATAGGTTAGGGTCCATTTTCAGTCTTTTGTCAGATTTCTTAGCAGCAGTCTTCTTCTTTGTAGGAGATGCAGCCATCTTTTTCTTGATGTTTAAAGTAGACATGATGCAAAAATGGAAGCTTTTTGCAAGAGAGACACGGAGAGTTTGAAAGAGATATTTGGGGAAGATAATGAACAGTCACTGAAAATCGAGGGAAAATTGAAAATGTTTTGAAAAAACTGACTTTAAAACGCAAAACACGCGTTTTTCGCGACAGGGTCAAGTCGCCAGTCAGTCGCTAGGTAAGCTGCGAAACACTTAAAAGATAAGAAACTTGAAAAAAATTTCTAAGTGTTTTTCGCGACTGGAAGGTCTACCCGCGAGACAGTCGCCAGGGGAGCCGCGAAAATCTCTGTGTACCCCTCGCGATTAGACCTTCCACCCGCGAATAAGTCGCCACACTAAGCCGCGAAAATCACAAAAACTCAACTTTTGAAAAATTTTCTAAGTATTTTTCGCGACTAAAACCTTGACTCGCCAGCGAGCCGTGAACAATCTCGGAGTGAGCTCGCAACTGGGGCACGCGACTGGACCAACCCGCGACTGAGTCGCCAAAACAGGGCAACACTGTTTTTGAAATTTTTGACATTTTTGTAAAACAAAATACTTTCCAAAAACAAGCTAAACACTTAAAAATCTTTTTGTGTTTGATTAACAAAGATTGAGCTTGTGAAAACACATTTAAACAAGTACAATCACAGAAATGAATATTGCATTCATTGAACAAAAACTTGTGTGTTGTGTGTGGGTATCAAAAGTGAGATAGTCCTTAGTCTAATGTAAAGCTTCAATGATCAATCCAATCAAGGCATACACAACTAGCACTAGATAATGTGATCCATCTCAATTATAGAAATGTGCATATATGACCTCCCACATAAATTTTGAAAACATTTCTTAGAAGCTTTTCAATTGGCTCCATATACATCATAATATTTGATTATTTTGAAACAATACATCTCATTGTGAGATAGATGTTTGAAATTTTTAATATTTCAATTTGATGAGTTAGCATTTATCTTTTTGGGCATCATATATTTTATTTTGGTCGTTTTCCCTTTTTCCTAGTCAAATACTAGTATGTGCGATAGGTTTTTGCAGCGCAATATCTCTTTTCATTTGGAGATTTACATTTGGTAAGCTCTTTAGTTAAAAGCAATAAAAATAAAAATGGGAAGATATATAGGCATAAGTATATGCATGTCTCAAGATCAACAAAATCATTCACTAATTATTCATGACAAGGTTGAAAATCTATTTACAACAATCACATAGATTTCAAGATTTTTCCCACAAAGATATGAGTGCATATGAGACAGGTTAAGCTCGTAAATGCACAACGCCATTAGTACAAAGGTACAAGGCAAAACATGCTTTGAGACAACACTCAACAAAGTTGATCAAACTGTTTGGATTTTCTACTTTTTATGTGTTTTTGGATTTTTGACATAAAAGTAATAAAAGATTGATCAAAAACAATGTAAAAACATTTTAAAACCGAAACAGATAAACAAACACAAATCAAACAATCAGAAGCAAAAAGCATACAACCAAACATATTCACAAAGCATAGGAAGAATTGATGCATAGACATGTTATGATGCTTATGCATGAGCACCCTTCGTCATCCACACGTCACGTGCATTTGGGGTGATATCCTTGACAGATTGGGTACGAAAGTTAGGACTGTCAAACCTCTTTGTAAAGCTTTCCATGCAATTTGTGAAGGCACCAATCATCTTTATCATGTCCATCATTTCAGGATCACGGTTTTGACTTCTTGGTTGCTCACCTCCCTAAGACCTCTTGTCATTTCTTCTTCCTCGTGATTGAGGAGTGCTTGCATTGTTCAACGCTCTGAACTTATGACAGTTGGGTCTAGTATGTCCTTACAATCCGCAATAGTGACAAATGTGATTTGTTCTAGGACCCCATTGTAATCTTGGAAGTGATCTTCCTCTAGCTTCATGTCTGGCTTCTGATAGATTACAGACTGTATTGAACATCCGTTGATCAGCCATATTCTTCTTCTTTTCAGTCTTAACCTTATCAATAACAGACTCTTCCACAATTGGCTCTTTGGCCTTCACAAACTTCACTTCTTTGGTGACATTGGCTGATGAGCTACTCCCTCCGGTATATCCTACTCCGGACTTGTATGAACTGATTTTTGATGAGCAAGCATTTCATTGAGTTTCTTGGAGGAGACACGATCAACCTTAGCATTTGCTTGAAGCACTTCATGCTCAAGAAATCGAATCTTTGAATAAGCTTCCAGTAGCTCTCCATTCATTTTCTCCACTTCACATTTAGACTCCTTGTCTTGCACTAGAAGAGTTCTGTAATCTTCCTCGGCCCTCTTCATCTTCTTAATGGCTGCATTAGCCACCTTAGCATATTCACCGATCTTCTCAAGGAGTGAGTTGTAAGTCTCTTGCAGTCCCACTATTTCTCCAGCTTCCTCATCTTCAAGAGAAAATATTAGGTCCTCCCAGGTCCCAACATCCAATAAAAAAAGGCCATATAACCATCTTTTATGACTCAGCTCCACATCACCCATTAACTTAACTATAATTAAAAAATCAAACCAAGGTTAAAAATAAAACAAACTCAGCAACCCCAGCCTTCTCATCGTGTTAACCCAAAATCATTTGTATGCTTCTAACTCAAGTTCTATGCTTCTAACTCAAGTTCTTCTAACTCAGCAACCTTCTCACCCAATTTCTGAAACCCAAAATACCCACAGCCGGAAACCCAAAATCAGAGCCAAGGTGCGATCAAAGAACAGAATTAGTTCTTTAAATTTACTTCTTTCCATCCATCACCGGACTCGGTCCCGCCGATCGGGAAGATCCAAAGAACCCATCCATTTCAAAAGCAGAGAAAATCAAAGAAACGGAACCCAGAGAGAGAAGAAAATCTTACCAAGGAGATCAGGAATGAGGCTCCGATCGACGGCATTCCAGAGGTAGACGACGACGAGATTCCTCTGAGAATGAGGAATCGGGTACAAGAACGTTTTGTCGCCGCAGTTAACGCCGAGGACGAAGAGAGCAGAGATTATAAAGAGTGCGAAGAGAGAGCTTTTGCAAAGACATTCATCTCGATAAGGTCGAAATCTCTCTCAACCAGCATCTTTGTCGAGAAGCAAAGATAGGACCCAAAGACCACAAGCTCTGATCGGTTTTGGTATTGGGTTTGGTGGTCATGGGAATTTTGGGATTTGGTGGTCATGGGAATTTTGGGTTTTGGTATCGAATTTGGTGATTGTGAGTCTTTTAGTTGTTGGGTTTCATGGTTTTGCATTTGAATGTTGTTGTTGATCTTGCGAAATTGATGTCCCAAAGTTTTGAAGAAAGATTGTATCAGTGGCTTTGAAGAATTGGTTTTGATGGGCCAAAATACTGAGGCACGTGCTAAGGCAATGGTGTGCATTAAGGTGTGTTGGGTGATGCACAGCTGTGTGCATTGTGCTGCTGTGTTGTGCGTGGGGTGTTGCTGTGTAGTACCAAGGAGTTGAGCAGTTGATTGGGATGGTCAGGGGTAGTTAGTTAGGCTGCTGTGTTTTGGTATTGTTGTTTAAGTTTGGAGTTGTAATTGCTCTTTAGAAGCTCAATTGTCCTAGCATTAGTTTGTATGTTAGGCTATATTAGCTATGTTAGCTTTTAGTTATTGTATTTGCAAATAATTTTTGTGTTTACAGGTGAGGTTGATCTTTGTTTTTGGTGTTTGGATCTCATTGTAAATTTTGTTCGTTTTGGCAATAAAATTTCTCATTTGTTAGGTAGCTTGTTGTTGAGTTTGAGCTTGTTCCCAATTATATGAACTGTTTTTGAATAGTGCCTCTCTCATTGAGTATCAAGGCAAATTGTTGGTAATGTTGTTAAAATGGCAATTTCTCACTGAGAAGTATTTTGTTTTGATGGATGACCTCTTCAAAAAAATAAGGTGCTGATTCATCTTTTTTGATACCATTCAAAGGCAGATATACACAAAAAATAGGATGTTGATTCACTGATTGAAAAATACAACTTAAATTTTCTTTTTCTGCCCCAAAATTCCCTTAGCAGCTATAACATAACCATTTACAAGCCAAACTATCATCAAGCTTAATTATCCCCAAATCCAATAAATAAAATGTCAGCTGATACAAAGACAAAAGATCATCCATCATGTTCTGCTCCTGCCAGCAAGGACTTCTAGTAAAGTTGACAACTTCTATAGTTCTCTTGCAATTGGTTAAAACCAGAACACGGCTAAATTTGTTAGACATTTGGGTTCCTTTAAGTCTAATTTGGCTGCTGAGTTTAAACTTCACTGGTAGAAAAATAGGAGATATATTGTGGCATTGAGCAAGGTATGGCTGTAGATGCGGATGCCTCAACAGCTCTGCTGCCTAAAATGTAGTAACATGAAAGTATCAAATCAATTCATTGCTTTCAGAAAGGTAACACAGAGTTTGGCCATTTGAACTCACTGTTGGTCTGTGCTCTGGGTTCTTTCTTAGCATGCTCTTGATTAATTGTTTCCTGCAGTCCAAATTTCATCCAATTTTAGTTGTAGAATTCTCTTTGCTGTATATCTATGCTTGTAGACTCAATCATTTTGTGTCATATATACTGAGTGTTTGCAGAATGGGTTCTAACAATTCACACTAGACTCATAAAAATTTAATTTTTAATATCTATAAACTGGATAGAAAGAAAACAACACATAAAAATTTCATTATTTTAATTATTTCTCATCTTGGGCTTTTCTCAAACAAGTAGAAGACACATTCTCAAAAAAAAAAAAAAAAAAAACACACGCAGAAGACAACTACATAAAAACAAAACAAAGCTAAGAGAATGATAGATTGAAGAGTGAAATGAGTCTTTGTAACATACATACCTTGATCAATATTGGTTAGTTGCAATGGTGGTGTGTGGATTCCAGCAACCACTTCAGCCATAGCTTACAGTCAATCTTACTCACTATTCATCCAAGAGAGAAGAAGGAAAGCCCAGCATAAGATTGTTTGAAAGGCTCGTCCAATGATGCGGGAAGGGAGAGGAAAGAGGATTGAGCGGGTAAAATAAAATTTTGGGTTTCAGAAATTGGAAGAGAAGTGGCTAACACAGTGGGTTAGCACGGTTTGATTTTGGCTAATTGATTTTGGGTTTTTGGCTGTGGGTTAGTGACTAAGTCTGTAAGGAGAGCTGAGAGTTAACCATGGTTTGATTTTTTAATTATAGTTAAGTTAATGGGTGATGTGGAGCTGAGTCATAAAATATGGTTATATGGCCTATTTTTATTGAATGTTGGGACCTGGGAGGACCACGTCAGTGGTCCTCCAGGAGGACCCAATACTTTCTCCATCTTCAGACTCCTCAACTATTCCAATAGACTCCAAATCAGAATGTTCTCCAAGCTCCTTCACAAGTGTACCCACATCATCTGAGGACTCCACATGTGCAATGGTCATGAATACGGAGTAGTTTCCTTCTCTATCACAACTTTCCTTTAAATCAGAATTCGACGAATCTGAGTCACTCAGAGTAATGGCATAGACCTTGCCCTTTGACTTCAAATAGTTGGGACATTCCTTTTTGAAGTGTCCATGTCCATTACACTCAAAACATGTGATTCCTTGAGAAGATTGGGAATCTCTACCATCTTTCCTTCGGAATTCTCTCTTCTCCTTCCCGGAACTCTAAAATTTTCCTTTGTCACCAAATTTCCCACCGTTCTTGAGTTTCAAGAATTTCCGGAAGTTCTTTACAAGATACGCCACATCTTTATCTATTGCATCCTCTTCCGAAGAGTCATGAGATACCACTCTTTCATCAATCGTTTTAAGAGCAAGAGATTTACTCTTCTTCTGCGTAGGTAGGGACAATTCATACGTCTGCAAAGAACCAACCAGCTCTTGAACTTTAATGTCGTCAAGATCTTTGCTCTCTTCAATAGCTGTTACTTTGGTGCGAAAAATTTCCAGCAGTTATCGAAGGATCTTCCTTACAATTTTAGAATCCTCGGTCTTTTCTCCCAAATTGAATTTGCCGACAACCACCTCGTTCAGCTTACTGTAAAAAGAGTCAAAAGACTCATCCTCGCTCATTTTGAGCTCCTCAAAGTGAGTAGTCAACATCTAAAGTTTGGTGTCCTTCACCTTCTTAGTCCCTTCATAAGTTGTCTCCAGTATTTCCCATGCTTCCTTAGCAATGGTGATATGTGAAATCCTGTGAAATTCTTCTAGAGAGACACCGCAGAAAATGGCATTTAAGGCTTTACTATTAGCATTAGCAGCCGCAAGAGCTGCCTTATCCCAAGTGGATTTGGCAGCCTCCGGCTTAGTCCAACCAACCTCAACAGCATCCCATACAGCATCATCAATAGAACACAAAAACGCCCTCATACGAACTTTCCAAAATGCATAATTATTACCATTAAAAAATGGTGGCACATTTAGAGATTGAGACCTATCCATCTCAATGAGGGGTCTAGGATCGCACTAGGGTGTTTAAACCACAACAAGTGCACCCGCTCTGATACCAATTAAAAGTTCAAATAGCGTTGAAAACACTATGAACGTTTAGACCCCCAAACAACAAATAACAAATTACCAATTCAAGCTTTATATCAAACAATGTATGTGCGGAAAATGATAACAAGCTTATAACGGAATTGATAAACAATCTAAATCATAAATAATCACAATCACAGCAATAATTAAATGGTAAAGATAAAGGGAAGAGAGATGCAAACACAAGGACAACACACGATGTGTTATCGAAGAGGAAACCGAAGCCCTCGACGTAAAACCTCTCCACCGCCCTCCAAGCGGTAAATAATCTACTAGAAAATGTAGTTGGGATACACGAACAACAATAGACCCTCCAAGCCTAATTTACCCAGGTACCTAAGCCCTCCAAGCTTCCTGCTCCAATGAGGTTGCGCCGAACCTTTTTCTTTTCTAACTTACCGGATTCCGGTATAAACCATAGCATCAACCAATAGTCATTGGTCCCTTCCAAACTGCTTCCCTTAGCACCAAAAGAACCTTCTCACAGACGTGGGTGTGGTGAGAAAAGGATTTGGTCAAGAACCTCTCAAGGATGTATCAATGGAGAGGAAGAGGAAGAGGAATTTGAAGAGTCTCTTGGGTGAAGATTGTGGATGAGGCAATCTTGTTTTCTCTAGGGTTTTTCTCTCAAAATTCTCTCTGGAAGCTCTCTACATTTCGTGGGAATGAGGGGTATTTATACTAGGGTAAGAATGGAATGTGAAACGCCAGTTTTTGCCAAACAGGGCAAGTTGGCGACTTGGCATCGCGACTTGGTTGAGTCGCGAGTTCAAGCCGCGAGCTAACGGCCTGGCTAGCCTGAGACTTTTGTCCTGTAGTGCGACAGTTGGCGTGACTCTTCAGCTTCTGGCATGCTTGGCACGTGTGCAACTTCTGGCGACTTGCAAGCCGCGAGCCACCTGCGAGATCCAGTCGCGAGTCCCTATTTCTTTGCACAATCTTGAGCATTTCTTCACACTCTCTTACTCACTACCTTTACATATATTTTTAGCTGTAGATTTTCTTTTTCTTGAGAAGTAGGGGTGTGTCGGTTCGGTTTCAGTTGGTTTTCTACGTGTTGGACAACCAAAACCGAAATTTTCAGTTGGTGAAATTCTCAACCAAAACCAACCGAAATAGTTGAAAAACCATCGTTTCGGTTGGATTTCGGTTTCGTTCAGTTTCGGTCGTTTTTTCAGTTTCCTCATCATTTATTTTCCAAGAAATCAAACAAAGAAAAAAAAACTAAGAATATAAAAAAGAGAGGAAATTGAGAAAATAAACAAACTCAGAATATAAACAACCAAACACATGGGTTTTTTCACAACCCTAACTTTATTTGCACATAAAAATTGAAAAAATAGCATTGATTTAATATTAAACAAACCCATAATTGAAGATCTAAAAAAAAAAAAAAACCCAGAATTGAAGATCTAAAAAAAAAAAAAAAAAAACAAACCCAGAATTGAAGATCTAAAAAAAAAAAAAGAAACCCAGAATATAAAAAAGAGAGATGAAATTATGGAGAATGTTGAACCTTGCATGGTTAGGAACCAACAAGGCAGGCCGGCGTGGACGTCGCCAACGATGCCATCAAAGATTGGACTCCTCGTCGGGCCAACACATTTGAAGAGGAGAAAAAAAACCAACAAGAAAAAGAGAAAAACATAGGTGGTTTTGGAATGACAGAAACAAAATCAAGAAGAAACAGAGAAGAAAAAACCAATAGCAAAATCAAATCATAATAGCAACATTGGGGAGGGGGTCGGCGCTGAGGAGAAGAGAAAGGAATAAAATGCTCTATTTCCAGGTGAGAGAGAAAAAATGGTGAGAGAGAAAAAAATGGAGGAGGGGCGGCTGGAAAGAAAAGGGCAGAACCTATAAATATAAGATGCTAGGGTTTTTAACATTTAATGGTTTTAAAAAACCTAAAAAACTCAAAAAGGTATATGCGAAGGCTCGAACAAGAGAACACTTAGTCATTACAGCCACATCATACCACTAAGCTACAAACTCCAACGTGATAGAGTATTACATAAATATATATATCGGTTCGGTTCGGTCGGTTCGGTGCATTAAAATTTGCAACCAAAAACCGAACCGAAATTTTCGGTTTTATTATATAAAAAACCGAAACCGAACCGAACCGAAACCGAACTGAAATTTTTGCATCGGTTCGGCCGGTTTGAAGCGGTTTTTTTCGGTTCTTCGGTTTTTGCACACCCCTATTGAGAAGTTAGTTTTCGGCCTCAACTTTCCCAAGAGCCTAATTGAGCCCAACGCTATGTTTGGCAAAATAGAGGGTAAGAGAAAGGAAAATAAATTGAGAGAGGGCTAGGAGAGAAAATAGAAGAAAAGACAAAAATCTCATCCTTCATGTTGTTTGGTTAAGAGGAAAAAGAGGGAAGAAAATTATTTCATTTTTTTTAAAGTAAAATTTAAACTATCTATTTCACTATTTTCTCCATTTAATTCCAATTTTGAAGGAAATTGAATGCTAAATTTGGAGTAAAACTAAATCCTTCCATTTCCTTTCTCTCCCATTCGTTTCCATCCATTCAAACAATGAAAGGTTTCTTTTCCCTCATTTTCCCCTCACACTTTCCCTTCTACCTCTGTACGTGCCCATGAACCAAATATAGTGAAAAAGTTTTGAAGTGGTACGGTCCTCATTCCTTAGCTGCTTTAACTGTTTTGATTATTTCTTTTCTTTAAATTACAAGAGCATTACATGAACATTGAAATAAAAGTCCAAAAGAAGAACTTTCAAATTACAAATGATGTGAAATAAATGAATAAACAACAATGGTAACAAAATAAATAAATTAAAACTCAAGTAAAGAAACCTGTATAATATGATTTTTCAAAAATGGATGGTCAAAAGCAGGTTGTTGATAAATATCAACACAATCAATCGTATCACCATCCTCGCCCTGTTAAGATTCACTAAAACCTTAAATAAGGTTGGAATAAAAATAAAAGGAAAAGAAAAAAAGAAAAAAATATGTATTTAGTACTCATTATAACCTCAATGGTTTTGATGCTTCCTTTTTGCTTTATCAAACCTTTATTTTCCAGATTCTCAATCCTTCTTCCATCAACAAATCCATCACCTAACACATAAGATAAAGCAAATAAAAAAAATATGAAACATTCTAGTTTAACGTTAATGACGTAAGCCATGGAGAAACAAAACTTCAAAAGTCACTTTTTTTTTTTTTTTTTTTTTTTAACTTCTGTCTAAAACTTAATACTTCCATAGAAAATGTGATAAAAAATATTGTGGAAATTAGGTGTTGAAAAAACCACATGTGTGCGAGCTCACACGTCTAAATATAGAGGTTAAATTTTATAAGGATGTGGTGTAAAACTTCTAATCTTAACATATCATATCATCATATGACATATTAAAAAATAGGCATAATTACACCTAATCAATTCTAATACTCATCTGAAAATTCAAACCAACTAGGAGTTTATTAAGATATTATTAAGTGTGTAGAAGGATGTATTGAGTTTTAAATAAATAAATAAAAAAGTTGATGTTACACTCCCTCTTTACCAAATTTGGACTCCTATATATAATAGTCTAAGATTCTGCCAAGTGGTTTATGCCTTGGAAAAAAAAATAAGCACTCTCTTCATTTAGTTTTCCACCTCATTAACATCAAAATATATAAATTTATGTAAATAAATTAACCTATTATCACGCATTAATTAGGTAAATGAATTTATTTTCATATTTATTTTTGACAAATGAAGGTATCCAGATTTTTTCGAGTATCGACTATTCTGAAAGTTCAATATGTGTATAAAACACCCTTGAACGTTTAGACCCCAATTACAAAATTACCAATTCAAGCTTTATATCAAACAATTAATGTGCAGAACATGATAACAAGCTTATAACAGAATTGATAAACAATCTAAGCCAAATATAAACACATTCACAGTAGTAAATATAAGGCAAAGATAAAGAGAAGGAAGATGCAAACACACGGACAACACACGATGTGTTATCAATGAGGAAACCGAAGTCCTCGGCGTAAAACCTCTCCGCCGCCCTCTAAGCGGTGAATAATCCACTAGAAAATGTAGTTGGGATACATGAACAGCAATAGACCCTCCAAGCCTAATCTACCCAGGTATCTAAGCCCTCCAAGCTTCTTGCTCCAACGAGGTTGCGCCAAACCTTTTTCTTTTCTAGCTTACCGGATTCCGCTACTAGACCATAGCATCAACCAATGTATATTGGTTCCTTCCAAACTGCTTCCTAAAAGCACTAAATAAACCTTCTCACAGACGTGGGTGTGGTGAGATAAGGATTTGGCAAAGAACCTCTCAAGGGTATGACAATGGAGAGGAAAAGAGTAAAGGAATTTGTAGAGACTCTAAGGTAAAGATTGTGGATGAATCAATCTTGTTTTTCTCTAGGGTTTCTCTCAAAAATTCTCTCTGGAAGCTCTCTCAATTTAGTGGGTATAAGGGTTTATATATAGTGGGGTGAGAAAGGAATGCGAAGAGTCAGTTTTTCCCAAACAGGGCTGATTGGCGACTTGACCTCGTGGCTTGTCCAAGTCACGAGTTCAAGTCGCGAAATAACGGCCTAGCCAGCCTGGGACTTTTGTCCGGTAGTGCGACAGCTGGCGCGACCCTTCAGCTCCCCTGTGTGCATCTCACGTGCCTGCATTTGGCAACTTGCCAGTCGCGAGTCCTAGCCGCGAAACTCTGCTTCTTTGCACAAACTTGAGCTTTTCTTCACGCTCTCTTCACACACTACCCTTACATGAATCCCACCTAAATACAGGGTTACTAAGGGCTTAAATTACAAGCAAATTGGCACGGAATAAAGCCAACAAGATGATTGATTAAATTCAACCTTACAATCTCCCCCTTTGGCTATTCCATGACAAAACCCTAAAACAAACTCTAGACTTAACATGTGAGTTGGGAACAGTTGGAAAACTCACTCACACCTAACTTTAGAATCTGTGAAGCTTTAGAACCATAAGAACAAGTCACTCCTGAAACACAACAACACAATAAGTTCATTGTATGCAGAAAACTTGTAATGCAAATGGAGCAAGCATAATGCAATCAAGCACAATGGAGTAAAGCAATAAACCATGGCAAGACCAAAAACAAGTAATCACTTCATACAAGTGATCACAATGTTCATTCACACTTGGAATGAACATCCGGACATTCAAGTTTACATACACAAGGCAAATCACTTGAATGACCAACACTCAACCAATGCACAATACATGAAGTATGTGCATCTAGGAAAAATTCTACACGGGCATAAGAGTGACAGTACTTAAAAAGGAATGCATAGCATTAAGTTAGAAGTACTGATTTAACAAAGCACAAAGGCTGCATAAAGTATGGTACAAACCATAAAGGCCTACAAGTGTGCATAAAACCAAACCCTAAAAGCTTACAAAAGCAATATGGGTACAAACATATAAAACGTATGTTGAATTAACTGAATAACATCATCAATATATAAATAAAACACAGAAATAAATAACTGTACCAGAGAGCCCACAAGTTTTCCAAAAGAATAAAACCATATTAACAAGGATAAAGGCTCTAAAACAACAAATTATGAATAACAACTATAAAAACACTCCCCTTTTCAGTATGCACCCTCCTTTTCATGTTTAAGCTTCACTCCCCCTTATTGTGCTGCTCTCCCCCTTTTTGGCACGAATAGCTAAAGGCTGTCTTTTAGCTTCTGTTGGATGTTATCTAATTGTAACTCAATGGTTCCGAGACGCATTTGAGTTTGACTGTGAAAGGAGTTTAGAAGCCATTCCAAATCAGAAATCCACTGAAATACATTTTCAATGAAGTAACTTTGCCTGGGAATTTGGAATCCAGGAGGAACAGATGGGGTGCTGGTTGATTGTACAGGAGTAGCTGTAGCATGAGCAGATGGAGATGCATGAGTGGATGGCTCACTCTTAGGTTTCTTGGAGGAATGACTCTTGCTTGCTTGGAGAGAGTATTGAGATATTGGTCGAGGACAAGACAAGAATTTCTCATCTGATGAAGGACTAACACCTTCACGAAGAACAATCTTCATGACTAGACTGCAGAATGGAAGAATTGTTCGTGTTGCTGAATGAGCCGATGTTTTCCCATGATTTGAAATATATGAGCACAGATGTCAATTGGGGCACCAGTAATGAGGTCACACAGAAATTAAGCCCTTCCAAGATTGATGAAGGTAGTATTTGACAGAAGGTAGAGATTGGAGAACATGATCAGCTTTAGAGTTGTCAGTTCGGGCGAAAACAATGCAGTGCTTATAGATGACCCTATGCTTCCCACTTCATGTTCATTCCCAAGAACTTGAAGGATGTCTTGTGCCTGAAGTACTCTGTCATCGTATGGAGTTCGATCCACATTATTTGGTCTAGAGATGCTAAGTACCTTAGCAATGTAGTCTGCATTTAGGGAAAATTATGTTCCTCGTACCCAGCATTTCAACTCTACACCTGTGAATCTAGCAATGGAGTAAAATTCCTTAACCAGTTCTTCAATTGGATCCTTAAGAGGCTGTTTAGATGGGCAAATCTCATGACTCAATTCTCAGTTTTCATAACTCAATTCTCAAAAATGGTGAGACCCATAGCAAAATACTCGTTTGCCTGCACCAATACTCTATTTCCATAACTCTGTTTCCAATACTCAATTCTCTACTTTTTGAGTTATGAGTTATGGAAACTGAAAACAACTTTTGGCTGTTTTCAGTTTCCAATTCTCATAACTCAATGGCATTTTTGTAAATAACACTATATGAGGGACCCACTGCCATACTTTTAGCCACAACTTTTGACTATCTTTTTTTTTTTTCTTCTTTCTTTACTGGGGTTCACCGTCTCCCCTTTTTTTTCTTCCTTCTTCACCTGGGTTCACGTCTCCTTCCTTTTCTTTTCTTTTTTTTTTTCCTTCTTCACCTGGGTTCACGTCTCCCCTGTTCTTCCTCTTTTTTTTTTTTTTTTTTTTTTTTTTTTTTTTTTTTCTGGGTTCGGGTTTGTGGGTACTTTGAAAAAAAAAAAAAAAACTGCAGTGGTGACAGAAATGGGGCCCACAAATAGTGTGAAAAATATTGAGTGATGTGCCAAACGGGTATTAATTTTAGAGTGATGGGTGATGAGTGATGAGTATTGAGTTATGAGTGATGAGTGATGAGTGACGGAAATTGAGTGACGAAAATTGAGTGATCAAAAAAAGGTGGCCAAACAGCCTCTAAAGTTTCCAAAAAGGTCAGCCCAATCTCTTCCTTCAAAAATGTTAGGGATAAAAGTTGCCCCTAGGGTATCAAACTAGACAACTCGTTCCACAATGAGAGAAGACTCTTTGAAGATGTCTATGTAGGTCTTTGAGTCAGTAGGAGTCCTGAATCTCTCAATGGTAGAGTCCCTGGATGACTTAGACGATAATCGAGTCCGTTTAGCAACTGGGGTTGACAGATCATCAATTACAATGCCTTTGCCTCTGGATGAACAATGAGTTAACTGCAACAAAACAGACACACAGAAACGAACCAAATACAATACCATAAGAAGCAAACATCAGATTGATTAGTTTTAGTTATAAGTCAGTTAAAGGAAAATGCACCCAGAATAGACCAAAAGACAAAGAAACACGTTATGATGAGTAGGAAATGAGCATGAAAACCCTAATGCTAACCCCACAATACTCATGTAAAGTGAAAAACCCAAAAACCACATTCAGAGAGACCCACTGAAAACCCCCAAACCCATATGCCCAAAGAGAAATGACTCTATCAAAGACAATGCTCAAAACAAAGACAAGCAATCAGAAGCATTAACAAGGTACTTAGTTAACTTATCAACAAGAGAAAAACAATTCCCAAACAATCAAACCCAACATTTTGGGCAAACCCATGTTTGAACACAATATATCGCAGAACACAAATGCAACTTACAAAACAAGAAACTAAACATCAAAACATTAAGAATAAAGTATAGGAAGGAAAAACCATACCTTTTTCTTGGTGTTTGATGAAGACATGATGCAAAACTGGAATCTTTTTCAGTGAGACTCGGAGTGTTTGAGTGAGAGAAATGATGAAGACAATGAATAGTCACTGATATTCGAGGGGAAAAAAAAACTGAAAACCATTTAAAAACTATCTTTAAAATGCAAAACACGCATTTTTCGCGACTGGATCAAGTCGCTAGGGTAAGCCGCGAAACACTATGAAGCAAGATTCTTGAAAAATCTTCTAAGTGTTTTTCACGATTGGAAGATCTACCCGCGAGAGAGTCGCGAGCTGAGCCACGAAAATCTCTGTGTACCCCTCGTGACTGGACCTTCCACCCTCGAACAAGTCGCCATACTGAGCCACCAAATATGCAAAAACACAAATTTTGAAAAATTTTCTAAGTCTTTTTCGCGACTAGGATGTTGACCCGCTAGTGACCCGCGAAAATCTCGGAGAGAGCTTCGCGATTGAAGCATGCGATTGGACCAACCCGCGACTTAGTCGCCAAAACAGGGCAACACTGTTTTTGAAATTTTTGACTATTTTTTAAAAACAAAATACTTTCCAAAAACAAACTAAAACACTCAAAAATCTTTTTGTGTTTGATCAACAAAGATTGAGCTTGTGAAAACACATTTAATCAAGTACAATCACACAAATGAATATGGCATTCATTGAACATAGACTTGTGTGTTGTATGTGAATATCAAAAATGAGATAGTCCTTAGTCTAATGTGAAGCTTCAATGATCAATTCAATCAAGGCATACACAACTAGCACTAGATAATGTGACCTATCTCAATTATAGAAACATGCATATATGACCTCCCACATGCACTTGATAACAATTCTTTAAAGCTTTTCATTTGGCTTCATATTTAACACATCATTTGCATTTTTGAGCAAGGAGAATCTCATTGTGAGATAGATGCCTAAAATTTTTGATATTTCAATTGATGAGTTAGCCTTTGGCTTTTTGGGCATCATACATTTTATTTTGGTCGTTTTCCCTTTTTCCTAGTCGAATACTAGTTTGTGCGACAGGTTTTTGCAGCTCTATATCTCTTTTCATTTGGAGATTTACATTTAGAGAGCTCTTTTAAGCATAAAAATAAAAAGTGGGAAGATATATAGGCATGAGTCTATGCATGTCTCAAGATCAACAAAACCATTCACTAATTATTCATGACAAGGTTGAAGATCTATTTACAACAGTCACATAGATTTCAGAATTTCTTCCACAATGATATGAGTGCATGAGAGACAAGCTAAGCTCGTTAAATGCACAAAGCCATTAGTACAAAGGTACAAGGCAAAACATGCTTTGAGACAAAACTCAACAAAGCCGATCAAACTTTTTAGGTTTTCTATTTTTTAGGTGTTTTTGGATTTTTGACACAAAGTAGTAAAAGATTGATCAAAAACATAAAAAAAAAAAAAAAAAAAAAAATGTAAAAACATTTGAACCAAAGACAAACACACACACAAAATAACAACCTAAATACTAGCAATAAGCACACAACCAAGCATATTCACAAACATGGGAAGTATTGATGCATGGACATGTTGTAATGCTTATGCATGAGTACCCTTCGTCACCCACACGTCACGTGCGTTTGGGGTGATATCCTTAACGGATTGGGTACGAGAATTAGGACTATCAAACCTTCGTGTGAAGCTTTCCAGGCAATTTATGAAGGCACCAATCATCTTCATCACGTCCATCATTCCTAGATCACGATTTTGACTTCTTGGTTGCTCACCACCCCAAGACCTCATGTCATTTCTTATTCCTCGTGACCGAGGTGCACTTGCATTGTTGTCTGCTCTCAGCTTTTGACAGTTGGGTCTGCTATGTCCTTGCAATCTGCAATAGTGACAAACATAATCTGTTCTGGGACCCTGTTGTGATCTTGGAAGTGATCTTCCTCTAGCTCCAAATCTAGCTACTGATTGATTGCGGGACTTGTTAACCACCCGTTGATCATTCACATTCTTCTTCCTTTCAGTCTTAACTTTCTCAGGAATAGGCTTATCCACAGCCATCTCTTTGGCCTGTACAAACTTCACTTCTTTGGTGACATTGGCTGATGAACTGCTTCCTCCGGTATATCCCAAACCGGACTTGTCTGAGGCATGTTTCTGAGATGAAATAACATCGTCCAGTTTCCTAGAGGAGACCCTATCTACCTTGGCATGAGCTTGCACTACCTCTTGCTCAAGAAATCTCACTTTTGTGTAAGCTTCTGATAGCTCACCATTAAGTGCTTCAATCTCACACTTTGTCTCCTTGTATCTTACCAGCAGACTTTTGTAATCTTCCTCAGCTCTCTTCATCTTCTTCACAGCCGCCTTTGCTACCTTGGTATACTCACCTGATTTCTCAAGAAGTAAGGCGTAATTCTTTTGTAGACAAGCTGTATCTTCTTCTTCTTCAGCCTCTGATTCTTCAACAATCCCAATAGACTCCAAATCAGAGTGTTCCCCAAGCTCCTTCACAAGTGCACCCAAATCATCCGAGGATTCTATATGTGCAATGGACATGAATGCGGAGTAATTTCCTTCTCCATCACAGCTATCTTCAGAGTCAGAATTTGATGACTTAGTATCACTCAAGGTAGTGGTATAGACCTTTCCTTTTGACTTCAAATAATTAGGACATTCCTTTTTGAAGTGTCCATGTCCATTACACTCGAAACACACAATGTCCGTAGGAAATTGAGAATCCTTCCCTTCACTTTTCTTAAAGTCTTTCCTATCACCTCTTGAGGATGGAAACTTCCCTCTGTTGAATGGTTTCCCACTGTTCTTCATCTTCAGAAATTTGCAGAAGTTTTTCGCAAGATATGCTACTTCCTTCTCCACTCCATCTTCTTCGGAAGGATCATCCATTCTTTCGGTGATGGTTTGAGAGCAAGTGATTTACTCGTCTTGTGGGAAGGCAGTCCAAGCTCATACGTTTGAAGTGACCCAATCAACTCTTGGATCTTAATTTCATCCAAATCCTTGCTTTCCTCTATGGCTGTGACTTTTGCTCGAAAGCTCTCCGGTAAGGACCTCAAAATTTTTCTCACCACCTTAGTATCTTCAATCTTCGCAACAGGATTGAGCTTCGCAATCACAATTTCATTGAGCTTCCCATAAAACGAATCAAAGGACTCATCATCTCCCATCTTAAGCTCTTCGAATTTGGTGGTAAGTATTTGGAGCTTTGTGTCCTTAACCTTTTTCGTACCTTCATATGTAGTCTCCAAAATTTCCCAAGCTTCCTTGGCAACTGTCATGTGAGATATCCTGTGGAATTCATCTGGAGACACACCACAGAAAATAGCATTTAAGGCTTTACTATTAGCATTAGTCGCTGCAAGAGCTGCCTTATCCCAGGTGGATTTTTCAGCCTCCGGCCTGGTCTAACCTATTTCAACCGCATCCCACACGGTGTCATCAATAGAGCATAGAAATGCCCTCATTCTAACTTTCTAGAAGGCATAATTATTACCATAAAAAAATGGTGGAACATTGAAAGATTGAGACCTATCCATCTCAACAAGGGGTCAAGGATCACACTCAGGTATTAAAACCATAACAAGTGTACCCGCTCTGATACCAATTGAAAGTTTAATATGTGTATAAAACACCCTTGAATGTTTAGATCCCAATTAACAAATTATCAATTCAAGCTTTATCAAACAATTAATGTGCGGAACATGATAACAAGATTATAACAGAATTGATAAACAATCTAAGCCAGATATAAACACATCCACAGTAGTAAATATAAGGCAAAGATAAAGGGAAGGAAGATGCAAACACACGGACAACACACGATGTGTTATCGAAGAAGAAACCGAAGTCCTCGGCGTAAAACCTCTCTGCCGCCCTCCAAGCGGTGAATAATCCACTAGAAAATGTAGTTGGGATACATGAACAGCAATAGACCCTCCAAGCCTAATCTACCCAGGTACCTAAGCCCTCCAAGCTTCTTGCTCCAACGAGGTTACGCCGAACCTTTTTCTTTTCTAGCTTACCGGATTCCGCTACTAGACCATATTATCTACCAATGTATATTGGTTCCTTCCAAACTGCTTCCCAAAAGCACCAAATAAACCTTCTCACAGACGTGGGTGTGGTGAGATAAGGATTTGGCAAAGAACCTCTCAAGGGTATGACAATGGAGAGGAAGAGAGTAGAGAAATTTGTAGAGACTCTAAGGTAAAGATTGTGGATGTATCAATCTTGTTTTTCTCTAGGGTTTCTCTCAAAAATTCTCTCTGGAAGCTCTCTCAATTTAGTGGGTATAAGGGTCTATATATAGTGGGGTGAGAAAGGAATGCGAAGAGTCAGTTTTTCCCAAACAGGGCTGATTGGCGGCTTGACCTCGCGACTTGTCCAAGTCGCGAGTTCAAGTCGCGAAGTAACGGTCTGGCCAGCCTGGGACTTTTGTCCTGTAGTGTGAATGAATCAATCTTGTTTTTCTCTAGGGTTTCTCTCAAAAATTCTCTCTGGAAGCTCTCTCAATTTAGTAGGTATAAGGGTCTATATATAGTGGGGTGAGAAAGGAATGCGAAGAGTCAGTTTTTCCCAAATAGGGCTGATTGGCGGCTTGACCTCGCGGCTTGTCCAAGTCGCGAGTTCAAGTCGCGAAGTAAAGGCCTGGCCAGCCTGGGACTTTTGTCCTGTAGTGTGACAGCTGGCGCGACCCTTCAGCTCCCCTGTGTGCATCTCACGTGCCTGCATTTGGCGGCTTGCTAGTCGCGAGTCCTAACTGCGAAACTCTACTTCTTTGCACAAACTTAAGCTTTTCTTCACACTCTCTTCACACACTACCCTTACATAAACCCCACCTAAATACAGGGTTACTAAGTGCTTAAATTACAAGCAAATTGGCACGGAATAAAGCCAACAAGATGGTTGATTAAATTCAACCTTACATATTCAATTAGATGTATGCAGTATTTTCATCTCACATACACCAGGTTATTATATAGGAGAATCCCATAAGGTGGCCCCTATGATTTTGGCAAGAGATTTCAAACCTAAGATCTCTTGGCCTTAGAAACCACTGAGAGAACCCCTTGAAGTTTATTTATTTATATAAAAGGAACTTCAATGATCTTATTATATGCTTTTGTTTTCCGATGGTTTTTGTTTGAATGTTTTTGAATGTCATATTCAAAGTACAAAGTTTGTCTTCAATCTCTAATAGAAACATGATATATGTCCTATCATGTGTAATGCACATGACTCACTTAGTTAGTTAGGTTAAGTGAGTCATGTGAGTTGCAAATGTCTGACACATGTTATCTTCCTATTGGTGGTTGAAACCAAGGCTTCAAACATATTTGAAGCCAAACTTTGTCATTTTCAAAATATTAATCGATCTAATCAAAAGTTGTTAGGTCATACATATATCAAACTGACATTGTAGTAACCAAAATTTTTGTTATGTAATTAAATAGAGTATTAGATGCACTTATTTTCATGTGTTAATTATTTACAAGAAATGGCAGCTCTATGATTTTTTTTAGGGGGTTAGTAAGAAGAAGATGAATTTTTCAATCTACATGTTTTCCTTATTACAATTTGTCCATAGTACACATTTGTAAGAGAGTAAAAAATATACTTTCATTTCATTTGGCATTTTTTTTTTAATAAAGATAAACATACTAATTATTGATACTAAGATTAAATCTTAGAAACCATTAATTGCTTCTAAATATAATAAACATATTAATTATGACAAATGTTACATCTACAATATTTTTACAACAAATCTTAAGTGGTAAGTTGTTAATTATTGTTACTGGTGGATAAAAAAGTAATTTTAGTGGTGGATTTAAGTTAAAAGCCTATAACAATTTGCCACTTAAGATTTACTGTGAAAGTATTGTAAAAATGTCGTGGACATAGCACTTCTCTATTAACTATTTTTGTTTAGTAAACTGCAAGCTAGATCTAAATACAATAAACATTTTAAGTATTGTTTCTTTCAAATTTGTTTGGATCTACATGGGTTTCTTATAAGGTTTAAGATGAACAAATTTCTACTATTGTTCTTAGGCTATTTTGTTTGTGTTTAAAAAATCCAAGATATTGTTAAGAGAACTATATTCAAATTTAATGATCAATGTCTGGAGATTGACATCTTTGCTCAAGCTCTTACAGCTTTAAAAATTTAAATCTTCTCCTTAATGGGCAAAACTTAGGTCCAATGTCTCTAGTGAACATAATTAGTTACATCCAGCCAAAAGTGGACAACTAAAAATATTACAACTAATCAAGTGCATTGGACCCAAGTCATGTCCCTCCTTAATTTAATGAGGGATCATGCAAAAGGGAATTCACTACAAAAAAAGTCTACAAGTGAGAGTAAAATGCCATCGCAAAAATTCAAATATCGTCGCAAAAGGTTATTTGCAAGGACATATAGCCCTCGAAGGCCATCGTATTTGCTCTTGCTGCTAATAGAGATTTTGCAATCATACCTTCGCAAATAAATAATTTTCGAAGGCAATCCACTGTCGTTATTGAACAAATTTGCCCTCACAAATATATTACCAAACGACGAAAAAAGTCGACGACTTATTTTTAACGAGAGAAAACAGTCGTTGTTAACAACTATTTGTGAGGACCTTCATACCCTCACAATTAATTATTTGCAAATTCCAAATTGACGACATACTTTTAAGAGACAAATAATGTCATCGCTAAAATTTGTTTGTGAGGACTTTTTACCCCTCACAATCAATTAAAAATAATAGTGACAACATTAAGCTGTCGCTTAAAACGTTTTTGCAAGGGATTAAGTGACATCGCTATTCTATAAATTGTAAGGAACTTTGTCGTCACTATAAAATTATTTATGACCAAATTTTTATGTCAATTATAATATTTTATTATTTATTTATTTATAATTTATTTTATATCATTTTTGTTTAACTACCTTGTTACAATAGTACAATGATTACTAAAAATTGATCCATTGAAACATAAAAATTCTTATAAGTTCAAGCTTTAAAATATAGAATATACAAAGAAATCCTAAAATTAAACCAGGATATAAAAATATTATTTTAAACAACTAGAATTATAAAAAGATCTATATTAGTTTTCCTCTAGGTCACCCTCCAAGTTGCTTTTGACCTCCATATTATTGTTTGAGTTGTCCTCTTCATCTCTGCTAGTACCACCCTTTAAAAAAAAAAAAAAAAAAAAAAAAAGCATTAAACATGAGTCAAAATAAACCATTAAAGTGAATTTGTATTTGTATCAATGCTTCAATAAATAAGTACACATATTACTATATCAAATATAATCATATAATATATCATAAACAACAGTTATAACTTTTTTTTTTAAATTTAACAATAATAATAATTTAATTTGATTACTTAAACCACTATCAAAATCAAATATAAATTAAAATAATAAAACAATTGTGAAAAATGTAAACCACAAATAATGGTTAGAGAGAGTGCAAGAGAGATAGAGACAATTTATGACATGTATTTCATTTATACTCACCCCTCATTCTCCATCCATCTATTTATCCACCATCTTTTTCCAAAAGGGTGTAGGAATGAAGGAAGGATCATTCTTGTAATGATCTTCTTTCTTTGTGTACTTCTTAAAAATAGGATTTTTAATGTGAAACATCCAATCAGAATAGTGGTGGTGTTTCACATATTCCACAAATGCCTTCTTAGAGCATACATTAATTGCAGTCCATAACACACTCCCAATTCCTTATCACAATAAATGAGCGGTTAACCTGCAAAATAAGAGTATAATATTTATAAAAATGTTATCAAAATATAATCTCTAAATCACTTGTAAAGAGACCTTAAAGCATATTTGGCCCAATCTTTTTTGGCTGTGAAAATAACACCACTAAATAAATCCATACATGCTCTCCAGTTTAGATGATGGCAGCATCAATCCCAAACAAGGTCAATTGAGTGAAAAGAGTGCTCCTTGAGCTATCAAGCACAAAGACCTTTTCTTTTCTTTTCTTTTCTTTTTTTTTTGGGGGGACGGGGGGGAAGGGTTGTGACGATTATCTCCAAGTGGCTTAAATTTCTCCATCTTTTGTTAAAAAATATGCAAAACGAACCAAGCCTAAGTTCAAAAATATAGCTCCTCGTTGACCAGCTTCAATGATGCATTAATTACCAAACATCCATAATTAATAATCATATTTCAGCAGAGACAGATACACTACTCATACTAAAGAAAACATGGGCACAAAGAATTCAAAATAAGACATAAATTTATTAGTTACTTATGGTCCTTAGACCAAGTGCTAAAATTCACTACAGAAGATCTTTTTCAATGAACGAAAATGCTAGATGTTGAAATGTATAATGCATGAAGTAAACTGTTTTTAAATCAATAAATTCCATGATAGCGACAAACAGACAGTGACATTAACTTAGATTCACAAGTATCTAAGAAGAGGCCTTTCACACCCAAAAATTCTATTCCAATTAAATTGCCAAGCCTATTGATCCAGAAAGCAGCAGCAAGCTATATAATATAGGAGCATGAAACTACCTTTACTTCCTCTTAATTCAGAGATCATTATAGAATACGCCCACTTTACCTACAAGTCAAAAGATATATTTATTTGGAAGAATGAACATTGTCACCATCAATAAGCCAAAACATAGATTCCTGCAATTTCTACTAATCATCAACAACCATCAATACGCCTACTTCCCATAAATATTGTATTCGTATGAAACTTGATACTAGAGGAAGAGTTCCAACACCCAACATAAAACCTCTATTCCCCTCACCCCCAAACCAAAAATACATATATACTTCTAAACAAGACACCAAAGAATATATAAGAAAATTTTAAGGTGACTACAATCTATGACATAATTAACATACAGAATGAGTAATTGGGAGTAAGGCTTTGCATCGAATTGTTATTTTATAATCAGCATAACCAGTATAATCAATACACTAACTTCCAGTGTTGCCCCCTGTCAAAATGCAACCACAGCTATGCAATGTCATATCAAGATGCAGCAGTCTATCATAAAAATAAATAGAATCTTGAACATGCAGCAATTACATGGCTAAAATGAATGGGCATTTCTATGCATTGTAAACATGCAACCTAGACATGTTCATCAGGAAAATAATTAAATATACTATTTGTCCCCTTGAGTTAAGGGATAACCCACGGAAACAAGGACATGACAAATAAATAAACTTAGCACTACCGAATACACTATACAAAAATGGCAAAGTAAAAAGACTATCAAAAAGCTTGGAAACAAAACTACAATTCATTTTGCCAATCTAATAATAAACCTGGACATCTAGAAGTAGTTGTGCAAGTATCTGCTGAAAACCGAAGCACTCAGAAGGGCTAAAAACAGAAAATATATTAATTATGATCACTGAAATTATATCACACATACACAAACTTACAGGTATATTAACATGTTCCATACACTGCAAAACATCATAATATTACTAAAATCAGGTATATTTTAAACCAGCTGCCTGCATGGAATATCCAAAGCCTAATTGTATAGCATAATGCAATCAATTACCATTAAATAGCTGCAAAAAGGTTAAACAAATCGTCCATATATGTATTTTCAACTGAAGGAGTTACAAGAAGCATCACCATTGCATATAACCAACCGAAGTGTTGGAGCACTATATGACAGTTTAAACATAGGGGAAAGGAAACAAACCCAGTCCCCTGTTATCTTATTTGATGAGAAGAATAAATTAAAATGAGATATTAATAAGAGTAATATAAACAACTAAGTTTGTAAATTTAACAAGCAGAAAATTGTTGGGCAGTACAAAGTGAGTGACAGGCAAATGTCTACACCATGGACGATGAAAGCAAAATCGAAATCCTAACACTTAAAACCACAGATAAATGCCCCTACTGAAAAAGAATCACCAGCACAGCATGCCCACTTGAGGGATCATGCTAAAAATAATAATTGACAAGGTAATTTCACTTCAACCACATTATTGCATGAAATGATGAACACTGTAGATACTACAAATCATTCATTTTCATTGAATGCTAAATGCTAAATCAGTAAATCTTGCATTAAAAAGAGGATAACAGCAAAGACACAACGATATCCAACTAATTTCACTTCAATCCATATCACATGCGTACAAAACATATATAGACTCACTGATATCAATGTAATTGAAATTACCTTATAGCGGTTGGGCACATGAGAGTCCCTTGCTTGTTGATCTTTCCAACACGAATCGAAACAAGAGGGATACAGAAGCACCTCGCTAACATACCAACCTCTGCTGGCTCAAAATGCTGGTCGTTTTCATCAAAAACACAAAATTAAAGCACCCATTAGTTCAAGAGTCAATAGCAGAAATACCTAAAATAAGAATCGCGTTAAATACAAGCTCCTATAGCTAAAACTACAAAATCAACAATAAAACCCTAAGCTCAATCATTTTATTTCTCAATTTTCACTCACGCCAAATTCATGGCGGTGGCAGTGGTTGGTGGCTGAGGTGAGAGAGAGTAGATCTATGGCGGCGGCGGCTACAGCTAGAGCGATGGCGGCGGCGGCGGCTAGGGCTAGGGCTAGGGAGGTGGTGGTGGTGGTGGTGGCTAGGGCCAGTGGAGATGTGAGAGAGAGCTCGACGATGGCGAGAGAGAGCTCCGCATGGTGAAAATGAAAATGGGTAAGAGAGAAAAAAGAAAATGGAGTTGGAGTTGGATGAGAAATGAAAAATGGGTTTTTAACTTTTAAGAGCTTGAGAAGTGGGAGCCGAATGAAAAAAAAAAATTAAAGAAAAAAGCTTTGGGGAAAAAAAAAGGTGGGAAATGAAGAATAGGCGGAAATTTTGTGCGGCAATAAAAAATCTGAGGGAAGCATATAGCGACGTTTTATGAAACATGTCTATCCAACACATAGATTAATTAATAAAATAAAGATGAAATAAATTAGATACAATTCACACATTTGAATAGTTGGCCAAAAATAGATAATAAAAAATACTGTATTAATTATTTTAAGTCACATATTAAAAGAAAAAAATATGTAATCACTACAGTGAGCTAAGAACAATATGTAATCCCCACAATGAGCTAAATCATATACAATAAATTAAAAATTTTAAATTTAAGGGCTCTTGGCATTTGATTTGGGGAGAACTCGTTTCATAATAGGTCTACTATTAAACCTCACTAGCTAATGAAATCATGAAGGAGGTCTCCTTTTGTGTAATCGCTTAGTTCAATCCTTATTAATCAACAAATCACATCATTCACTACAGAATGATGGCATCTTGATGATGGCTAGGAGTCTCTCCAAAATGTGACTGCAACTTGGGAAATGTTGGGATTTTCATTCCATCTTAATGTCACTCCTGGCTATCACATGTTTTTCAAAACGGTTTTCAAACTAAAACCATTTTTTTTCCTTTAAAATCAAAACCATGAATATCTTTACACATGTATCGTTCTTGGTGCAACATGTATCATTATTTGGATGTACCATGAGTATTTTGGTCATTTTGTAGTTTCGATAGCATTTTGGTCAATTGGAGGTTCTGATTTTCAAAATTTTCATTTTAAAGGCAAGTTGCTAGTAGGTATCTGTTTGGATCTCCAATTGAATTCAAATGTTTAGCTGCATTGAATTTAATTATCATTAGAAAAGACAAGACTTTTTATTTTTAGTTTTTTGTTAATGCCCCAATCGGATGTAATTTACCATTTGATTTATGAACTCATCTTTTATGCATTATTTTAAACTACTAAAACTTGAATCTAGATAATTGATTGATGACATGGCTATTAATCTTTAATCACCTTGAAATTTTGTAAGCATGAAAAATATATAAAGATAATGTAATTTAACAGTAGATTTGTCAAAATTCACATCGAATTAAGAAATATAGGGCTGGGTTCAAGTTACACCTGATGTAACTCTAAAAAATGTTACACCACCCAATAACTTATTATTGAACTCATATTTTGAAAATCTAACCTTTGGATTACATATTATATATAGTATTAATATGCATGCCAATTTTCATGCCAATCGGATGTAATTTATCATTTGATATATAAACTCATATTTTATGCATTATTTTAAACCACTAAAACTTGAATCTAGACAATTAATCGATAACATGACTATTAATCTTTGATCACCTTAAAATTTTGTAAGCATGAAAAATATATGAAGATAATGTAATCTAACAGTAGATTTAACTAAATTCACATTGAATTAAGAAATATACAGTTGGGTTCGAGTTACACCTGACGTAACTCTAAAAAATGTTACACCACCCAATAACTTATTATTGAATTCATATTTTGAAAATCCAACCTTTGGATTACATGTTCTATTTGGTCTTAACAATCATGCCAATTGGATGTAATTTACCATCTGATCTATAAACTCATATTTTATGCATTATTTTAAACTACTAAAACTTGAATCTAGACAATTGATCGATGACATGGCTATTAATCTTTGATCACTTTGAAATTTTGTAAGCATGAAAAATATATGAAGATAATGTAATCTAACAGTAGATTTGTCTAAATTCACATCGAATTAAGAAATATAGGGTTGGGTTCGAGTTACACCTGACGTAACTCTAAAAAATGTTACACCACCCAATAACTTATTACTGAATTCATATTTTGAAAATCCAACCGTTGGATTACATGTTCTATATGGTCTTAACATGCATGCCAATTTTCATGCCAATCGGATGTAATTTACCATTTGATCTATAAACTCATTTTTATGCATTATTTTAAACAACTAAAACTTGAATCTAGACAATTGATTAATAACATCACTATTAATCTTTGATTACCTTAAAATTCTGTAAGCATGAAAAATATATGAAGATAATGTAATCTAACGGTAGATTTTTCAAAATTCACATCGAATTAAGAAATATAAGGTTGGGTTTGAGTTACACCTGACGTAACTCTAAAAAATGTTACACTACCTAATAACTTATTACTGAATTCATATTTTGAAAATCTAACCGTTGGATTACATGTTCTATATGTTGTTAACATGCATGCCAATCGAATGTAATTTATTATTTGATCTTTAAACTCATCTTTTATGAGTTATTTTAAACAATAAAAACTTGAATTTAGATAATTGATTGATGACATGCCTATTAATCTTTGATCACCTTGAAATTTTTTAAGCATGAAAAATATATGAAGATAATGTAATCTAACGGTAAATTTATCAAAATTCATATCGAATTAAAAAATATATGGTTGGATTCAAGTTATACCTAACGTAATTCTAAAAAATGTTACACCACCCAATAACTTATTATTGAATTCATATTTTGAAAATTCGACTGTTGGATTATATGTTCTATATGGTCTTAACATGCATGCCAATATTCATGCCAATTGGATGTAATTTATCATTTGATCTATAAACTTATCTTTTATGCATTATTTTAAATTACAAAAACTTGTATTTAAACAATTGATTGATGACATGAGAATTAATATTTGATCACCTTGAAATTTTATAAGCATGAAAAATATATGAAGATAATGTAATATAACGGTAGATTTGTCAAAATTCACATCGAATTAAGAAATATTTAGTTGGGTTCAAGTTACATGTGTTGTAACTCTGAAAAATGTTACATCATCCAATAACTTATTATTGAATTCATATTTTGAAAATCCAATCATTAGATTACATGTTCTATATGTTCTTAATATGCATGCCAATTTTCATGCTAATCGGATGTAATTTACCATTTGATCTATGAACTCATCTTTTATGCATTATTTTAATGGGAAGAAATTTTTATTCACTTTTGAGAGAGAGAGAGAGAGAGAGAGAGGGAGAGTACAAAAGGCAGAAATTCTTGAATTTTAGGCTACCATTTTGAAGTTGAAAGTGCTATCATTTTTTTTTATGGGTACAATTGTTTAGAAAATAAGTACAGGCCTTTCTTATATAGGATGTATATTAAGGGTGAGTTTGGTTCAGCTTTTTGTAAAAGTGCATAATACAAAAGTTGAGTTTTTAAAAAGTGCATTTTCAAAAAGCTGAGTGTTTGATAAAAACTGTTAAAAAGTGATTTTTGAAAAAACTAAGTATTTGGCTAGTACTTATAAAAGTGTCAGTTTAAGGGGTAAATTACCAAAAAGGATAATGTATATATAAGAGCATTTCTAGTAGGTTAGACAAATTTTTGTACTGTTTGGATAATAAACAGAGATATTTACTTTTTGCCTATCCACTTTTTTAATTTTTATTTTTTAATCAAATTTATTCTTTTTTATTCTTTATTTATTCTTTTCCTATTCATTCTCAACAATTATATTTTTCAACAAAAATTGTTACATCCACAATATTTTTTGCAATACTTTCACAAGAATCATAACAAAATTTTATATGGAAAGTTGTTATTAGTTCTAATTTGAACTCACCATTGAAATTATATTTTTATTCACCAATATTAGCTAATTACTTAAAATTTATTGTGAAAATATTGTGGTATTATTTTTAAATTGTGATTTCTTATTTTTTACCTTTTCTTTCATCCATACGTTTCTTTTTTTTTTCTTTTTCTTTTTCTTTTCTTTTTTTCTCTTGCATTTTGTCCACCACACACGTATACCCATCACTTGATTCCAGAAGCTCCTTTCCACACACGTATACCCACCACACAGTACATCCTCTCCTTTTTTTTTTCTTTACTTCTACTTGATTCCAGAAGCTCCCTCACTCTTTCTTTTCTCCAGCTCTCTCATGTTCTACTCCCTCTTTTTTTCTTTTTCTTTTTTTTTTTTCTTTTTTTTTTCTACTTGATTCCATAAATTCTCTAGCTCTCTGTGTGATACGTCTCACATAAATCTTGCTTGCCTTTAGTGTCATTGTCTTCAAACACACATAGACACGCATGGAGAGAAAGGAGAAATCACCTTTGCTCCACCACACCGCCACCGCTGCTCCTCCTCCTCACTGCGGAGTGCATGCAACCAGGGGTCATATCGGCTTCTATTTTTTTTCCTTGTTCTTGATTAGTTGTTGTTTCTGATTTTAGATTTGTCTCAGATCGGCTTCTATTTTTTTTTTCTTGATCATTTATTTTTGTTCTAATTTTTTTTTTTTTTTTTTGTTCTTGATCTGTTGTTGTTGTTGTTTTTATTTTAGATTTGTTGTTTAAATTATATCAGTTTTATGAGAGCAAGAATTTTTTTGCTTTTATTGTTGTGGTTTGATTAATTTTATTGCGTGAGTGAGCTTCAAGGCAAAGGGAGAGCAGAGAGATGAGATGAGAGGAATGAGGGACAGGCGTGAAAACTGAGGACTTTTTATCAAGGGTAATTTGGTAATTGAAAGAAGAACCCAACGGATAGTTCAGAAACGCGCATGAACTTTTTGTTTTATGGACCTCCAGAGTCCATAACTCAAACGCGTGTTCTCTTCACAAATATAAAACGCAACTTTTTTCAAAAAGTTGCGTCTTATACTAACCAAACACTATTTTTGGGCTAGCTTTTTTCAAAACATGACTTTTGGTTTGAAAAAGTTGAAACAAACGGGCATTAAATGTTTTTTTTTAGACTGTAAACAAAATGTTCATCTAAAGAATACAAAGTGCTATATGTTTATGTTTTTCTTTTTATTTTTCTTTGAATTTTAGAATAATTTTTATCTTCAAAAAAAATTAATATTTTAATGATTTTTTGCGAAGGTCAATCGTGGCCCTCGCAAATAATTTAGTATTAGTAAGGGCATATTTTTAACCCACACAAAAAATAACCTTTTTGCAAGGGATTTTTATTGTCCCTCGGAAATAATTTGGTGGGAACATTTCCCCCCAAAAATTTTGACATTTTAATAATTATTTGTGAAGGTCAATCCTAACCCTCGCAAATAATTTAATATTAGTGACAGTTTTTTTAACCGTCGCAAATAATACACTTTTTGCGAAAGATTTTTAATTGTTCATCGCAAATAATATGGAGGGAAAATTTCTCTCCAAAATATTAGTATTTGGGATAGCTATAACACATAATTGTGACAGATTTTTTGTTGATCACAAATATTTAACATTTTACCAAGTATTTGCGAGGGCTTTATTTTGCCATCACAAATCAGATTTTTTGAGAGTGCTTTTTGGGTCCGTAAAAAATTCTTGATCACTAATAGACATTTTTCTTGTAATGATTCCAACTCAAACCCACTAATTCCACCCGACAATTCTTACTACATCGGCTCAACAAATGCGTGAGAGTGCTCGACGGTAGCACTTCCCAAGCACTTGAAATCAGCTCTTTCACTCTAAGAAATGATGACCCACTAAGCACCTAGAATTTGGAAATTTATGGACTTATTTTTTATTGTAAAAGAGCAATAGTAAAAATATAAGAAATTTTACAATATTATTTACAATAGTTGAGTTAACAAGCTTTTAATTGTTTGTTGAGGTTCAAAAAATTAAATAGCCACAAATAGGCCCAAAGAGATAGAAAAGACATTGGGCCCATTTCACACAAAAAAAATAATAAAGGGTGGGCTCTCACAATAAAGAAAAGAGAGAAGAAAGAAAGAAAGGGGAAAAGGCCCAGAGGGTTGGGATCCAGAGGAAAGGCCCAAATTAGGTAGAACCAGCGAACCAGAGAAAGCCCAGGAGGAAGAATTGGGTTGGGATCCCAGAAGCCTCCCAGAGGCAGGGGATCCCTGGACGCGCGAAGTAGGATCACGGCAAAAATTAAAGAGAGATAAGAGACAAAGGGCACGCAGACCTTGTAACCCAAACACGCAGTGGAAGTACAGAGCAAAACGCAGGAGCCTGGTTCCAACCATTTGGAGAAAGAGACAAGGAAGAGTACAACTGGAAAAAGCTGGAGCACTGAGAAGAAAAGCCATAAAGGCCTTAGGCCAGCCAACGGAAAATCTGGGAATAGAAAGCTAGCTGAGGGACTTTCATCTGGTCGCAACAAAAAGCAAGAAACTATGAAGAAAAGGAAACGACATGATCCTGAAGCAACCAGGCACGACACAGACTTTAAGGGGCAAAAGGGAGAAATCGTTAGTACCCCAGAGCCCGAAGCTGTGCTATAAAAGGAGGAAGGGATCCATGCTACAGAGGATGGGGAATCGAGATTAAAAAGATAGAGAATTCATTTACGATTAGACCATTTTTTAGGCATTCACAATTGCTTTCTAAAGTCTCATAAAATTGCAGGAGAGACTCTGTAAACTTAAGAGGAAAACAGAGGAACCATCTCCGGTATCCCAGGACAGCCACTACAGTACATGCTCGGATTCAACAAATTCAAACTTTGCAAGTCTTTGAAGCTTGAATAGCTATCAAAGTCTGTAACTTATGAACTCAGTTGAACCTTGCACCACGTCTTAGTGAGCATTGTAATCACAACTAAGGGAAATCAATAAAATACACCTCACTAATTAGAGGATCTCTAACTTGTTCTTACGTTATATTCCACTTGTCATGCATTTCCTTTACTGTTAAAATGTCATTCAATATGAATATTCTTGTTTTGTTAGCTATTTGTATTGTAGGAAGTATGTTGTGTGCACCAGTCGATTCTTAAAACAGCCCTTTAGCTGCGAAGAATCGATCCCAGTCCACCAAGAACATCTTACATGGCCCAGGATCCTTGGGCCATAGTGCTGAAGAAAAAAGGCACTCTCACATTTTGGCGACTTCACTGGGACTGGGTAAAGAAAAGGGAAGAAGCAACCCTTCACAAAACATGCCTCCAAGACAAAGGAACAGTAAAGGTGCAAATGTACCACCCACGGCCTCTGAGCCCGTGGGAGAAAATGAAGTGGCCTCTAGACAAAGAGGCGAGGTGCCCCTAACAGTGCACGAGGCCATGTTAGAACAGAGGAATGCAAGGCAGGAGCTAGACCCTATGGCTCAAATGACTGTAATGTTGAAAGACTTGCAACAAGAAGTTCGCCTTCTCAAAGAAGGCAAGACGCAGGAAGTCAAAGACAATGCCCCCCATGTGGGCAACCAAGATAGAACCCAGCCAGAGGGAGGGTCAACAGTGGGAGGAGGAACTAACCCCCAATACCTAACACTGGCAGATGTCAGTGCCCTCCTGGACCAAGAAAGGGAAAAACTTTCCGGGACCTCCAAGCAATTTTCTCGGGATCCCCCATTCCCACCAGAACTCCTTGGCAAGCCATACCCCAAGGGATATGAGCCACCAAAGTTCCATCCTTTTGATGGAAGGAATGGAAGTGCAATAGAACACGTGAGTAGGTTTGTCCACACTATGGGCCCCTACGCAGGAGACCGGGAGCTGTGTCTAAGAGAGTTTGCTAAGTCCCTAGTGGACAGAGCGTACACTTGGTACACCACACTGAGACTTGGGTCCATTAAGACCTGGGACGAAATGATGGAAAGATTTTGTGCAAAATATTACCCTGGTGAGGACAAGGTCACTTTCCAAAGCCTTCAGATGGTGAGGTAGAAGCCTGGAGAGGATCCTGTCCAGTTCATCAAAAGATTTGAAGATGTGTCCCTAGACTGTTATGGGGACCATGAAGAAAAAGAGCTTGTGGAGACTTGCATCTCTAACATGCTTTTCGATTACAGACTCAACCTCAAAAATTTATATATCACACAGTTCGCCGACCTGTTACAGAGAACAAGAAGGACAGCACAAACTATGAGGGCGAAGAGGGCGCCAGCATCCCAAGCCATGACAGCATCGGTGGGAGAAAAAAGGAAGAGGCCTAATGGAAAAATGTTCGAGGAACCACCGGTGATCCCATGTACTGTAGAAGAATTAAACCACGTCCTGGACAAATGGATCGGGGATGGAGTGGTTAGGCCATTCACTGTGTCCAGGCCACCAACCGAGGAAGAAAGGAAAAATCCTTTGTTTTGCAGGATTCATAATTATGTTAAGCATTCCACCAAGGATTGCTGGACCCTCCGCAGGCTTTTTCATAGGAAGCTAAGAGAAGGAACCCTGGAGCTCACCCAGAAGGAACCAGAAGTACAAAGAAACCCCTGCCCAACCACAAAGGAAAGGGGGTGGTAGCTGTGGTAATCCATGGAAACCCGGCAGAAGCAAAAGAGCCAGGAGGATCCTTCCACCCAAACACAGTCAGGACCCTCCAGAAGAATCCCAAGTTCAGATCACTATTCAATCAGCTGAGGTTTGGACCAGAAGCAAGGAGGGTGGCCACAGAATCTCTCATGACTATAGCAGTAGATTCAGGAATGGAATGTTTCACAACAGAATCACATGCCAGTCGAACTTTCCTGGAGACAACCAATGCCATAACCTTTACTGATGAAGACATGGAGGTTGAGCATCCAGACCACCGTAGACCTCTTTACCTAATGGCCACCATAAATGGTGTCCAAATCAGAAGAACACTGGTGGACACAGGGGCATCACTCAACCTCATAGCCCTGAGTACCTTGGAAGCCGTGGGCCTAGCTGGAAGGAGGATCCTGGGGGCTCCCATGGACATAACCGGATTTGGAGGATCAGCAGAATCAACCGAAGGATATATACAGCTAGCCCTAAGGGTGGGGCCAATAGTAGCCTTGACCAGATTTCACATAATCAACTCAGAAGTGTCCTACCATGTACTGCTGGGACGGCCATGGCTCCATAAGCACCGCCTTATACCATCCACGTACCATCAGTGCGTTAAGGGGAGATTGAATGGGAGGCCTGTAAGGATCCCTGCCAACCATAACCCTTTCAGCCAAGGAGAAGTAAACTTTGTAGAAACAATGTTCTATGATGAGTTAGAACCTGATGATGAAAGTCCCATGCCAGGGACCCCAGGAACACCTATCTTGGAAAAAGAAGAAGGAGGAGGTACCCATGACTTGAGAGACCTCCTGAAGAGAAAAAGGCAAAAGAATGAGCCCAGCACTTCAGGATCCCGGGAGTGTGTAGTAGTACGGGAACCTAGGGGAAGATTAATATATCGTTTGTGAAGGTGCGCGGGACCTGAGTGCATCGTGCAGGAAGGTCCCGAACCACCAGAATGTATGATAGCCCAGGAGGAAGTCCTAGAGGAACCAGTCAAAGAGACACAAATCCAGCCTGAGGAAGAATTACAGGAAGTAAACTTGGGGGTTGAGCTGGGATCCCAGAAGCCTGTTTTCATCAGTAGTCAGTTGGCAACACAAGAAAGGGGGCCACTGGTGGCTTTGCTCAAAGAATACACAGATGTGTTTGCATGGACCTATGATGAGATGCCTGGTCTGGATCCTGGGTTAGTGGTCCATGCCCTCAATGTGGACCCAGGAGTTAAACCAGTAATCCAACCAGCCAGGGTCTTTCACACTGATGAAGAAGCCCAAATAACTCAAGAGGTCAAGAAGCTGCTAGCAGCTGGTTTTATTAAGCCCATTCAGCACCCCAGATGGCTTTCTAACATAGTACCTGTGAAGAAAAAGAACGGCCAGATCCGTTGCTGTGTAGACTTCCGCAACCTGAATAAAGCGTGTCCTAAAGATGAGTTCCCTCTGCCTAATATTGACCTCCTTGTGGATTCAGCTGCGGGAAGTTCCATGTTCTCATTCATGGACGGGTATAGTGGGTACAACCAGATTCGTATGGTTGCCAAGGATGCCGAGAAAATAGCATTCAAGACACCAATTGGAAATTTTTATTACACTGTGACGCCCTTTGGCCTCAAAAATGCAGGAGCCACATACCAGCGAACCATGACAGCCATCTTCCATGACATGATGCATGAGGAAATGGAAGACTATGTGGATGATATTGTGGTCAAGTCAAAAACTAGGACAGGACACCTTTAGGTACTTGAACGAGTTGTCAAAAGATGCAGAGAATACAAACTACGCATGAACCCCATGAAATGTGCCTTTGGAGTATCTGCAGGAAAGTTCCTCGGGTTCCTGGTACATCATAGAGGCATAAGTGTAGATCCAGCCAAAGCTGCAACCATTGCTACTATGAAAAGACCAACAACAGTGAGGGAGCTCAAAAGCTTCCTAGAAAGGGTCTCCTACATTAGGAGATTCGTGCCAGGACTGGCTTCAGTCACAGGGGGCTTATCCAAGCTACTAAAGAAAGGAACTGAGTTCACCTGGGGAGCAGAACAGCAGGAAGCCTTCCAAAGGGTCCAACAGATCATGAATCATCTGCCCACTCTCCAGGCACCAGTACGTGGGCGACCCTTGCTATTATACTTGGCATCAAATGCCCAAGCAATAGGAGCCCTGCTGGCGCAAGAGGATGATGGTAGGAACGAGCAACCTGTTTACTATGTGAGCAAAACACTCAAGGATGCCGAAACCAGGTATCCCAGGATAGAAAAGGCTTGCCTAATGGTTATTTACGCATCCCAGAGGCTGAAGAGGTATTTCTCAGCCCACCAAATCCTTTTAGTGACTAAGTCACATCCCATAAAAGCACTCCTGCATCAGCCCCTCCTAACAGGGAGAATAGCACAGTGGCTGGTCCTGCTTTCTCAATATAACATAGGCCTCAGGACCCCCAAGGCCGTCAAAAGTCAAGCCATAACTTACTTTCTGGCACAGTTCCCAGGGAAGGAGGAAAGCTCACTAAGTGAAGAGATCCCAGGTGAGGTAGCAGTAGCAGAAATCCCGGGAAAGAAATGGACAATGAGATTCGATAGGTCAGCTACAACAACCTCAAATGGGGTAGGAATTGTACTGAGTTGTGAAAATGGGGACACCATACCTCTATCTTTCAAGCTTGGTTTCTCTTGCTCCAATAATGCAGCTGAGTACGAGGCGTACTTAACCAGGCTAACTATAGCACTCAGTATTGGGGTGAAACACATGAGAGTACTGGGAGATTCCAATCTTGTGGTCTCTCAGGTGAAAGGTGACTTTGCACTAAGGGAACAAAGTTTGGCAGCCTACAGGACATGGGCACAGAGGCTGGAGCAGGAATTCCTGACCTTTAGCATAGAGTACACGCAGAGAAGTGAAAACAGGTTTGCAGATGCGCTTGCCATCCTGGGATCCCAAGTACCATTCAAGGGAAAAGACACTCTGGTCAGAATAGGAAGACAGGAGCATTCCATCTTAAAAATCCTCCAACAGATATCTCCCGGAGAGTCCAAGCAATGGGACTGGAGGAGCGAAGTAAAAGAAAAAATGAAAGAAACAGGATCCGGAGGGAGTGTCAAGGAGCTGAGGGACTACACTCTAATAGAAGGAGAACTATACAGGAAACTGCCCGGAGGAATCCTATCCAGATGTATCAATGAAAAAGAGGGAAAGCTAAGGTTGGAAGAGCTATATACCCAAGTTTGCGGGACCTCAGAGAAGATCAGCCTATACAGGAGGATGCAGCGCATGGGATACTACTGGCCAAATATGAGCAAAGAGGCATCAACCATACAGGAAAAATGTCAAGAATGCCAATCCTCAGTGGACAAGGAAGAAAGCTACGCCGTATTTGTTACAGAAGATTAGAGGACCCCTTTTATGGAATACTTGGCTCAAGGGATCCTACCAACTGACAGGACGCTGGCCCGCCAGCTCAAGAAACTCGCAGTCAGATATTTCTTGCAGAACGGGATCCTATTCAAAAGGGGATACAGTGGAGATCCCCTAAGAAGCCTGGGACCAAGGGAAGCCAGGGAAGTGGTCAGGGAAGTCCATTCTGGTGATTGTGGAAGTCACCCAGGAAAGAGAAGGCTCTATAAACAGTTACTACTGTTGGGGTATTACTGGCCAACAATGAAAAAGGACTCTGAAGAGATAGTCAAAACCTGTCACGCGTGCCAAGTCCTTGGAGATGCAATCCATACTCACCCAAATACGTTACAGGATATGACAACCCCATGGCCTTTCCACACTTGGGGGCTTGATCTCATAGGACCTATAAATCCTCCATCCAGTGGTTACATATGGATCTTGGCAGCCACTGAATACTTTACAAAGTGGGTAGAGGTCATCCCCTTGAAAAAGGCCACTGGAGCAGTTGTAGCAAACTTCATTCGAGGCCATATCATTACAAGGTTTGGGATCCCCAGGAGGTTGATCAGTGACAATGGAACCCCATTCATAAATAAAGATATGAAGGGGTTAACTGAGGCTTACTATATCAAGCATGGAAGGTCTACACCGTACTACCCACAAGGAAATGGCCAGGCAGAGGCCACTAATAGAGTGATATTGAAGATCCTTAAAAAAATGAAGTAAGAGTATGGAGGAAAATGGAGTGACCACCTGGCAGATGTACTTTAGGCATGCAGGAGCTCTGTGAAAACAGCCACGGGATTTTCACCATTCTCCCTGGTCTATGGGACAGAAGCCATCAACCCAGTAGAATTAATTGTTCCCACACCAAGAGTAGTACTCGAGGAAAGTCAGGAGGACACCGAGGACACAAACAATGAAAGGAGATTAGCAAACCTGGAAGGAGTAGAGGAAGAAAGAGAGCTAGCCAAGAGAAGAAGCCAGAGGTACCAGCAAAGGATGACAAGAGCATATGCACAAGCGGTACGCCCGAGGACTTTCACTAAAGGGCAGTTGGTACTAAGGACAGTAGAGCATGTAAGGAGAAATCTACCGGGACCCTCCAAATTTGCCCCAAAGTGGGAAGGACCCTATATCATCAGAGAGGCCCATGATAGTGGGTATTACTACCTTACGAAGGAAGATGGGACAATCCTGACAGAGCCCATAAATGGGAAGTGGCTGAAACAATACTACGCATGAGAAGGGAGAGGTCTCAGTACACTGGAATCCTTTTGCCAAACTCTCCAACCTGCTAAGTGTTTCTGTCTTTTATATATTATTGTTTAAGTAATTTTGTTCAAGACTCGAGGTAGAAAGACATTCCATGATCCTTACTATCTTTGTTAGATTTGCTGTATTCCTTGAATGACATTTATGTTTTAGATTCAATGAAATTTCTTCTTTTTCTCAGTTATTAAATCCTAAGTATCACAAAGTCCAAACACAGACGAAATCAGGGGAGGATGCCTGAGGAAATCTTCTTGCATAACCCAGGATCACCCCACAGATAATTACAAACAGTTAAGTTTAAATATATGGTTTAGGATCCCAGGCATATACTGAGGATACCTGGCCCAGTACTTGATAAAAAAAAAAAATTGCCAAGATTCATGAGCTGGGACAAATAAAATATATTGCCCAATGTACCCAGTTCAGTACTTGCGTAACCAAGAAGAAGAGGGAGGATACTTGGGGAAATCCTTTTGATGCATGACCCAGGATCACCCCACAGATAGCTACAAAGCAGCTAAGTCTCAAATACATGGTCTAGGATCCCAAGCATATACTGAGGATACCTAGCCCAGTACTTGATAAAAAAAAAAAAAACCTGCCAAGAGTCATGAGCTGGGACAAAAAATACATATATATATTACCCAATGGACCCAGTTCAGTACTTGCGCAATCAAGAAAAAAAAAAGAGTGGGTACCTGACTAGAACCTACAACAAAACTTGTGAGAATCACAGATCAGGACTCAGTAAAAAAAAAAGAGACAAGAAAAGAAGATCCACATGCCATAAGGGATTAGACGCAACACTTAGAAGCCATCATGAAGCACAAGTACATGGAAGCAGTCTCAAAGCAGATCTAAAAAAAAAAAAGAACCAGAAGCATTTTCCAATCAAAGAAATAGAAAATTTATACAACCCCAAATTGTCCATACATATAAAAAAAAAAAAAAGCTAAGAAAGGAGGCCAGCCAACAAGGAGCCATCCGAGAGGAGAGCAAGGACAGCCGAAGAAGAAAGAATCCTCTGCCTTTTGACCTTCAGATCTTGCAAAGTCTTGTGAGCATGAGCCAAAGCTTCCTCAGCAGCAGCAATCTGCATCAATGCTTTTAGAAGCTTACCTTTGGAAAAGCACTTGGGTTAATGATCGCAGATACTCCAGCAAAAAGGACAGGTTGAACTTGGCTTCCAAGAGATCCTGGACAACTCCCCTCCATTCCAAGAGCTTTTCCTCAGATAGAGAGTCTAGCGAAGAATCTCTCAAAGAAATCAGCACGGTACACAGCAGCTCCATCAGAATGTTCCCCAAAAATACTCCTCCTCTGAAACCAAGGGTAAAGTCCCCATGACTTTTAAACAGCCCTTCTAGCAGTGGTAGATCTTCCACAGGCATAGAGAACTGCAGGAAGCTGCCATAGAAGGGCCCAAAATGGCAGAAGTGACTAGCGGGGAGGCTGTTGAACTCCAGAAGATCAAAGCGAGCCAAAAAGGTGGGGAGCCTTGAAGCAGGATTTGAAACAACCACCTCTGGAGCCTCCCCCACTGCTGCATTATCGCCTGGAGTCCCAAAGGAACCTTTAACCCCCTGAACAGCATGAGGGCCAGCAACCTGAGCAGATCGTACACCCCCCTCAGGAACCACAAGTTCAGGATCTTTGATATCAACTCCTGCAAAAAAAAAGAGGAAAGAGAAAGGGGGGCAAACTTAGCTTTTTCTTTTAAAAAAAAGAAAAAGAAAGAGAAAGATAAGGAACAAAAGAAGGTAGAAGATAAACCAGTATCAGCCTCTTGGGGCGGAGTTCCCTCCTCTGACTGTTTGAAGGACTCTGGGAAAGAACACATGGCAAGTTGAAGAAAAGGTGAGGAAGCCTCAGCAAAACGGCTAAAAAAAGGCAGGGATACAAGGGGCTTCGCCATAACAAAAAAAAAATACAAGGGAAGGACAGAAAGAGAGAAAGAATGCAGTAAAGACAATCAACACCCCACCTTCAGAATCCTCCGATTCCAAAGAAGTAGCAGCACCAGAAGCAGATCTCGCAGTGGGTTGGCCTGGAAAGAGAAAGAAAAAAGAAAGAAAGAAAGGAAGAACTCAGAGGAGAGAAAAAAAAAAGGGGAGGGTGCAAAAGAAATAAAGTTAGAAAGTTATAAAAAAAAGAAAAGAGAAAGGCTCACCTGTTTGCCCGGATGATGATGCGCCTCCCAAAGTCCTTGTACTTAACCCAGTCTGAGGTAACACGGTCTTGACAGGACTGGGAATCTATTCAAGTTGAGGACCTGGGGACGCGGGAAGCTTAGGAGCCTCAGGATCCTGGGCAGCCTGGACATCCTGCATTGGTTGCTCGGTCTCCTCAGCTATGCCACCACTAGGAGTCTCCTCCTCCCTACTCTGGGATGCAGCTGCAGCCATCTCCTCCTCCAAAGTCTCACCAACGACAGGGGTAGGAACCTCAACTTGAAGAAGGGAAAGAAAGGGAACAACATAAAAAAAAAAGGAGGGCATGAGCAATAGGGCGGCACGAGTATATAACACTTGTGAGATGAATATGAGCAAGCAGCAGAAGACACAGATAAGGAAAACCATACCACATCTTCACCAGAAGATTGGCTTCTGCCCTTCCTGGGATCTAGCTTACGCTTGGACTGCAAGAAAGACAATCACTCATTAGTTCAAAAAAAGAAAGAAGGGAAGAAACAACGAAAACTGCAACCTAAAAGAGCAAAGGAGGAAAGAGGCCTTGCCCTTCTCTCTCTTTCAACAGGGTCTCCAGGTCTCTGTTGTTTGCTACGGGTACGTCCAAAGGGTCCCGAGGAACCATGAACTGAAGGACTTACAGGAGCCTGGGGAAAAGAAGACTCTACCTTAGTCTTCACCCGGCCCCTTATGGCCAAAGGTTGCTCCACTTCCTTCTCCTCAGCAAGTATCAACTGTTTCTGGGATTTCCCAGTCTTCTTCTTCTTCTTTGTCTTAGGGCCAACATCCTCTACACTCTCTTCAGCCGTGGCCTTCTTCAATTTTTCCTGTTTAATTGTTTTCACTTTACTCATGCCAACGGGAGTACTGGCACTTATGGCCTCTACTGCCCCTTTCTTAATTGGTACCCCAGCAGAAGCATTAACAACAAGGTCACACCCCAACCAGTTCTCTGGGAAATCCTGCGCATAAGTCACCCAGCCTTCCCTAGAAGCATGCAATTCTGCAAAACCAGTTTTGCTGCTCACAGCAGTAGAAACAACACCAGCAGTAGGCAGGGATAGACGCCTGTTGGATGTTGGACAGAAGAAATGCCAGGGTTGGGGACTCTCCCAATCATGTCGGAACCAGCATAATCAGCAAAGGACTTCTGAACCCTCCTCCAAAAGCCAGCATAACCACTGGAGGTAAAAACTCCTCTCTGAGAGTTGGGCACTACAAACTGAGGACTCCGTCGTGACTAATAGGAGAAGGCCTGAAGTCTCATGAAGGGATCCAAGGAAGGAAGAGAAGGAACTATGTCATTGAACACTGAGGGAATATCCTGATCAAAGCCAAACTACCGAAGTACTCGATGCGCCGAGTAATGGGTGTACCGTGGGCCAGTCGCGGAAAGCACAGGAAGCCAGGAAGGACTAATACAAGCCAAATAGGCTAAGCTACCTTCATCACCGCGACGTAAATCAAAAGTATTCCCTGTGGAAGTCAGAAAATGAGATAACACGGAATCGCAAACAAAACCGGGGCCAAACTCCCGGGGAGAGCGCCAATGCAAATGACCTACTTGATCAAATAACTCAACCAAATTAAGGTTGCCACCTTTCAGACTCAGCCAACGGAAAATAATAGGGTGGCTGTCAGTTAAGCTGTCACAAAGCCCTTTTACCACATCAAGGGATCCCTGAAACTTATCTTTCACAAATTTTAAATTCCTACACTTTGCTAAAGTAACTGAGGAACGATCCCACATAAATACCTGGAGAATGACGCAATGAAGCGAAGAAGTAATAACATAACAAGAATCACCTTCAGCCTCATCTCCATGAAGCTGATTCAGTTGAGAATAGACATGGCCCAAAAACATGGGGGCTAGAGGATATTGAGCGCCCTGAGCCAACTTAATCGCCAAAGGAAAAAGAGTGGACTTGATTCCATACCCGGGGAACTCGCTGAACAGGAACTTGCTAAGCCAGAATGCAAGGAACCCGGCACGCCTGACTTCCTTATCCTTCTCGCACGAAAGAGTCATAACCCACCTACCCATCCTGGCCGGTTTCCCACTAGAAGAAGCAATGCGTCCACCAAAGTGAGCAAATAATTTTTCTTCCACTTCGAGATCTTCATCAGAAAGCTTAATATCAAAGGGGTTTTCATCCCCAAGCACCGAAAGAAGAAAATTGTTGACCACATCCTCCAAGGTAACAGTCAGCTCACCAACAGAAAAGGAGAAAGTGTGCAAAGCAGGACACCAACAGCGCACCAAATGCCTAAGGCCTTTGGCATCTCTGAAACCCTCAAGATTCCTAGAAATAGCCACTGCCTTCAGGACGCCGGCACGCTCCAAGCGGCCCACAAACTCCTTGTTAGAAAACTCACTATCCACCCAAATGGGCCAGCCTTGGATCTTTCCAACGACAAAATCGAAGAAGATGGGGACCGCTTCCTGAAATCCTTGCCTGATTTGGAGATCAAAAATCTCCCTAGGGTCTGGAACTTGTGCAGAACCAACAAAACCCGCTTGACTAGAGAATACCTAGGCGTGAGGGGATGGAGGGGTCTCGCCATGGGACACCCGAGGAAAGAATAAGCTAGGAGTATACCAGGGGTCTCGCAAAGAAAAAGCAGGGCGCCCAACGACAGACTCATCTTGCGCAGAACTAGAGGAGCCCTCACCTTCAAAGGGACTAGGAGTACGCTCCTTTCTTTTTCGAGAAGAGGAAGAAGCCATTGAAGTAATGGGTATCTGGAAAGAAGAAAGAAGATAGCGACGAGACTGATCGAAAGAAAAGAAAAAGGTTGGGAACAGAAGACTCAGGTAGACAAGGAAAAAGAGTAATGAGAAAATGCTAGAATGAAGGAATAAGAGCAGTTAGAGAAGACAATGTGTAGAAAGACGCGCCAGTTGCCAGGAATTAAATTTAAAAGGGAAGAAGTTATCAGCAATTATTAATGAGTGTTATGGGAAACGTAAAAGTAGGTGGTGGGAGTTTTATTTCAACTCAACTGCCACGTCCCACGAAAAAGGGAGGAGTTACAAAAAGAGAAGCAAAGGAGCCAGGATACCGAAGAAATGGAAGATCAGGATCCCCGTAGAAAGATCAAAACAAGAGAGAATCCTGTAGAAAACTCACGCATGGGCTGCAGGCAACCCATGAGCTCGGGGGGCTAAATGTTGAGGTTCAAAAAATTAAATAGCCACAAATAGGCCTAAAGAGATAGAAAAGACATTGGACCCATTTCACACAAAAAAAATAATAAAGGGTGGGCTCTCACAATAAAGAAAAGAGAGAAGAAAGAAAGAAAGGGGAAAAGGCCCAGAGGGTTGGGATCCAGAGGAAAGGCCCAAATCAGGCAGAACCAGCGAACCAGAGAAAGCCCAGGAGGAAGAACTGGGTCGGGATCCCAGAAGCCTCCCAGAGGCAGGGGATCCCTGGATGCGCGAAGTAGGATCACGGCAAAAATTAAAGAGAGATAAGAGACAAAGGGCACGCAGACCTTGTGACCCAGACACGCAGTGGAAGTACAGAGCAAAACGCAGGAGCCTGTTTCCAACTATTTGGAGAAAGAGACAAGGAAGAGTACAACTGGAAAAAGCTGGAACGCTGAGAAGAAAAGCCAAAAAGGCCTCAGGCCAGCCAACGGAAAATCTGGAAATAGAAAGCTAGCTGAGGGACTTTCATCTGGTCGCAACAAAAAGCAAGAAACTATGAAGAAAAGGAAACGACATGATCCTGAAGCAACCAGGCACAGCACAGACTTTAAGGGGCAAAAGGGAGAAATCGTTAGTACCCCAGAGCCCGAAGCTGTGCTATAAAAGGAGGAAGGGATCCATGCTACAGAGGATGGGGAATCGAGATTAAAAAGATAGAGGATTCATTTACGATTAGACCATTTTTTAGGCATTCACAATTGCTTTCTAAAGTCTCATAAAATTGCAGGAGATACTCTGTAAACTTAAGAGGAAAACAAAGGAACCATCCCCGGTATCCCAGGACAGCCACTACAATACATGCTTGGATTCAACAAATTCAAACTTTGCAAGTCTTTGAAGCTTGAATAGCTATCAAAGTCTGTAACTTATGAACTCAGTTGAACCTTGCACCACGTCTTAGTGAGCATTGTAATCACAACTAAGGGAAATCAATAAAATACACCTCACTAATTAGAGGATCCCTAACTTGTTCTTACGTTATATTCCACTTGTCATGCATTTCCTTTACTGTTAAAATATCATTCAATACGAATATTCTTGTTTTGTTAGCTATTTGTATTGTAGGAAGTATGTTTTGTGCACCAATCGATTCTTAAAACAGCTCTTTAGCTGCGGAGAATCGATCCCAGTCCACCAAGAACATCTTACACGACCAAGGATCCTTGGGCCATAGTGCTGAAGAAAAAAGGCACTCTCACATTGTTCTTATTTAGACTTACCATTGACATAATTTTTTTTTAGCTACCATTAACAGTTTGCCAGCTCCCAAAAAAAAAAAAAAAAAAAAAAAAATAATACAGTTTCCCAGCTTTGCCTGGTGTGAAACTTTTTATCAGATTTTTGTATCAATAAACCTTCACTTGTAAAAGCATTACATTAGTTAGAATATTAACTTACATGTTCCAATTATTCACCTATATTTATTATTTAATAACTGACCCTTTTTCCACTTGCCAACCCAACCCAGTCAATATTCTTCAATTCAAAACAACTCTTCTCCATTTCCCTCCAATGATGAGGATCAATCATCCACCATCACCAAGAATTCAATCACCCCATCTGGAGCAATACTGAAGCTTTGAATCTCATCCAATCCACCCTTTATCGCCCCTTGAACTCCGAGGCTGCCCCCGCCGTACTCTCTAAATTAGTCAAAATATGACCCTGATTTAGTCCTTCAAGCCATTAGCTATGCACTCAAAAACTCCACCGACCCTATCGAAGAAGATGACTCGGACTTTCCCAAAGAGTACCAAATTGAAATTCGTTAACCCTATCTTGCTGGTAGAATGTAGTGCTCAAACTCAGATTCATTCCTTCATCAACCCTATCTTGCTGGTAGAAGGAAGAGTTTTTCTGTTCTTCTCGTTCACTCAGTTAACCTAATGAGGCTTCTATGAGGTTACTTTTTGTGTGGTTCCAATATCAATTCCGACTCTTTTGTTAATTTTGGTGCTTCTCGGTAGTGCAGCATTTGACTTGTTGTCTTAGTCTGGTTTGTTTACGAAGGTACAGATTCATTAAAAAAAAGATAGAAAATTGTGCCTCAAGGATATTATAGAAAATATAATTGGACCACTAAGTCAAATGATAACTGTGTAAACCAAAACGTTTTCACCTTTCTGAGATCCCCACAATATGTGAATTATTACTTTGCACATTGTGTTGAATAGCCAGGACCTCCGAAATAAAAATGAGTTCCATAGCCTCCATTGGTATTATATTCTACTTTTACATTATAGCAAGATGGCCTTGTTGCTAATGTATTCAGACTTTGAGGCTCCACCTCTCTGAACTTGCCACTATTATCGGTATATTCAATATTTCGAAAAAAAACTTGCTTTTCCACCGCCTTCATTGCCGAAATGGCCGCTCCCCATTTGAGTCCTTGTGTGATTACCATTCGGTTCCGAGTTGTAAACCTCTCCACCCCAACTAATTTTGCTAGCACTACTCACTAAATATTTGAAGATGGAGCCAGGCCAATACCCAAGTACCTGATCTTGCACTTGGAGCCACCAATTTCCATTCTCCTGAAGCATATAATAAGTTCAAGAATTTAGTGAGCAAGGCGTGTACACAAATTTAATAGACTACAAAATCTCCCCTAGCAAATGTTAGTTTTGCTTCGTTATGATTGGAATTATATAATGGCTGAGTATGACAACGGTTTTAGAAAGAGTCAAAAGTATTTTCCCAGAAGTCCTTGTCTTAGCATGTACATACGCTATTTTAGAAAGAGTAATACTTTGGAAATATATTTTTAGAGAACTACAATGGTATACATTTTCCGCTAAGTCCTTTGTCCTTCTTACACGCTGAGGAAAAAAAGAGGCCATTCGGCCATTTTTGGTTATTGAGAGCTGAAGAGAAAAATCAGAGAGGGGAAGGGAGAAAAACAGAGAAAGATAGAGAGTATGTGTGAGTGGAGTCCAAAACTGAAGAGAGAAACACAATGAGTTAGTGAGAGTGAAAAAGAAAAAAGAGACAGTTTTCTTTACTCAAGTTACACACAAGAAGATAAATTGGTGAAGTACTCTTGAAGGTTTCTAAGTGCTATAACTTTTGAGAGCTAAAGTGTTCAAAGGGAAGATTTTTGCTACTAGTTTTGTAGTGAGATTGTATTGTTAACTCAAGTTTGGCATAAACTTGAGAGATCTCTATTTTTTATAGTGAATTTTTCAGAGTTGCCATGTATTTTTTCCCTCTATACTAGAGAGTTTTACTCGTAAATTTTGGTGTTCTTATGTGGTTACATTTCTATTGGTGCTTGCTGAAATTTTTGTTTCCATAATATTACTATTTTTTGGTAGTTATTTATTTTAATTCACACAAAGACATTGATGGGATTTAGGAATTTTCCCCAACTATATTTATCCTTGTCATGTAAAATGCACATGATAGGACATGTGTCATCTTTCTATTAGTAGTTAAAACCAAACATTTTCCTAATTACATATACAAAGTTACAGACACAATCATAATAATTAAATGTATTATTCTAGGATATACACTACAACAAACTTGAGTTTTTTCAACATATTTTTATTTACGGTCACTAAAAAATGTTAATAAAAATCTTTAACTTCTACAATTATACACAACTGTTGAAAAAAAAATAAAGAAATTCTCATATTTATTTCCACAGTCGGTATAACTGCTGAAACATGTGTTAAAAAAAATCCACAGTTAGCATAACTGTTGAAATAGGTGTTAAAAAAATAAATAAATAGAGAAAAGTTATATCAACAGTCAGATAAATGTGGAAAAAAAAAAAAAAATTTATCAACAGTTATGTTGAAAATAGAAACATGGAACTTTTATAGTTCTATAGTGTTTTTTACGATTAAATTTTTTTTATCCTTCTCGCTCTCTCTCTCTATATCGATCTCTCTCTGTCGCTCCTTCTCATAGCTCTTTGCGGTCATGGCTATTAATCAATTTCAAAACCTTTCTATTTTTCTATTATTTTCTAGGCAACCAAACAGAGTTCTTGACTTGGTTTTTTTTTTTTCCTGTTTTTTATGATTTTTGTTTTGATTTCCTCATCAAGATCATCGCCATCGAATTGATTTCACCAAGTCGGTACTATTACATTCAGATATTCACACTTTTCCCTATCCAAATCCTTTAATTAGGTATTTTTTCTATTTCTCTCGATTTCGTAGTTTTAAAAACTTATTTCTGATCAGTTTGTTTTTGCTTGGACTCGAATTTCGTCCATACTCTATTATTCGCTTTGAGTATTTTGAACTTTGTGGTTTTTGTTCTTGAATTTGAAATGCTATGTCAAAATTGAATTTGTGGTTTTGTGTATTGCGTGCTTTCAATGTGATTGCAGGTGCATTTGCATTGGTTAAGGACTTTATGAGGAATATGGCAGAAAGTTACAGGAATTGCAAGCAGAGTTGGCTTCTTCCAATGAACTGCGGCAAAAGCTGGAACGAAAGGTTTGCGCTCAACCTGCTCGATGAAATGCTTGTGATAAAAAATGTAAAGTTATTGTTAGTAATAGGAATTTTCTTTTAATAGGTGAGTTGCTTCAGAATGAACAATGCTTTGCTCGAGAACAAGCAAAACGAATTGAAGGGAACTATACAAAGCTTACTTCAATCGAAGGAAAGTTTCGTGAATGCTTATGAGGTTTGTAATCTGTAATCCTCTATATAATGTGTTGTAATAATGATGGTGACTAGTTTTCTTAATTATAGATATTTTTGTGGGGAGGAGAATAAGTGGGGTAAGTTAGAAAAAGAGTGGACGTGGATCGAATTTGGATTTTGAGAAAGGGGGATGGTTGAAAGTGATTGAAAATGCATATGAAGATGTTAATTTGATTGATTGTGGTGTTGGTGCCTCCCTTTCGGCTTAGTGTCAGTGGTGTATAACGAATTGACTTTATGAGGAATTTGTTCTCGTGTAGTTGTCTGCTGTTTGGGCGTTGGAGCTGTAGGTGAATGTCCTTTTATAGGAAGAGTTATATTTTGATGATGTAGCGCATAACATGTTTGTTTTCTGATCGGTGATTGGTCTGTAGTCCTAGTTTTCATTGTGCTATGATGTAGATGGGGGTATAACCTTTGAAGCATCTACTTACGGTTGTAATTTCCAATTTTTTGGTTCTGTTTTGGTTAAGGACTAAAGATGTTATTCTTTTTCTAGTGAAATACTTATTAAAAAAAATTTATTTGTATGAGTTGTATCTCGTGGTGCAAATGTTACTTGTATGAGTTGTATCCCGTGGTGCAAGCCACAAGAATTAATTGAATCATGGGTTTACAACCTCAATACTCACTTTGAAGTCTAAACTGATCTTCCTTACCTTTTTGTCATCCCATCAGGTACAAATATTCTATATAGATATATGTGTGTCTTCTAATATGTGTGTGTGTATTCTTTTTCTTTTTGGGGGGGTAATTATATCATAAAACCCTAGAGTTTGACCTTGGTTCAGATTAAATCCTAAAATTCAGTTGCATCAATGTTTACTTGATAGTTCCAAGATTGTTTCAATTTGGAAACTCAGTGAAAGTAATGAAAACTCAGATAAGGTGCAATTAATACCTATTTGAACGGTAAAAAACTTTTGACATTTGTACTCACTGATATATTTGTGAGCTCATTTGGCTTCAAAATACCACCTTCAATTTACATGGAGTGTTTTTGTGGTGCTCTAATAGGTCCTAAGTACAACTTATGTGGTCTTCCATTATTTTTAGTTAACGTGAGACTCACCAGATTGAAACAATTTGAAACTATAAGGTTGATACTGATGCAATTGACACTTCAGGGTCAAATTTGAGACTAAAGCCAAAGTCTGAGATTTATCATATACTTGCTGACTTTTTTTCTTCTTTTAATTATAAATTCAACTTAATAAGAAGAGTTGTTTTTCCTACTAGGTTGAACCTAAAGTCTCAAACAAATCACGTTTTACGCAAGAGCTTATCTCAACTATCTTATTTACTATAGCTCTTGGATTAGTATGTTATGTACCTTCTGTTCCTTAAGTCTCTCTCTCTCTCTCTCTCTCTCTTCACACACACACACACAGAGTATCTAGTAGTTAGTGCTTGTCTGTATACTTGAGTTATACTCACTCCAAACTTGATTTTCTTTTCAGGATACTGGGTGCTGCTGCACTTCAAAAATATGTAGGGAGCTTGGGTGGGATAGGAACATCAAGTGTTGGCTCTAGTTCTTCCTATGCCCTGAAGGAGTTAAATAAAGAAGTTATGCCAGAGAAGGTAGATATTTGGTATCTGTACTCTCAATATTGGTGATCTTTGACATGGAATGGCTGTCTTTGTATTTCTTTGAGGTTGGATCCCCACCCTTATTCCCCAAGGAAAGAGAGGAAAACAGGGGGGGGGGGGAACACAGGAGACAGAAGCTAGTGAATATGGAGAAGCAAATGTAGAAAATTTGGTCAAGTATTGAAAATTTTGTTTCAAATTTTTCGCTAAAACATGTTAGGAAACAAATGGAGACTATAATGTGTAGTCTAGTTCCTATATTTAGTTGAAAGACTTGTCAAAAAAAAAAAAAAAAAAGTTCAAAGGTAAGGTAGGGATGTGATATCACCTAAAATTGCCAATAATAGTTTAGATAAAGGTGTTTCTTCAGTTCTTGTAATAATGGTTTCTTGAATATTTTATGGGAGTTATTTTCCAAGGAACTTGGGAGTTGCATCTCTTACTTGCAGTATGCTTGCATTTGAAGTATATTATTTAATCACCCTGACCAATTTGTTTTCTTGCAGAATGTTAAGACATTTAAAGATGTCAAAGGTTGTGATGATGCAAAGCAGGAGCTTGAGGAAGTAGTGGAATGTTTGAGATTAAATTACTTCAACTACAACCTTAGATTCTGTAGTCATTCTTCGCCTTCTCTGGTATGAAGAGTGGTAATATCTTTCTGATTTCATCTATCTGTAACTTGCATTTTTCTGTTTATCTTTGCTTGATTAATTTCATAATACAGAGCCTAACACATACTTATTTGCAGGGAATTCTTTTGACTGGAGCACCCGGAATTGGAAAGACTCTTCTTGCCAAGGTAAGATTTTAGTGTCTATAATCCTGCAAATGGTTATTTACTTTGTGATGAGCCCTTTTCCAATCTGTATATGAAACTTAGAGCACTGCTTTTGTTAGAGTGGCCAACATGATCATTAGAATCTTGTCTAAGCATTGTGTTACAGTTTGCAAGCTACCATTTTGTTAAGATGTTTAAGATTATTGATTTTTCTGTAAGATTCCATGCATATGTATTTAATGAAGATACTAGTTGTGAATTTAATTTATCTATAAAAAAAAAAAGAGAATTTAGGATGCTGTGAATGGATGTGGGCAGTAATTTCCAAAATGCATTATCTAAAATGATGATTGATGAAAAATTGTTGTGCATTTAAACTCCAGGCAGAATTAAAGTTCTCTTTTTTTTTTTTTTTAATTTTTTTTAATTTTTAAAATTTTTTTTTTTTAAGTTTCTGCCTTCAAGACATCGCACAGGAAAAAGTAAATGTTTAATTGTTTATACTGGTTGGAATTTGTTTCCATGAAAATAAAAGAAGAGAGGAGGTGGGGGGTGCGGTGCTCCAAATGGTATGTGAAATCTAATACTCTAATTTGGTTTCCCTTGTTGTAATGGTGTCTGCATCAATGTTATATACATGGATTTATATTGAAGTAAATGTCTATAACTTATTTTCATGCGTGTATGGGCTTACATCACATCTTCCTTTTGCCTATTGGTTTCTTTGATATTCAATAGGAGTTCATGCCAATGAGCTCAAGCTCAAATGGAACCTCCTCTTGTAAAAGCATTATGGATGGTGGGGTCATGGGTTCAGGACCCACCAGGTGCCATTTATGTAAGTGTTGCAATTTTTAACTTGGACTTGACAGTTATGTTAAAGATAGATGTTTCAATTCTTCCTTTTTTTTTTCTTTTTTTTTTTTGTATAAAAAAAAATTCTTCCTTTTTTTATGTTTTTATCTTTTGGCCAAGTTATGATATTATTGGTGTTTAGTCTGTCTATACTCTTAATTTCAATTTTTTACCTTTGGGCCTTGACTTTTTTATCCACACAGTTAATAAAATTTAGGTAACTCCTCACTTAAGTCTTACCAAATTTTATGTGGTTTACAGGTTGTCCTTAGGTAGATATGCACTTGTTAAAGTGGATGTATGTGCTTTATGAGTAAGGAAAATATTGGAGGGATGGGGTGTCCTCTATGGGGAAGTACATGAAGAAAGGATGCATCATCTTTTTTTCAATGATACTAGCTTTTGTCATGGGCCTGGCCTTCTTGTTGGGAAGTGGCACTTCTCCATAAATCTGTTACTAGAGGATAATTGATAGAGCACAGTGATTTTTAATTTTTTTTTTCTTTTAATTAGCCATTTTGAAAACTTGGAACTATTTGAATACTTAAAAATTAGGCTGGTGCTTTAGTTTTTATATGAGAATGGAGTTTAATTTGAATTGCACAATTGTGTTTATGTTTATATTTTGAATCAGGTTATTAAATTTGGATCAAGTGAAGGATTGCATCCAAATTAGGTTTTTTTTTTTTTTTTAATACTTATTTCAACGGTTTCAAACTGTTGAAATTTATTTGAAAACAACATATATTTCAACAGTTTTCAATAATATTTCGATGTTTAATAATTGTTGATAAAGGTGAATAACATTTTTCGACGGTCACATAGGGTGTAGAAAAAAAGTTTCGACATAGTTTTTAGTGGCGGTTCTCAACGGTCACTTAAACCGTCGAAAATACTTTTTTCGACGGTTTCTAATACTTTTTTTTGACATTTTCAACCGTTGAAAATAGCAAACTTTCTTGTAGTGATATAGCTCCATATAAAGACTTATTCATTATAAATTTTTATTAATAACAACCATATTTATCAAATTTCGTATATAAGCACAAACAAAGATGAATAGAAATCATATTATGTTATACATTTCTGTGCTTTGCCTGATTCTTTAAAAAAAAAAAAAATTTGTAATTTTTTATTGGAGTAATATCATTTATTCATTTTCATATAGTCCACACAATTTTCATATATCCTCATTAAAAATTAAAAAAAAAATTATTGAATGTCATTTTTAGTAGTTAGAAAAAAAAATTGTGAATTTGTTTTATATTAGAATAACTGTTTTAGGAGATAAAATTATGTATTACCTTGTAGATGGCTATGCCTATATCAAATTGAAGCGTAGCGTTGGAAACCGGTTCTATGGGAGAACCAAGGACAAATTTTTGGTTTACTTGCACGAAACCAGGACATTCAAGATTGAAGCATACTTCATTTTGGTAGCCATCGCTCTTAATTACAAGAACAAGAATAAGTTAGTTCAAGAAACACTGAAACAGTGAAATGAAATGTTTAACTTCTATTTGAAAGGGAATAAACAAATTAACTTACAGTCCAATATGTGAAAAACCTTGTTTTGTTGTCACGTGAAGTAACCTGAAACAATGAAATGAAATGTTTATCAACTTATTAATTATAAAATTTATATCAATTTTCTTAATTGCATTCAAATAGCACAAGTTTCTAATAATATCAAAGTTTTTGGTTTTAAACTTTCATTTTTGGTTCTCGTGAAGTTGATGATAATAGTTCTTCACTCATTTTGCCTCTGGTGTAATATGTCTTGTTTAATTAACAACCAATAAATATATATATATATATATATATATATATATATATATTTTTTTTTTTTTACACCATAAATTTACAAACTTACCCTCCATCCAGCTTCCACAGTGTTTAATTCTCCAGGAGGACCTGATGCAACCCATATTTGAGCAAGACTAAATTCTCCATAAGAAACAAAAGGGCTCCATACGTTTAATGATGCTCGTGCTCCATAATATTCGCCACCCTCCAATTTGACAGTGGCAAACTAGTTCAAAATATCAAACTCATATGTAAGAAATAAATTTTAATTTATAAATGAAATAGATTAACTCTGACTATAATTAGTTTAAAGAATACAAATATGACATAATTTTATAGGACAAAATGGGCTTCTGCCCTTTTCCAGAAAATTAAACATGCGTTTGCCCTTCTTTCCAAACTAAATAGGGAATTGCCCCTGTTTTATAACTCGATAATGGTAAAGTCGAGTTATATGAATTACTCGATTATAGACTACTCGAGTTATAATAAGGTTTGTGCGTACAAACGTACGCCCAGCGTGGCATTTTGTTTTTCAAATCCCTGAATAACTCGGGTATTTATTAATCGAGTAATATAACCGATTATTGAGATATCGAGATACGCTGTTATTAAACCTGTTTTAAGACTTTTTTGTGTCAGGCGTACGGATATATGGTTTTAACATAACTCGATTATTGTAATATCGAGTTATAAAGTATAATCGTACTTCGAAAAATCGAGTTACTCGCGTATAATTTCTCCACACCACCTCCTCCCATTTTGTGTCTGGATTTCTGCTGAACCTCCACTCTGCTCAGATCAACAGCTTTCGGACTCAACTGAAGTTTGTATCATCTCAGGTAGAAAACTCACAGCAGAATTTTAGGGCAATGATATTTTTATTTGATATTGTACTGAAATCTTTGGTTGTTTGTTGTAGAAAACTCACAGCAGGTAGAAAACTCAGATCAACACCTTCTCCCATTTGGTTGTTTGTTGTAGTAAACGTTGGCCACAAGAGAATGAAATCTTTACTATAGCAACATTTTGTATTGCACATAATCACATTGGTCAAACATTTATAACAACATTATGTATTGAACACAATGGGTAGACATTAACAACAATTTGCTTGCACATGGTCAAATGTTAGTGTTAGTGTTAGTATTTAATTTTTAGCATGTAATAGTACACAAATTTATGAATGTCTTTGTCGTGTACCATTTTATGCAGCAGTACATTATTTACCAACAGTTGATGCACACTGTTAACTAACTTGATCATTTGGTGTTATTGTATAAAGTGTCAATGTCTGGTTCTGGCAACCCAAAAATCTATAGGACTCATGATGTGTTCATTGCTATGGGTCGTTGTTGGGTATTAGAAGATGAGTTCAGCTATCCAATCAATCCGAATTTGCGAAATAGTGCTGATGTTCACAATACCATGAGACAGGAGTGGGCTTGGTTATTTCGTGAACAGCAAATGTTTTATGATGAGCTGGTTGGTTTTAAGTTGCCAGCGCCTCGGCAACTCGCATCGCAGATGCCTAGAGACACGATCGACGAACTTCGTAAAGCATTGAACCGCATAAGAGAAGAAAATAATCGAATGAAGATACGTCTTAATCGATATTGAACCCAAGTCGAGATTCGAGAGTCAGTGGAGGAAGGGTGGTACGAGCATGCACAGTTCATGCAATCACTTCTTGCCGATCCCATTTATCAGTCAGACATGGAGATGTCAGATGAAGAGTAATCGTGTCGTGGTGTTATTAGATTTTGTTGGAGAACTATTTTGCTTAACTATGTATGTGTGTCACCGTTGTTGCATTTGTACTATGTAAACCTTATTATTGATTGTGAGGAGCATGCACGTTATTCGTAATCTAGATTATTTTCACATAACGCATAAAAGTTAAATATTCCCACACATGATGATTTTCAATAAGCACGTACGACATAACACAGAAAACTTAAAATAACTTACACTAACATTATTAACTTAACACTAGACATAACACACACACCACATAGACATTCATTCTGACAAGTAGTCCTCATAGTTGAGGACATTGTTACGTTCTGCCGGAGTGAGTTGCCTGTTCGTTGCGGCGGCCAGCTCCTCCGCTAGTTGTAGCATGTGATACCTGGACCTACGAAGTATCATAAGATTGTTTTCTTTTTTTATTTTAGTAACTGCACGCTCATATTGGTGCATGTTTCGTCGTGGCAATGCGAGTGAGCTACGGTCGACAAGAGGCGCTCCAAGTCGCAGGAGATCATTGTGTAGAGCGTTGGACTCATTCATGCGAAAGTCCCATTCCCGCCGCAATCCTGCATAGTATTCCCTCTCGTCGGAATCTCTTTCCCTTCTATAGTTATCTGGAAAATGAGGTAACATCCAATTGCGCATCGACATTGGAAAATGTGACTTTAGATCGGTATGTGTAGATGTTTTGCAAGGGTAGATGTAAATGAGACTTTATATAGGGGTTTTGCAGGGGCAAGTATTCACGTGGATGTGACTACATGTAAGAGTAAGTGTTCACGTGAATAAAGATGATATGACTCGACAGTGTATTGTTCAGTGGCAAGGTGTTGATGAGCACATGCAAAACTACAAACATGACTTGGTTGTACAGTGGCGTCTGTTGGTGCATGTGATTCGCTGAGGTAGCTATTTGATATGGCTATAGCTTGTGCTACAGCAGCAAACTGGTGATGTGTACTGCAAAAGAGGTTGCGTATTTATTCACGTTAATACTACTCAACACTGATGTGCTTTATCTGACATGACTTGACGAGATATTGCTGAGCTGTGATAAATGTATCATAAACTTTTCAGGGATGCTCTGCATCCTTGAAAACGGTGCATTGCAAAAGCTGTTAAGCGTGCATTGCAAAAGGTGTATTAACATGCGTGTAGGTGATATGATTGGATAGGGTTCAACAGTGCGAAGCACCTGAGCATGAACTTGTCAGTGATGCTCTGTGTATTCACGTGAGTGTGGATGGGTACTTTTGGACAGGGTTCAACAGTGATGTTTATGCTTATATTTAATTAGGGACATTGATCACTAGTATGGTTTATATCTGATGGATGTGGTTTTAAGACTGTTCTCTAACCGGTTTGGCATGTCTTGATGAAGACTATTTAGCATTCCTGTGCGTCATCTGACATGACTTGACGAGACAGTGCTGAGCTGTGTTAAATGTATCATAAACTTTTCAGCCATGCTCTGCATCCTTGAAAACGGTGCATTGCAAAAGAAGGCATATCTTATCTGTGCATTGGCGTGTGTGTAGGTGATATGACTGGACAAGGTTCAACAATGCGAAGCTGTTGAGCACCACATGCAGCACTATGAACATCAGTGTAGCAACGGTGGATAGCTCACCCCCAAAATTGATGCATAACCAATTAAGGGATGCTCTGCCTCCTCGAAAATGGTGCATTGCAAAGGGTTGCACATCTGTGTATTCACATGAGTGGGAATGGGTACTTGTGGTCAGGGTTCAACAGTGTCGAGCTATTGAGCATCACATGCAACACTGCATCAATCAAGCGTAGCAATGGTGGACAGCTCACCCCCAAAATTTTGCTTACACTGTTGAGGGATCCTCTGCATCCTTGAAAATAGTGCATTGCAAAATGTTGCATATCTGTTTATTCACGTGAGCATGGATGATATGACTGAACAGGGTTTAACAGTGCCGAGTTGTTGAACAGCACATGCGTAACTGCGAACATGACTTAGCTGAATAGTGTAGAGCTGTGTTAGCCTTCTCCAATCTCACTTGCTATTACGTGCACCGAGTGTAGCAACACTGGAGGGTTTTATCCCCATATTCCCTTACAAACATTTCAGGGAGCTTTGGAGCAACGCTACAACAAACCAATAACTTGAATGAAACATTTTAGAGGCTGATCAGGCTTTTAGGCCTTTACCCTATTTCTAAGCAAACCAAATACTATGAAACAGTGTGTTGTGTGAGCCATATGGATTTTCAGTAACTGAGTGGTTAGTTTGGTTTGGCCGAGTCTTTCTGTAATGTATCTATATAAAGTAGGACACTATAAGAACTAAGATACACGGATACGTGTATATGATACCGCGACTCAAACAACTCATATAAATGAATTATTCGTATTATTGAATCATATGTGCGGTTGGTCTATGTGCTTTGGATGAGTCTGTATGTATTGAATCTATTAAATTTCCCTAAAAGTAATGTGCAATAAATATAATTTGGAGGCATTTCACTTCCTATGGTTTTTCCTACATTACAAAGCAAAGGACATTGTCCAACCAAAGCACATCACTTGAATGTAGCAACAAAGAACAACAGGGAAGAAATGAGAAACTGATTTCACATAAACTTAGCCAAAACTAATGAACATTTAATCCTTAGAGTTGCAAAAGTTGAACGTACATAATCATCATTTGTCAGACATTAACAACAACATTATGTATTGCACATAATGTGTAGACATTAACAACAACGTCTAATGTTCGTAGGTAGAAATTTTTGGAAATCATCATTGCTTGAATCTGAGAAGTCTGAAATATCTGTTTCATCATCTAATGTAGTAATTTCATTAATAGACTTGATGGCTCGCTGTTGCGCCTTCCCCTTTAGATGTTTCCTAGCTTTTTGGATTGCATGAAAACGGTCTAGTCGTCTTTGCATTTGATTGTTCTCTTGTTCAAGACGAGCAAGTATGTTGGCAGGTTCATCTCTAGGTAACTTGGCTGAGCGTGCCATAGGAACTCGTAACCCGTGCCATCGACAATACACCTCTAACTCACACCTCTTCTCGTATAGGGTTGACCATGGTGGTTCCGCTTGTTCTGCAACAGTGAACTCTATTGCGGTGGTATCTGTACTTAGTTTTGTAGGTTTCCCAACCATGATGTGCCCGATGCTTCCAAGACTCTCGTACGTGTATATTGGCATATTAACGAAATCTCTCTTCTTCCCAACCCATATCCCTCCATAGTGGTCTGTGTATGTATGTAGTTGTTGATCTGTTGGAACTTGTGATGATGCATTTGTTGAAGTAGAACCAAACTTGTTTCGCATTGTACGCTTTGATGTTGAGGCGTTGCGACTCATAGCTTAATCAATCTACGAAGTTAGCGGGGTAGAAAGTTAACATTATATCAGCATTTATAACCTCATTTCATGGTCTACTATTTAATTAAAATTTCAGTTGCTAGGGCTTGTCATGTCAGTACATGCTGGAAAACCACTGCAATCTAAACAGGATTTTACATGTTCCCAATGTCGCATCAAAGGTGGGCAGTAGTTGCAACATTAGATGTAAATGTGACATCTATGCATCCAAATTTAGAATTGTGTATTCACGTGAGTGTGGGTGTGAAACAATGTCGAGCTGTTGATACTTCTAGTGCACAACTGCGAACATGACTTGGCGCCAACAGCTGCGTCTGTTGGCGCATGTGCTACGATTGAAGGAGTTTGATATGATTACAGTTGGTGCTACAGCAGCGGGCTGGTGACGTGCGTTCAGAGTTCGAACTTGGTCATCTTGAAACTTCGGTATAGGTATCCATGTTTTGTCTTTCACGCTACAATTTCGCTATATTAATTTATTAATTGTTTAAATCCTTCACAAAACAAATTATGAAGATCACAGTGTGTTTTTATCTTTGGCCATTTTCAAGCCATTTTAAACATCATTGTGTGTAAACATCACGGTGTTCATTACCTTCGGTCATTAAACCTTTAAAGGTTAAAAAGCATCACTTTGCTCTCAAAACCATCACTCTTACAAATTACGCAGCCCCACAGCCTGAAACACTAAACTTTCTCTTGTAATCGTAGCCAATTAATGTGACCCCGTAGATTTGGAATACCGACGTAGTCAACTGTTCGATCAAACATCGTGGTCAAAGAGTTGCCCGTTTGAAGTGAAGCCCAATTGGAACTAAATAGCACATCTGTTATACCTTTGATGTTGGTGGCTTGAGCTCACTGTTATATCTGTTTAATTGTACTTCATCCTTCACAAAACATTAAACATTAGGGTGTTTATTTGACGAGTCTACACTGCAAGGTTTCATCAATAAAATTTGTAATGAAAATATGATGCATGACGTACAGTCCAGGTGGGGACGAAATTCAGAATAATATAATTGCTAATTTAAGAGCGACAAAAATATCCAATTAGTGAAAAATACATGACTGAAAAGCAAAACCTCCAATACAAACAGTTGCCCTAAGTGCATATATAGCTTGAGCCCCTCCACTCGGAGGAAAATCTCCTAGGTGGTTCATCGTCAACAACAAACCCTGCAAACTAATTGTGCTTTCACAAACCTTCAATTTGTATTAATAATTACTATAATCTAATAACATGTGAGTGCCGTACAGAATTATGAAATAAATATTTTGTACACACTGACTTGGATCTACTTGATGTTATATAGAACCATTGCAATAATACTAATAATAGTAACGATGGGCATGAAACTAGCTATTAATATATCAAACTACTTTCCACGGATACCATGTGTGTCAAATTGCCACTCAAATAACAAAATATACAACTGCCTTAAAGCCAGTTCATATAATTGTCATACAATCAAATGAATTTGCTACAACAACTACAACAAATTCTTCCCCGCCTTCGGTACAATGGGCAATGGCAATCATGAAGAGTCAGACGGTGGAGACCGTGGAACCGGACGTCTATAGTCAGCTACGTCCGCTCGGAGAGCTGCAACCTCGGCAAGAAGACCATGTAGAATCTGCCCATGGGTTGCTTGAGTTGTCATAATGGTCTCCATCATAGCATGAAGAGAGGGAGGAAGAGGGCATGTATGCGCTGCATCAGCAGTGTCAACATCTACCTCATCATTACCATCCTCGGTAACAGCAGCTGCGGGATCCCCATGCATGTCCTCATCTAGAACATCTCCAGTAGTAGACCGTACTTGTGGTGTCTTGGATGGACCAACACTGGGGTCGACAACCTTCTTTTGGGCACTTCGCTGTTTCAGAAATTTGGCTCCTATGGGGGCTTGGATGTGAACCAACTCTTGGGAAGGAAAATTATTTAATCCTAAATATTTGAGGACCCTATGGATGAGAACTGGAAAAAACAAACCATGCCTCTTATACTTGCTCCTACGCACCTCCACAATGGTTTCGATGAAAAGGGAAGGAAAACAAATGGAACTATTGGTGACGAGGGCGTACAGAAAGAAACACCTATGTATAGGGATTGTATGGATATGAGAGATAGGGAAAATGTTGTGACAAGCTATCCTAAAGAAGATATAATTAAGCTCAGTCAACTCACTTGAGCTAATACTTCGGTTAGAACCCTGAGTGACTGATCGTCCACAAAGGACATCCATAACATCATCAACATGAGGAGACATAGTGTATGGATAAGTAGGTCTACAAATTATAGGTACATCAAGAGCTTTAGATACGCGCTCCCTAGTTATTGTAAACGGTACACCACGAATGGACGATGACACCTTGTGACCCACGAGATCCTCATGCACCGATAGATTCGAATAGAATTCTCTAATCAAGTCAGCTGGAGGGGGTTGTATGTTTGTACACAGGGACAGCCAATGCCTACATTGTAGATTCTCACGGATGGAAGGATGCAGTTCGTGTAGATTGATTTGCCTTTCTCCCCAAATACGCCTACGCTTATTCAAGGTTTCAAAGGTTTGCTCATTCTCGGGCGTGAGGAACCTTGATTGATCAAACACCACTTCAGGTTCAGATGCAGCTTTGCATTTTCCCCTCTTAGCCCTCTTCGGAGCCATAACTAACTGATGGTCAGTAGTGGAAACACGATTAGCTCACACAAAAACATAACCAAATACCGCATTACGATGAGATAAACAATGAAGTTTGAAGCAGAAAAAAAAAATTGCCAAATTTAACGCACTACCATGTGTATAAAATCATCCATACAATATACTGTCTAGAGCAGTTTACAACAACACAATGAAAAAACAATATTCTTATTCACGGGTTGTTTAGTTGGTTAAATAAATGTAATGCATTTTGGTCCGAGTGGACCTGTAATTTGAAGATAGAGACCTAGAGTATATGAACTTTAGTTGAACTCAAAGAGCCAACATGCAATTTGTTAACATATTGACTTTTGTCAAAATGATCAATAATGTCACGCACCGATCGCAAGCATTCTAACAGCATGTTCAACATTATAATACAGGAAACA